>JANAVB010006800.1:5915725-5957477 GCA_029216955.1 Iris pallida | reverse complement strand
CTCCGCCTCCAGCCGCCGCCCCCTCCTCTCCTCCGCCTCCAGCTCCGCCTCCAGCCGCCGCCTCCCTCCTCTCCTCCAGTCCCTCACCGACCACTAACTCTCGCTGGTGAGGGACTGAGGAGAGTCCCTCACCGACTCCGCCTCCAGCCTCCAGCCTCCTCCTCCTCCCCCCTCACCGACTCTGACGAGGGGGTTATGGTGCAGCAGCATCTCCAAGGACTGCCAACAAGTTGGCAGTCCAAACATATGTTAGGACTGCCAATTGCTGGCAGTCCTAGGACTGCCACCCTGCTAGCATCCTAGGACTGATTTGTGTGGTGTCCCAAGTAAAAAAATTTGATGGCAAACTTAATTTTTTCAAAAAATTTTGGAAGCCCCAAGTAAATGATGTGGTGCCCTTAGAAAAAGCCATTATAAATACCAGCATACATCAACTCTAGTGATCAAACTGACTGATGGATATTGATCAATAGAAATTTCCACGATGGGATGGCCTTCACATCCTTTGAAGAAAATATCTTGAAATATGATGTTGATACAACAAGCGAGCAAAATCATCGCGATCGCGTAGTCAAGCCATCCCTTGGCAAAGAAAAATCCAACCAAGATTTCTTCGAATCATCAATGGACTTGATATCTTGAAGTGGTCATGGCTTGAAAAAATCATGCAACTCAAAGTAATAAAAATCCTTCCGAGACTGCTCCAACCATGCAGAAAGTAATCAAAGATGTCTTCCATATTCACTTTGTTTCTTCTTCTTCCTCTTCCTAAAGATTGCAACCTGTGGTGTCCAGAATAATAACTTCAACTTGAATGGCTTCGGCGGTGCTAAACTCGACCTCGACGGAATCGCCTCGATAACACCAGAAGGGCTCCTGCGGTTGACGAACGCGACGAGGATGAAGGCAGGCCACGCCTTCCATCCGGTCCCGCTTCGCTTCAAGTCCCCCGCGGCGAAACCCTCTCCTTCTCCACCACCTTCGTTTTTGGCGATAGTCTCCAAGTACTCCGATGTCAGCTCCCACGGCATGCATTCCTCGTATCCCCCACCGTCCAACCTCTCTACACCGCGTTACCGAGCCAGTACTTAGGCCTGTTCAATTCAGAGAACTGCAGCGCGGCCAATCACGTGTTAGCGGTCGAGCTCGACACGATTGAGAACCAGGAGTTGCAGACATCATGACAACCATGTCGGGATCGATGTCACTGCCTCAAGTCGGTATATTCTCGTCCTGCGGGTTACTATTCCGGCAGAGCAACTGATGATCAGTTTGAGAGCTTGAACCTTCACAGTGGCGAGCCGATGCAAGTCTGGGTAGATTTGCTGGCGGAGACATGCAATTCAACGTTACCATGTCCCGGCCAAATGCCCAAGCCGAGCCGGCTCTGCTATCAGCGACGGTCAATCTTTCCAGTGTGGGTATGATCAGATGTATGTAGCTTCTCTGCCACACCGGTAGCTCGAATCAGCCTTCTCACTACGTTTGGTTGAGCTTCATGGTGAATGGAGAAGCCGAGTCGCTCGACTACAGAAAGCTTCCTCAGCTTCCTCGCTCCAAACGGAAACCCCAAGCATATAGTAGTTTGGCTGCTGCCACTGGCATATTTACGTTTGCGCTAATGGTTGCTGCTACTGTCATATTAGTAGTACGGAAGAGGATCAAGTATGCTGAAGTGCTTGAAGACTGGGAAAAGGAGTACGGGCCTCACCGGTTCTCGTACAAGACCTGTACTCCCGCTACCGACGGCTTCAAGGACAACGGGTTGCTCGGGGTCGGAGGCTTTGGGAGAGTCTACCGAGGTGTCCTGAGGGCATCCAACATTGAGGTTGCAGTCAAGAGAGTCTCTCATAAATCAGGACAAGGGATGAAGGAGTTTGTAGCGGAGATCGTGAGCATAGGCAAGCTCCGACACGAACGAAACGTTGCGCAGCTCCTCTAGGCTACTGCCGCCGCAAGGGGAGCTCCTCTTTGGTCTATGACTACATGCCCACGGCAGCCTGGACAAGTACTTGTACGACCAGACCAGCCTAGTCTCAACTGGGCTCAAAGGTTTATGATCATCCAAAGGTGTGGCATCGGCTATCTTGTATCTGCACGAAGAATGGGAGCAAGTTGTCGTCCACCGCGACATCAAGGCTAGCAATGTTCTACTAGAGATGGTGAGCTGAACGCAAAGCTAGGAGATTTGGGCTGGCGAGGCTATGCAAGCACGGAACCGATCCTCGCAACTCGCATCATAGGAAACTATCGGATATCTAGCGCCGGAGTTCGCTAGGAAGGGGAAGGCGACTACCATGAGCGACATTTTTTCGTTTGGAGCGTTCCTTCTTGAAGTGGCTTGCGGGAGGAGCCTTTGGTGGTCGAAGCCGGGGAGGAGGAGCAGGTGTTTTTGGTGGACTGGGTGCTGGAGAACTGGAAGGCCAGAACGGTGCTTGCGACGAGGGACCAGAGGTGTTGGACTAGAAGAGGAGCGTTCTGAATGAGATGGAGATGGTGCTGAAGCTGGGCTGCTTGTGCTCGCACCCGATGCCGGAAGCTAGGCCAAGCATGCGACAGGTGATGCAGTTCTTGGACGGGGACAAGACCCTGCCCGACCTCTCTCTGGCTTATGAAGCTTTAGCTATCCTCATTGATGCAGAACCAAGGGTACGATGGGGGTGATTGTATCGTGTCGATACCGATATCGGTCGCCACGGTGTCGACTTCTAGTTTGAATGCAAGATGAACTGCCATTTCTACTTCCAGTTGCCAGTATATCAACAAACAGGTCGCAGCTTTGTTGGTTGGGTTGATTATACTGTGTTGCCAAGTTTTAAGAGTGTTTGATCTTCTTCTTCTTTATCAAACAATAGGTCCCAGCTTTTGTTTGGGAGCAAGTCTCGAGTATAATAATACATCTGTAAAGAAAATAAAAACATATGATCTTTCCTACATCTAACCACATTCTTGGGTGAAGCTAGCTGATTGACGATGAGCCAGCGGAACCTCTCAAGTACACAAGTGAATAAGTGATCCTCCGTCTACTTATATGAGCTCAAGTGATCAGTCTGCATGTCCAAGAAACGTAGAAGACATGTCTGCTCCAGACCAAGTTTCTATATGCAATTACATGTGTAGGCGGGGTCGGTCGCCCTCTCTTCTTATGTGACTGCATGCCACAGATCATGGATGACCTCTCCCATACCTGCATCTCCGGTCCTGTTTGTAGGTGCAGTAGACTGCTCTTCCGAATCTAATGCAGCAGTGGAATTTGAGTTACTTGGCTCGATCAACTACGTTTTCCAAGTTGGACACACCATCCTCACTCTTGTATTTCGATCTTGGCCTGAATCATTTGATATTTGCACTTCTGCAGGCAACTCAACGACTGTTGAATTGTTTTGCCAATCGGTTTGGTTCTCGGATACACTTACTGTAAAATTGACTGAGAGTTCCGTCTGTTGTTGAGTTCATCTGCTGTTGTGGCGTTAGTCAGATCCGCTTGAACTTTTTCTTCCATAATTGTCGAATTTGTTACCAAGCATTGCCCGGGTTTGAAACTTCAGCCTCTGATTCCTAGCTCTCGGCATCATTCCCATTGTTAGCAAGGCTATCGATTGGCATGATGCTATTATCTTTAACATCATCAGAAAGAAAGACTGTTCACGGAACCATCTATGGTACCATTATCAACTTCGGAACCATCAACCGTTCCATTGAGCACAGTTTCAGCCGACATTTCCTTTCTTCCGTGTCATCTCCGGACACCACTGGAACAATCGTAGCTTTTATAATTTTCTTCTGTTGAAGAGATCTGATTCTTCCATTTGGCCTTCCTTGCGCTCCTCTTCCTTGAATTTTTACCACGCTGAGTTTCCTCGTCGACATTTTCTTGATTTTGTTCATCAGTTACTTCATCTGCAGCCCCTCTGTTGGGTCGTTGACCCAACTGACCGCATATCGAAGGAAGCCTTGCAATCGATATCAATTACACTCGAAAATTCACACTGAACTGGAAATTGGGGAAGAACTTAGGTTTTCTATTCAATAAGAATGTGCAGGAAAGAGAAATACAAGCTATGAAAATGGAAAACTAAATTGACAATAACAATAAGAAGATTCATAATAGCTGAGTTTTTCTACTGTAATCCTCTATTTATATTCTCCTTGCTTTTCTACTTGTAATGCAAATAATGTTGACTTGGACATCCAGGCGGTCTGGTGTTTGAAATGGACGAGCTAGCTGGACTCTGACTAAGCATAGTCTGCTGAGCTGATCGAGTGAACTGGCCAGTATAGCTAATATTGCTATAAGTGTAGCTTATTCTCTGCTTTATACTTTGCTGATATTATCTGATACTTCACTGTTGCCCACTGTAAATGCAGGTAAGCCATCAGGAAGGGATCATATCAACTCTCTCCCCATTAGAGATAAGTTTTGATGGAGTCTTCATAGGGCACCCACTAAGAGCATGCTCCCTGTCTGAATCCTTCCATTGGACCAATAGATCCAAGTCCGACTCCAGGGGGAGGCAGGCTAGGCCTGCGCCTAGGGCCTCGTCCCCCATGTGGGCCTCCAAAATTTTGTAGCCCATTAGGCATTAGCAATGCAAGGACCAAAGAAAAAAAAAATGGCCTGTGGCCTCCCGCAGCCTACGAAGACCGAAGTCCACATCTCCAGACTCCATAGCTGAATCTGATGGCTCGCCACCCCCTCATGTTCCAAATTCCAATTAGAACCTAGAAAAAGAAACTTTCCACCCGCAACCGAATATTATGCCTCCAACTCCTCCCTCTTTCCTTCCCAAAAATTGTTCCCAACAGAAAAAAAAAAGAAAGAAAAAGAAAAAGAAAAAGAAAAAGAAAAAGGTCCTCTCCTCGGCGCAATCACGGGTTACTAATTATCTTCTTTAATTTCTAATGTTTCTTTTTTTTTTCCTCCTATAAATTTGAGTATTTGATAGCTATTATCATATCTTTCTTTCTCTAAATAATACTATCATCTGAATCTTGATAAGTGAAAAAGTGATAATTGATTCATCTTTTCGACTCCCTCTAAATAATTTCTTTTTTTGTTTCATTTGGGGGCACGGCAGCACGGCTGTCGGATCTGAAATCCGAAGAGTTTAAGGTCACGGGTCACGCTCACGGCAACGTCGACGGCGGCAAGCAGAGCCAGCCGGCTTGGTACCTGCTTGAGACTTGACAGGTTGGTTTTTGTTCTCTAATTGTTTGTTATCCAATTTGTCCTTTGTTTGTTCAGATTGTTCCTGAGTTCCTCCTTGGCTGATGGCTCCATATATTTGTTTGTTCTATTCTGTAAATCATGAAATATTTTCCTTTGTACCAATGGATGCTATTTTGGTAACAATAGAAACTAAAAACTAAAAAAAGAAAAAAAAAAACATGTAAACAACAAAATTTCTTACTTTAAATAAATATTATGGCATATATATTAAGCCTTGCCATTGAAGAGACAAACAATAATTGAAAGTTGATCAAAAAAAAAATACCTCCGATCAACTATGTCACAAGATGGATTGAACAGTTTGGCAATGTTATCTATTGAAAAAAGAATGGTAGCTAAACTTGATCACAAGAATTTAATTGACAATTTTGCACAGAAAAAAGCGAGAAGTGTCACGCCCCGATTCGGTAGAATCGATAGTCGTTCCCCGGATATGATGCTGTGTGAACCTAAATTGCGTCCGCACAAGACAATTTCATGAAGTTATCCGAAACACAATATTCAAATCCAATACGCAGAGAAATTGAACACATTTATATAGAAGAAAACTTTGTCTTTCAATGATAATATACTTGTTTACAAGACTCGATTACAAAAGATGCCACACAGACTTACAAACTAACTCAGATGAGATAGTCGTCCCATACATTTACATCCCTTAATACAAAGTAGCAAAATTATTCGCATGGACCTTGGATCGGCGAGGGTTGATGCGACATGGCGCAGTGTTGATCAGATTCTTCAAAATGTTGCATAATTTGCCTTCCAGCTAGCAAGGTTTTCAAAATGGATGATTGTCGCCTTCAGTTCCTTGGCACCCTATCCTGATTCGGAGCACCTGTGGAGAGTGAGGGCCAGTACATTGCACGTGTACTAGTGGGTGGCTAATTATATTCGTGCTCTCATTTGGTTCAAGAAATTAAGTGAACAAGCATACATATATTTGGTGAACTTTCTATCCATCCTAATCAATTCATGAAAACAATTGAAAGGAGCAATAGCAAACGACGATGATTCTTACCCATAGCAGAGCTTGCCGTTGCAGTATAAAGCTTACCGTCACTACCAAAATACATCGCTTTAGCGACGGATATTTAGCGACGGCTGTATTCCGTCGCTAATAGCGACGGACTATCGACGAAACCGCGATGGTCTTCCGTCGAATTGCAACCAATTATTTTTTTAATTATAAGGGTAAATCTCGGTCGAAAATCCGTCGCTATATCGTCGGACATATAGCGATGGACAAATAACCCGTCTCTATGTCGTCGTCCAGTTGTCATATTTTGCGAAAAAATGTTAAAAAAATTGGCACAAAAATTGGCGACCACATAGCGACGGATTATCCGTCGGCAAACTAGCGGGGTTATAGCGACGGCCTGGCGACAGAGATATCCGTCGCTAATCCGTCGCTAAATACTGTGTCCTAACATAAAACGAAACGACCGAAAGGGGGGGAATTTTTCATTCCTCCCAAAATTTTCTCTCACCTCTCTCTCTCTCTCTCCTCGCGCGCTCTCTTTCTCTCACTCAGGTATGTCTCTCTCCCTCTCTCTCTCTCTCTTGGTGGTCAGGGTGGTGCACCCCGCAGGGGAATCGTGGCCGCGGGGGGGAGGGGGGTGGGGGGTTTAGGGGAGCGGAGGGAGGGGGGTCGACGGGTGGGGAGGTCGGGGGGTTAAGGGAGCGGGGGGAGGGAGGCCGGGGGGGTGTTGGTGGTCGGGGGGGAGGAGGGGGGGTTTAGGGTGGGGCGGCAGGTGGAGAAGTCGCGGGGGCCAGGGGGTCTTGGCAATCGGGGGAGGAGGGGGTTGGGGGGGTTTAGGGTGGGGGTCGGCGGGTAGGAAGGTCACGGGGGTGGGGGGTAGGCTAGCGGAGGGGGGCCGGTGGTGTCTTGGTGGTCGGGTGGGGGGGGGAGTAGAGGGGGGGTGGGGCCCGGGGGGGTGGGGGGAGTGGAGGGGGGTTGGGTCGTTGAGTACTACTTGATGTGTTTACTTGTCTTGAGTTTACTTGATGGGTTTACTTGATGTATTTACTACTAAGATATATTTATGTGTTTACTACTTGATGTATTTTCTACTAAGATATACTTATTGTTATTTTTGTCGATCTAACAACTTGATGTGTTTACTTCGGTATCGATATCAGACTATTTTGTTGAGTATCAGAATCGGTATCCGTATCGAACTAGTTCACGGTATCGATATCGGTATTGAACTATTTCTATGAGTATCGGTATCAGACTTTTTATATGAGTATCGATATCGGACTATTTCTATGAGTATCAGTATCTAAACCCTAACCCTAACCCTAACCCTAAAAACCCTAGAATCGATATCGGTATCGGGCTATTAATCATATGAGTTAAAGAATCGATATTGGTATCGGTATCAGACTATTTCTAGGAGTATCGGTATTGATCGCCTAGGCGGCGTCTAAGCGGTGTCTAGGCGGTAGGGCGGACTCTCTCCGCCACGCAACCGCCTACCGCCTAGACACCGCTTAGACGCCGCCTATCAGAGTGTATAGAGTGTATATAAGATATCTTAGTAGTAGCTAGGTAAGTGTTGAAAATTAAATTTACTTATGCCAGGTCTTTTGGGCCTATTAGAGTTATAGATTTTTTCGAAAATCTAGTATAACGCTGATTGCCTTAAAAGGCTTGCATAAGTAAGAGTGTATAGAGTGTATATATCGTGGTACCTAGAGTGTATAGAGTGAGCCTCCCTACTCCCATTTTTCTCATTCGGGTCATGAGGCCTCACATTCCGCATCATATGAGATATTCGCCTCAACCAAAGAGACAAGTGTGAAAATATTAATATTAAGCAAAGTTCACAGTATCGGTATCGAAATTGGTATCACCATGAATCTCATGGCTTCTTCTACCATAGCATAATATACAAACGTGAAGCAGAGCTTCATATTCAAAATATTAAAACTAAATAGTTTTTGATTTGTGATAGGCAATCAATAACTTTTTCCTTATAATATTTTGGATGTGAAGCTCTGCTTCACGTATGTATATTATGCTCTGGTAGAGGAAGCCATGAGATTCATAGTGATACCGATTCCGATACCGATACTGTGAACCTTGGTTAATATTAATATTTTACGCTTCTCTACGCTTTGAATAAGGTGGATATCATATGATGCGGAATAAGAGGCTGAGAGAGTCGAATGAGAAGAAGGAAAGTAGAGGGGGGTCAAAGAGGGGGCCTTCTTGAGAAGCAGGGGAAGTAGAGCGACAAAGTAGAGGGGGGTCGGTATCGGACTATATATTTTTAATTGCAATTCTATTTTCTCTGTCTTACGATACAGATTTTCACATCCAATCTGCGATGGATCGTTACTTCATTGATCGTACGTGGATGTACAAACGGCAACATGAAAGTAGAATAGGTGTGAGTAACGATTTTCAGGTAGGCGTGGAAGTATTTTTTAAGTATACCATGAGAAAAGCTCAGTACATGGATGATAACAAAATCAAGTGTCCATGTGGTAATTGTCGCAATAGACGTTATGAAGAAGTGGTGACTGTAAGAGATCATTTGACCCGTAAGGATTCGTACGTGATTACGGCCTGTGGTCATCGCAAGGTGAACTATATGCGGAAAGACAAGCTGCGAAAGCTGCTACTTATGCTTTTGTTGATAATGCTACAACAGATTTGTCATCAAAGATGACGGATGCTCTGTGGATTATGGAGACCTGCAGAACCTTGCACGAGATATGGTGTACGATGCGGCAAGGCCTAATTTTGATCCGGAGGATCCTATCTTGAGGCGAAGGACTTCTATGATATATTTCAGGATACAGATACTCCTCTATGTCCTAGTTGTGAGACTCATTCCGTACTGTCAGAGACGATACGGTTGTTGAACATAAAGTCTGATTTTAACTTGCCACAAGCTTGCTATGATCGGATCACACAACTAATCAAGGAGGTGTTACTGAAGGAATCCAAAGAGCTCCCAAAAAACTTATACAAGTCAAAGATGATGGTCCGACAACTGGGACTGGGGTATGAGAAGATAGATTATTGTCGCAACAGATACATGTTGTACTACAGGGAGAACAAGGACATGGAAAGTTGTAGCTTCTGTAATACAGATCGTTATAAGCCAGTGCAGGAAAAAGGAAAGTCAACTAGAAAATAACGTCCTTACAAGTATATGCATTACTTGTCGATTACAAAGCGGTTGCAGAGGATGTATATGTCTCTAAATACAGCAGAATATATGACGTGGAACAACGAAGAATGCACAAAGGATGATAGAGAATTGTCACATCCTTCGGATGGAGAGACATGGAAATATTTTGATTTGTGTCATCCAGATTTTGCTATAGAGCCTAGAAATGTACGTCTGGCGCTATGTTATGTTGGCTTTGTCCCTTTCGGGCAGTCAGAATCTCAATACTACTGCTGGTCGGTCATTCTTACCCCTTACAATCTGCTACCATGGATGTGTATGAAGACTCCTTATATGTTCTTGACAGCTATCATACATGGTCCCAAAAATTCGACGAAGAACATCGATATATATTTACAGCCATTGGTGGATGAGCTGAAACAACTGTGGGAGATCGGCATCGCGACCTATGATATTTCCAGTAAACAGAACTTTCAGATGAGAGCTTCACTGATGTAGACAATCAATATTTTTTCAGCATACGGTATGCTATCGGGATGGAGTACTCACGGCACCATGTCTTGTCTGATATGCATGAAAAAATAGTAAGGCGTTCCGTCTTAAGCATGGAGGAAAAACTTCTTTCTTTGACTGTCACCATCAATTTCTGCCCGCGAGTCATCCTTGGAGAAAGAATAAGAACGCGTTTAGAGCTGAAAAATAAAAAAAAAATTCATCCGCCTGCCAGATTGTCAGGATATGATATTTGGGAAAATGTAAGGATTTGCCCACCGTAATGGAAGATCCATCGAACAATCGTGTCGAGGGGTTCGGACAAAGCCATAACTGGACCAAACGGAGTATCTTCTGGGACTTGCCTTATTGGAAAGATAATCGTATAAGGCATAATCTTGATGTCATGCATATCGAAAAGAATGTGTTCGATAATGTCTTCAATACCGTCATGGATATTAAAGAAAAGATGAAGGACAATCCAAAAGCAAGACAAGACATAACCAAGATATGCAAGCGTCTTTATCTAAACTTGATACAAAGGGGAGCTGGTGGACAATTAACTAAGCTGATACTGTAATACACATTAATCAAGGAAGATAGATTAATAATCTGTAAGTAGATATCTACTTTAGATTTTCCGACGGCTATGTGTCGAATTTGTCTAGATGCGTTGATCTCAGTGAACGCAAGCTAACGAAAATGAAGAGTAACGACTGCCACGTGTTTAAAAAAATTGGATTACTGCCCATTACTTTGAGAGAGTTGTTGCTTTCTGCTGTATGGATTTCGTTGGCCGAGCTATCTACATTCTTCAGGAATATTTGTTCAACTAAGTTGACGGTGCAACATATGCTTAAACTTGAGAAGAAAATTTTCTTAACAATTTGCAAGTTAGAGAAAATATTTTCATCGGGCTTCTTCGACAGCATGGAGCATCTACCAATTTATCTAGCGTACGAAGCCCGTTTCGGTGCATATGTTCATAATCGATGGATGTACCCATTTGAAAGGTAAATAAAAATTGATATAATTTAAGTAGAATTTAAGTGGATTTGTTAATACATTGTTAATTCTCAAGATAATTTGTCTCTCTAGGTACATACACCATCTAAAGAAGAAAGTTGGCAATAAGGCTCATATAGAGGCTTCGATATACGAAACATATCTTACCAAGGAGGTATCAAACTTCTGCTCCATTTATTTCGATACTCATGTCCAGACAAATCGAAATAGACCTCAAAGGAATGACAAAGACGTTGAGAATGGAGGTATATTCAATATAAGGGACAAGTCTATTGGGGCTAGTAAGAAACGGTGGTTGACTGACGATGAGTATGATGCCGCTAACCGATATGTCGTGTTAAATTATGACATACAAGAAGTGAGAGATTTGGAGAAGTAAGTGACTACACTTACACTTGTTGTAATCTCTAATTTGGTGAAGTAAGTGACTACACTTATTTTTATTCTCTCTAACAGTGTATTTAGAGATAAAATCAAAATGAGGACACCCGATATTACCGATATGGGACTTCAAAGAGAGGTTGATTGTACCTTTCTGTCCTGGTTTCGTAAATACATAAGTAACTGAGATAATATGTTATGCGGCTACCATTAAAATATATGCAGCTAAAATATTTATATTATCAATATTTGTTTACAGGTTTTATGGCCTGAAACAACCCTCACAAATGAGAGCATCTGTTATTTGTGAATTTCGGATATTGTCACATGGAGATTGGTGAGTGTTTGGGATAATGGTGGATATTTGGATATTAGTTTGTGACAAATGTTTGGATATTAGTGTGTGATGTATGTTGGTTTGTGTGATATTTTTGTGATAGATATTTGTATATTGGTGTGTGGTATATATTGGTTTGTTGGTTTGTGTGAGGTGTGATGCATACTGTGATATTTCGATGTTTCGGATGTTGTACGAACAGGGAATGCTCTGTTTTATGCAAAAAAAATTAAAACTTTCCAGTTAGCGACGGACTTGCGTCTACCAAGCGACAGAAGGCGACGGCTGAGCGATGGAATATCCGTCGCTAACTGGAGAATTTTTAGTTAGCGACGGACGTCAACGAATTAGCGATGGAATATCCGTCGACAAGGTTATGGAACTATGAAGATTTTCAGAACCTAAGCGACGGATTGACCGTCGCTAAGCCATTGCTACGTCGTCGCATTAGCGACTAATTTGTGACAACCTAGCGACGTATTAACCGTCACCAAGGTTCTGGAAACATGAAAATTTCCAGAGCCTAAGCGACGGATATCCCGTCGCTAATTCCGTTGAAATGTCGTCGAGTATTAGCGACGGATTGGCGCCGGATTTTGCATATCAGAAACTCTCTTATATGCGTTTACCGATATATTACCGACGGACTTGTCCGTCGCTAAAAAGTAGTATAAGAAACTTCCTGATACTTGATTTGACAAAAATTTGTCGGCTAGCCGTCGCTAAATGTACGATTCCAGTCAATTTCTGCCAGCAATCCGTCGCTAAGTCGATTTGCCGACGCATTAGCGACGGATCTGGCCATCGCTAATTTGCTGTATTTTAGTAGTACGTGTTCTTCCCTGTCATATTGATAATGAAAAATACAATAGGGTGCAATTGTGAAGGTCACTGGCATGACAAGTCAACCTGGACATATAGCTTGGTAAGACAGAGGTCCTTTAGTGCAGGTAGCGAGCCCCGTTGAAATTTATTGCCTACCGTGGCATGCATCCAGCATAGCTATCCGTGTTTCTTCCTAGGCCGGATCGGTCCTGTGGCCCCGGGATACCATTCGAAGTAACAACCGCCCTTGTGCATAAGTTGTCCATGAACATGCTAAGTTAACAAGTTATTCAAGGCACGTTTCATGGTATCATTATGACATTCATTTAATCAATTCATTCGTTGCTTTGCACAGTTTTATATAGCATGGTATAACGCAAGCATGTAACAATTTTATGATAATTAGTTCTGTAGCCTGTATACGTGAGATGTCGTGCAAAAGTTTATTGGAATAAGTCTTTGTGTCATTGTATTTACACCTAGAAAAGCATATTTTGGTATCGTCAATTCATTGGAGAAAAGAGGGTCGAGGGGAGAAGGGTCATCCACTCACCTTAAATGTTTGATTGAGGCGAGAGACCCGTTGGCTACGCTAGACGGCGCCTACGCGATCACCTGAAATCGCATAAGCAATTGATTGGAACACTGTCTTATTCAATGAGTTCGATACGAATGCGAAGTTCAAAAATGCAAACCATTAAAACCATCGAAAATATTCACAAAAATGCATTCAGAAAACCAAAGCCAAAGAAGCAATTGCGGCATAAAAAGCAGAGCAATAGGAGGTCTCTTCCGACTCAGCCGTAGAGTCTATCCTCGTGGCGCAACCCGCTGAATATGAGACTTGATTCCGAAGAAGCCTCTCCATAACGAGAAAATGATCTTAATTCAATCATTCCCGTTCGATCGATTCAATCGATCCCGACCTATCGGTTCCTAATGAATCAGTAGCGACAGTGTTCCTTTCTCGTGCACCCCGTGGACGAAAACAGGGCATAATGTAGGGACGGGGCACTACAAGAAGAGTATGAACTTTAACTTCTTAGATTTAGTTTAGTTTTATTTGGTTTATTTTTGTAATAAATTTGGAGCTTGGAGTTGCTTAATTTATTTAATCGTGATAAAAATTTATGTGTATTCAAGGACTAATTATATTATATTTTGCATCTATTGGATTTGCTGAATTTATAATAACAATTATATAGATGGATAAGGGCCTAATTTATAGGCCTTGTCTAGGGCCTCTAAAATCCTTCCATTGGACTAATAGATTATAGATCTACTGCTTCCATAGGGCACCCACTAAGAGCATGCTTCCTGCATGAATCCTTCCATTGGACCAATAGATCATCTGTAGCACCTCTGTTGGCTCAACCCAACTGACCGGAGATCGAAGGAAGCCTTGCAATCGATATCAATTACACTTAAAAATTCACACTGAACTGGAAATTGGGGAAGAACTTATGTTTTCTATTTAATAAGAATGCAGGAAAGAAATACAAGATATAAAAATGGAAAATTAAATGGACAATAAGAAGATTCATAATAGCCAAGTTTTTCTAGTATAATCCTCTATTTATATTCTTCTTGCTTTTTGTCACTACCACATTTTAGATTGAGGTTATTTTGGTCATTTGTAAAATTTTGAATTTATTTAATTGGTGATTGTGATTTTGACTTTGACTAGTTAAGACTTTGTAGACTAACCTAGGTGTTGACCCTAACTATGGTGACTAGGTCAGCATGGTGAGACCCTAGTCTAATTTGAGTCAACCTTAGTTAGTCATGTAGGAATCAAGATTGAATAGAAGGATTAGTGAATTGGTCAATAGGCTTGAGACTTAGAAAATTGATTTCCTGACTATTGCTAGTTGGCCCATAGCCCAATAACTAAACCCTAACCCTAAAATTCAGCATGTGGCCGGCCCCCCCTTAGGTCATTCCTTCCCTATAAGTATTCTCTTAATTTGTTCTTGCCTCTTTTGTATTGAAGGAGCACATAGAGAAAAAAATGTTTGTTCATTCTTTCCCATTCCATAGATTCTTCATTTTAAATCCTTTTCTACTCTAGTATCTTGCATTAGAGCCTAATACTCTCCTATTTTCTGATTGTGGAGATTAATCTCAGTTTTTGTGCAATTTGGAGCATTGGGCTAGCCAGGAGAAACCCCACATTTGAAGCTTTTTCTTGCTATTTGTACCTATAGGTAAAACACCTCTAATTGTTCTAATATTCAGTTTTCTTTGCATTTAGGTCTAGATCTAGGTGTCCCCTAGCTGTCCCTAAAGTTTGGGTAAATTCGTGTCTATTTAGTGTCCGTATCGGACACGTATCAGTCCATGTTTACATGTGTTTGATGAAATGCCCCAAAGAGTATTTTCTCACTATTTTGCAAAACTAATTGATGGGATTTGTATATCTATATGTGTTCTTCATTTTCGTGTGACTCTGAGGTGGTATCGTGTCATATCCGAGTCGGATTTGGGCGTGGACACGGTCGCAGTAAGCTAGGGCAATGCCCTGCTACTCGACGTGTCGTGCACGTTGGACACGACAAGATTCGACCTGTGACTCACTGGACACCTGGGGGCAGTGTCTGTGAACCAGACCCCCAAGCCTCGTGTCACGAGGTCGCGTGTCGGACATGATATATGGTGTGCACTGGTTTTGCACTGTCGTGCACAGTCGACCATGGGGTTGTTGACACTATGTTCGTATCCCACATGGACACGTCCTGGACATTACTCAGGGTGTCCTAACCCTAGCCCTAGACCCCCTCTACACGTGTGCACAACCACGACACAGTTGGTGCTACACACGTGTCTCTATCTCACTCGACACACGTGCACGATGCTTGTGTGCATAGTTTTGTGTCTGTATTTTTGTTGTGTTTAGACACGATTGTGTCCAGTTTCTTGGACACTGAGACACCCCATGACACTAACACATATGTGTCTTCATTTACCAAACACTAATTTGAATTATTAATTGTTAATTTCAATTCGATTTAGGAAATCCCTAATTTCACTGATATATGTAAACTGTTAGTTTGGGTTCTGAATTTTAATATATGTATTAAACTGTTGTGTGATTTAATTTGGGTTGTTTTCATATCAGGGATTAGCTAACATGTTAGGTTTGTGATTAGCTTGGAATTCAGTTTCGAATTGCATTAGACTTTGGCTTTCGGCTGTCAACTGATACCTGTTCTGCAAATCTGATAATGACTATGTATCTACACACACATATTGAATGACAAGTACACACACATTGATTTGTTCCCCCATGTACACATTAGCTTACTTACACAAAATTTGAGATTGATGTACACTCTATACACCTTGTTTCCTATGCACACACTGTTTGTAAACCTGAGACTGATACACACATTTCACTGTTATAGGCACTGATTCCTGAATTTCTGAACCCTGTGGTTGAACACACAATTATCCATTGCTTGATTCCTGAACCTGAGAACATAATGAGTTCATTACACTCACAAATACACATTGAATGTTACACAAAAATCTGAGAATGGGTTGACACACACAGGACACACCATGAGCTAACTGTCACACATGGTTCCTGACTTTACACACTGTTTTCTAACATTGGTTCACATGACACACACAGAGGTAGAACTGAGAACATGAGTTCATTTACACGTCGCTTTGTTCCTAAAAAACAGAATCTGAGAACACATTTCCTACTGGATTCTATACACTGTCATACACATTAACATCCACACACACATGCCTAAGTTATATGCATTGTATATTTATATGCCTATTTGCAAACTGAACATTGATTGATGGTTGAACCTAATGCCTAAACCCCCTCTTTATTCATAACTTGTTAATTGACCACACATTGTTTTGATCACACACACACTATGTATATGTACACATAACCTTGACACATTGCCCTATATGCATGTTCTTCCCTCTCTAACCCTCTATGTATATATATATATATATATATATATATATATATATATATATATATATATATATATATATATATATATATATATATATATATCATTGTATATATATATATATATTTTTTTTTTCTTCCCTCTCTAACCCTCTATGTATATATATATATATCATTGTATATATATATATATATATATATATATATATATATATATATATATATATATATATATATATATATATATATATTATATATTATATATATATATTTATATATATATATATATATATATATATATATATATATATATATATATATATATATATATATATTATATATATATATATATATATATATATATATATATATATATATATATATATATTATATATATATATATATATATATATATATATATATATATATATATATATAAATATATATATATATATATATATATATATATATATATATATATATATATATATATATATATATGCATGTATGTATACATTAATTTCCTTTGAGATGTTCCTACGTATGCCTATATATATATGGATATTGTATGTACATATAGGTAACTGTATGTTTGATGGCTTGTATAGCCTATGGTACATGGAGTGTGTATTCATAAGAGTGTTGGGTTATGTTAGGCTAGTGTGACTTGTATTGATGTATACTTGCTAGGATAGACATGGTTAGGCCTAGTGAGACTTGATTGGGTCTAGGTTGACCTACTTGACCTAGCATTGACTAGTTAGTTGACTGAAGTTGACCAGGGTTGACTTTAGCCTAGAATTGACCCAACATCATGTAGAATGCATTGTAATGTTACATTTTACTATTCTGGTCATGTTGTGACTTGTGTTGCTCTGATTAGGAGACAGACACCACTCCTCAGGCAGTATTTTATTCAGACACTCAGGATATCAGGCGAGTATATTCTCTGGCCGTTTCATACTTGCTAGGACTATTTTCTTGCTCTAGATTATTTTACTTGATGCTGACACGATGGAAACACGGATCAGTACTATATGGATCTTTTTATACGATGTTATCCCCCTCGGGAGCATCAGATACATCATGTCATGTGCATTTCACTTTCATCATGTATTCTTGTGCTTTCACCATTCATGTGCACTCTCGTGATTCATGTACTCTCATGTTCACGGAGCCCCCATGTTTATATCCATGTGCACCCATTTATGGGCTCCCATGTGAAATCATGTACAATAACATAACTTGAACGGATCCTTGTGTATTGATTGGGGTACGGAAGAGTATAAATAGTCATGTGGACAATTTCTAAAGTAGTATATCCATGTACAACCTCTCATGTTTATTATCAAGCCGTTCACATGTCTAGCTTGTACTCTAAATCACTAGTTCACTGCAGCTCTTTACTTATAGTAGATATTTTATTACAGTCTTCTCTTTTACTCATGTATACTCTTCAGCGTTTCATATATCTTACTCTATTACCTGTATTATATTCCTGTCATGATATGAACTGCGTGAGATGTACCGTGCTCGCTCCAGTCCTGACTAGACCAGTTAAAATATTACAGATGACTTTGAGGAGCTGTGTCCCACTTATTACGGAGCAGGCCTAGATGATACATGTGAGCTGGACCCTCAGGAGGACCCAACACTTGCAGATGATATTACTCCTGTAGACTAGGCTAGTTAGCTAGACTAGTATCTATTTATCATTCTGTCTACTGGACACACTTGTATTTATTTGGAGATTGTATTCTGGATTTGTGGAGATGTTTATCTTAGACTTTTAGCTATTTCTCTATCTTGTATTTATCATCTATGGATTATGTGTTTCATCTATTCTATCTTATCATACTTTCTTCCTTAGTTGTGATTGAGTTGTACTTTATTATGTCACCTCCATTCAGAGTGTATATACTATACAGGTACCTTATAACTGTTAGATGTATGTAACCTAGGACAGCGTTCTACCGCCGATAATGCGGCATAGGCTGGACGTAACCACTTCTCGTGCCCCTACACTGGGTGCGGGTCGTGACACTTTTCTACTTTTAATGCAAATAATGTTGACATGGACATCCAAGCGGTCTGGTGGTTGAGATGGACGAGCTATCTGGACTCTGACTAAGCATATTCTGTTGAACCGGTCGAGTGAACTGGCCAGTATAGCTAATATTGCTATAAATGTAGCATTTTCTCTACTTTTTATACTTTGCTGATATTCTCTGATACTTCACTGTTGTCTATTGTAAATGCAGGCAAGCCATCACGAAGGGATCATATCAACTCTCTCCCCATTAGAGATAAGTTTTAATGAAGTCTTCATAGGGAACCCACTAAGAGCGTGCTCCCTGTCTGAATCCTTCTATTGGACCAATAGATCCAAGCCATACTACAGGGGGAGGCAGGCTAGGCCTGCGCCTAGGGCCTCCTCCCCCATGGGGGCTCCAAAATTTTGTTTCCTATTAGGCATTAGCAATGCCAAGGGCCAAAGTAAAAAAATGGCATGTGGCCTCCCGCGGCCTAAAAAGACCGAAGTCCACATCTCTAGACTCCATAGATGAATCTGATGGCTGACCTCCCCCTCCCGTTCCAAATTCCAATTAGAATCTAGAGAAAGAAACTTCCCACCCGCAGCCGAATATTACGCCTCCATCTCCTCCCTCTTTCCTTCCCAAAAATTATTCTCAACAGGAAAAAAAGAAAGAAAAAGAAAACGGTCCTCTCCTCGACGCAATCGTAGGTTACTAATTATCTTTTTTAATTTCTAACGTTCTTTTTTTCCTCCTATAAATTTGACTATTTAATAGCTAATATAATATATTTCTTTCTCAAAATAATACTATCATCTGAATGCTGACAAGTGAAAAAGTGATAATTGATTCATCTCTCCGACTCCCTATAAATAATTTTTTTTTTGTTTCATTTGGGGGCATGGCCGCACGGCTGCTGAATCTGAAATGCGAAGAGTTTACGGTCACGGGTCACGCTCACGACAACGTCGACAGTAGCAAGCAGAGCCAGCCGGCTTGGTACTTGCTTGAGACTTGACAGGTTGGTTTTTATTCTCTAATTATTTGTTATCCAATTTGCCCTTTGTTTGTTCATATTGTTCCTGAGTTCCTCTTTGGCTGATTGCTCCATATATTTGTTTGTTTTGTTCTCTAATTCATGAAATATTTTCCTTTGTACCAATGGATGTTATTTTGGTAACAGTAAAAAAAAGACAACAACCTTTAAATAGCAAAAATTCTTACATTAAATATCTATTATGGCATATATATTAAGCCTTGCCATTGAAGAGACAAACAATAATTGGAAGTTGATAAAAACTATCTCCGATCAACTATGTCACAAGATCGATTGAATGATTTGGCAATGTTGTCTATTGAAAAAAGAATGGCAGCTAAACTTGATCACAAGGATTTAATTTAAAATTTTGCACAGAAAAAAGCGAGAAGAGTGAACTTTTACTTCTTAGATTTAGTTTAGTTTTATTTGGTTTCATTTTTGTAATAAATTTGGAGCTTGGAGTTGCTTAATTTATTTAATCTTGATAAAAATTTATGTGTATTCAAGGACTAATTATACTGTATTTTGCATCTATTGGATTTGCTGAATTTATAATAACAATTATATAGATGGATGAGGGCCTAATTTATAGGACTTGTCTAGGGCCTCCAAATCCTTCCATTGGACCAGTAGATTATAGATCCATTGCTTCCATAGGGCACCCACTAAGAGCATGCTCCCTGTCTGAATCCCTCCATTGGACCAATAGATCATCTGCAGCCCCTCTATTGGGTCGTCGACCCGACTAATCGGAGATCGAAGGAAGCCTTGCAATCGATATCAATTACACTCGAAAACTCATATTGAACTGCAAATTGGGGAAGAACTTAGGATTTCTATTTAATGAGAATGTGTAGGAAAGAGAAATGCAAGCTATGAAAATGGAAAACTAAATTGACAATAAGAAGATTCATAATAGCTGAGTTTTTCTACTATAATCCTCTATTTATATTCTTCTTGCTTTTCTACTTGTAATGTAAATATTGTTGACTTGGACATCCAGGTAGTCTGGTGGTTGAGATGGACGAGCTAATTGGACACTAACTAAGCATAGTTTGCTGAGCTGGTTGAGTGAACTGGCCAATATAGTTAATATTGCTATAAGCGTAGCTTATTCTCTGCTTTTATACTTTGCTGATATTCTCTGATACTTCATTGTTGCCCACTGTAAATGCAGGTAAGCCATCAGGAAGGGATCATATCAACTCTCTACCCATTAAAGATAAGTTTTGATGAAGTCTTCATAGTGCACCCACTAAGAGCATGCTCTCTGCCTGAATCCTTCCATTGGACCAATAGATCCAAGCCCAGCTCCAGTGGGAGGCAGGCTAGGCCTGTGCCTAGGCCTCTTCCCCCATGGGGGTCTCCAAAATTTTGTAGCCCATTAGGCATTAACAATGACAAGGGCCAAAGAAAAAAATGGCATGTGGCCTCCTGCGGCCTTCAAAGATCGATGTCCACAAGTTGTGTCCATGCTTTTATAACCTAAATTTTGATTCCAAGACTTATGAATACCATTCCTACACCATGTCCTAATAACTTATGTCCAAATCTTATCCAATTTGTGTATCCATGTCACTATATCCTCAAATACATAACCAATTCCTAATTATGTATCAAAACAGATTATAATTCCTAAACATATTCTAAAAAGTAATTAAATGAACAAAATTGAATTGGAATTGAAAAGAGAAAGTGAGTACTAGCCTTGATTTCTTTGAAAACAAAGAGAAGAAGGGGGGTGTGTTTTTGTCAATGTGTGTGTGTGTCTATGTTAGTGTGTGTGTATGTGATAGTGTGTATGACATGTCAGTATCAGTATCATGTCAGTGTGTGTGTTCGTGTAGTGTTAGTATCTGTGTTAAGAGAGGGAGAGAGAGATAGGGTTAGGGTTTATCGAGACGGGGGGTTGACCGAGGAGGGGGGTCGACCGGAGGGGAGGAGGACCGGAAGGGGGGTCACGACATTGGGGAGGCGAAGGAGCAGATTAGAGCGTATAGGGGAGAGTGCCGGGGGGTCACGGCTATTGTGCCCCGCCCCACCGTTCAACAGGTGAATCAACGAACGCAACGATATTTACCTTGGCTATGCTCAGAGTCCCGCTTAGTCGAGACAACTCCTCGTTCAGGTTGGTGGCTTCGATGAACTCATCTTTGGTTTTCCATCACACTTAATAAAATTGATGTCATGTTTATTTTAAGTCGTTAGGCTTATTGTATGATAATAAAAGGGACGAACCTACATAGCTAAGGGAAAAATCCCACTATGTATCAGATTTGTGCAGAACATAGAAAAATTAAACTTGATGCCTAGATAGTACTTCACGTTGGGTTTTCAAATTAGCACTCGGTCTTTAGATCCCATGATTCGGGTAAAATAGAGTTTTATTATGCTGCCACATAGACTATTGACTCGCTATCTTAGTTTGTATGTTCTTATAATTTTAAGGCACGTTCCTGTGGGTTAAATGCTTGTCATAGCATACAAGATTCCACAATTTCAAGGCTTGTCATATAGAGTATTACACGGTTTGTGGCACTTCATATAACACGGTTCATTTGAGTTAAGCAGAAGGGATAACAAATTATCTTCATGGGTCAATGGTTAGAAGTATGGAAACATGGAAAGATCTTAGAACTGTAGGTCGTCGAGGCAGTCCCTGGTGTGGGAGCTGCTCAAAAATGGCAAGCAAGGAGTAACAAAGGTTTTAGCCATAAGGTCGGTTAGGTAGGCACCATTGCATGATCATTAGATGACTTGTGCACAAGGACACACATCCTTGAACAACAACCCGGGGCCACGTGACCTATTTGACCTAGGAGGAAATCATGATAGTCGAGTAAGCTCACGCTTAGGTGATTCAAGGACTTCAGCAGAACTAGCTACCGCGCTACAAGGGTCTCATATTTACCAAGATATAACTCCAGGTAGGCCTGGAGGGGCGTGATCCTTCATATAGATTCAGTGACGTGATAGCGGCAATCTGCGGGTATGCCATAGATTGAGTCAGGAAGTTGCTACATGGTATACAAAGCACCTAGCAAGCCTTGTATGACCGTTGAGCACCTCTAGAGGGGGATGAATAGAGTGTGTGACAGTGCAACAGAAATAGTCACCAAAAAAACTTTTTAAGCAGCTTATAACTATGGCAGGAATAAAGAGACAGTAATATAAATGCAGCAAGAGATAGAAGATCAAACTCAGTGAATATCGCGATATATACTGGTTTCCTCTGAGAGGACTAGTCCAGTCGCAAGTACTCTTGCCCGCTGTTAATCTACTATTTGCAAGCTAAATGAGAGTTTACCGTCTCTTTACAATACCGTACTTGCTGACAAGTGCACGATGGACTTCACAACACCGTGCTTGGTGACGAGCACACGACTAGCTGCAAAAATTGAGATGTTTTCTGAACTTGAAAAAACCTCTTTACAACTCCATAAAAACAAAGACTCTAAATCGAACATATGTTACTGGTTTTGGCTAAGAGATGTATAGGTAGAATGTGAAAGCTTTAGATCGCTGAAAAACACTTTAGAAATAGATAGAGAGAAGGGTGAATGAGTGATTAGAAATAAAAAATCCTCTTCTATTTATAGGTGTTTTTCCTGACCGAACTCGGACAGAGTTCTGATAGAGTTTGGATGTGAAGATCTCGCAAACGAACGTTGTATGCAGATTTGGAGGCAACTAAAATTTGAATTTGGGTTGATCGAACTCGGTCAGAGTTTTGTCTGAGTTTTGTCACTTCAGAACACAAATTTTGGGCCCAAATTTGCATAGGGTTTGTGGGCTATTTGGATATGTAGAGCTTTGATAAATAAGTAGGCTTTTTGAGAAAGGACTGGAGTTAACCTAAGCCGGTAATACCCGATTGATTTTACATTTATTCTTCTAGACTTAACAAAGGATAACATATATAAGAAATGTAAAGATAACTCGATCTAGATTCCATTACAATTGGGTTTTGGATGATGACTTGAATGCTTACTGTAGATGCAGTATGTTCTTCTTTGATATTAGTTTCACTGACCTGAAACATTAGTAACAGTTCGTAAATTTTGCTTATCGGCTTAAGTTGTCGTTGATTATCAAAATCAGGTGTGACCATTAGGCAATGGGCCAACAATCTCCTCAATTTTAATAATTGACAGACTTGAGTATATACCAAAATATAGCTAATATTTAACTTTGAAATAATATACCTAACTTGTTCTTTGATTCACCGTTTGAAATTTAAATTTTGGTATTGCTCTTCTCCCTCTTTTTCATGTATAAAATGTATAGCTCCCCCATAATGTATAAAGCCAATAATTTATCCAAAATACGCAGACAAAGAAAACAAACATAGTAATATCCACAATATACAAGTCACAACATAAATAGAACTAGTAGCAGTGAACTAAAATACTGAAATAGCATAAACTAAACTGAAGCCAAAGTTCATCAGATATGCATAAAAATTCATAACTATGAGAGTTTATGACTACTAAAATAATAGATAAAGTCTAACTATAAAAGTTTAGACTGGTACAAAATCTAGCTACAATGATTATCATCACTAGCAAATAAAACTCAAAAACACTAAACTGGAAGCCCACATCACATCTGTGCATCATCATCGGCAGGAGGAGCAGGAGGCTGTGGATCTAAGTAAGTAGTAGTCGGATCAAAGTATCCGAAGGTGGTCGGATCATCAAACCTCGGTCCAGCAAAACTGGAATGATGGGTCATATTAACTGGATTTGTAGGGTTATGCGCCAAACTCCAGTGTAGATCAGCAATGCTGTTCCTTAACACCTGAGCCTGTGAGGTGTATCGGAACTCTGCATCAACATAACTTTGATGACGTTGTCCCGAGAGGGTAACAAACTCATCAAAGCGCTGATAACGTTGCTCAGAGAGAGCAACAAAGTCATCGAACCACTGAAAGAACTGCGGATCAAATCCTGGAGCAGGAGCAGCTCGAGCAGGAGCATTAGGATCATCAGCAGGTACAGGAGCAGGCTCAGCACCAGGTGGAAGAGGAGGGTTACGATATGTCCTAGATCTAGTCAGCTCAGAAGATGTAGAAGAATAAGGACACAATTCAAGCTTGATGTTGAATCTTCTAAAGATAACTGCTAGATGCATGGGGAATAAAAGGTTACGCCCCACTCTCCTGTAACCGATCATCCAAGCCATAAAGGTCTTGGGAACCAAAAATGGAACACCAAAATGCAGATGATATATCGTGGACATCTCATAAAACGTGATCTCGTCAGAAGATCCAGTCTTGGAAAGCAAAGCGAAGAAGACAAAACGATGTAATTCATAATTTTTTTGATTAAGGTACTTTGAATACACCCTACCATTCTGAGGAACAGGTTTAGGGTGACACATTGCTACCTTAAATGAATCAAGGGTTACACCTTCAGGGAATTGAACATGATTAATATCAACCAACGTTTCGCCAACATTTGGTATATGAAAGTACTCAATAACGTCAGTTGAGTTGAATTCAATCTCATGGCCAACAACACAAGAGTAAATGCTACCGTCGTCCCTAACTTGCATATTGCAATAGAACATACATACAATATTGTCACAGATGTTGTTAGCAGTTTCAAAGAAGTCACTGAGGCAAAGACTTTCAAAAGTAGAAGTGTATTCTAAAAATATAATAAAATTTACGGAGCACCCTGGACAAATATCTCTACCAGAAAAATTATTGAACCAAGATTCTGAGAAATCCAAAGAAGGAAAAAATACAGAATCATAATCCTCCTTCGTCAGTAGGACGAGCGGGACTGAAAATGCTAACAGGTTCATACTCCAAAGTTGAAGATGAACCTGCTCGAGAAGCTACTTTCTTTCTCTTATAGAGTTTGGGAGCCATAGATAAATAACAAAGAGAAGATAAAGAGATACCTCAAAGGAATGAAGATAAGGATGGAAGAGATCACCTTTCGAGCTTCGTAGACCTAAGGATTAAAGAAGTATGAAAGCTTGGGAATAAGAAACTAGGGTTTTAGATGGATTTTCGGGTGGCAGTATGAAAAGGAAGATGGAGGAAAGTGGGGTTTATATAGGACTAGGGTTGGCTGCAACAGTTCTGGACAATTGAACCATCGCCGACCGAACTCAGCCTAAGTTCGTTCAGAGTTCGACCACATGTATTTCCTAGTTCATAAATACAAAATAAATAATAAATACACTTGATAACTTTTAAACTTCTTCATTTAATAATGTTCATTACTTTGGATTAGATGTAGGGGTCGGATCCCAACTAGCGGTTGTCCGAAAACTAGTACATTGTGTCGCTTCAGGCTATTTATATTTGTATGATAGAAGGACCATTTCGGCTTGTACCCAAAATAACATTGATTAATAAATATCAAGGTTTTAAGTTATAAGAGTTTTTATTAAATATAATGCATCATGAATCCAAAAATTCATGTATGCCTAGCTCTCGACGCAGGTAGTTAAAGCGGTTTTTAGCTAGTGGTTTTGTGAAAATATCTGCTAGTTGATGATCTGTGTCCATAAACTCTAAGCAAATATCCCCATGTTGTTGGTGATCACGTAAAAAGTGATAATAAATTTCTATGTGCTTTGTGCGTGAGTGACAAACATGGTTCTTAGTCAAATTAATTGTGCTAGTGTTATTACAGTATATAGGAATCATCGTGTCGTACATATTGTAGTATTCTAGGGTTTGCTTCGTCATAAAATTTGAGCACAACAACGACCTGCGGCGATATACTAAGCCTCAATTGTTAATAGCGCTACAGAATTTTGCTTCTTGATAAACCAGAAGATTAAAGCTTTACCTAGAAAATAACACGTACTGCTGGTACTTTTACTGTCTACTTTGTATCCTGCAAAATCTGCATCTGAATAACCAATTAGGTCAAAAAAATTGGTCTTAGGATACTACAAGCCGACTGTAGAAGTTCCCTTAAGGTATCGGAAGATACGCTTAATGGGGCATAAGTGTGATTCCTTAGGATTAGCTTGATATCTAGTACAGATGCAAACGCTAAACAAGATATCAGGACGACTAGCTGTTAAATAATAAACTACCAATCATACCTCGATACTTATACTGGTCAACTGGTTTGCCACTTTCATCAATGTCAAGCTTGGTAGATGTAGCCATTGGAGTTCCCATAGGCTTTACGTTGTCGAAGTCATACTTCTTCAGTAAGTCTTTCGTATACTTAGCTTGGTTGATGAATGTTCCCTGTGAGTGTTGTTTGATCTAAATTTCTAGGAAGTAGTTCAGCTCTCCCATCATACTCATCTCAAACTCACTATGCATACACTTAGCAAATTCTTGCCAGAGTTTTTCGTTAGTGGACTTGATAAATAGAGTAGTATCAACTCTTACTTTTGAAGAACCATTTTCAAGTAGAAAGGCACTTAGGCGTTCATACCAAACGCGAGGGGCTTGTTTGAGTCCATAGAGTGCTTTTCTAAGTTTGAAAACGTGATCAAGTTTTTGAAAATCTTCAAAACCATGGGGTTGTTTCACAAAAACTTCTTCTTTCAAGTATCCATTTAAAAAATGCACTTATCACGTCCATTTGAAATAATTTGAAATTATGAAAACATGCAAATACATAAAATATGCGGATAGCTTCTAGTCTAGCAACATGAGCATATATCTTGTCATAATCAATACCTTCTTCTTGATTATAACCTTGTGCCACTAGACGTTCTTTGTTGTGTAGAACTTGTCCATCCTCACTTAGTTTATTTCGGAACACCAATTTGGTACCAATTATCAATTGACCAATAGGTTTAGGAACGAGTTTCCAAGCTTGATTTCTCTTAAATTGATTAAGTTCCTCTTGTATGGCATTAATCCAAAATTTATCAGCAAAAGCATCTCCTACAGTTTTAGGTTCTACTTGCGATATAAAAGCTACATTAGCTACTATATCAGTGTCTTTATTAGAAGAACGTGTACTTACATCTTTTGATATATCACCTATGATGAGCATCTCTGGATGATCTGGTAAGAATCTCCAAGATTTGAATCTTTCTGTTAGATCTTCCATATGGCTCTCTCTGGTAGCAGTATCTTTGGATGATTTGGATTTAACCTGTGCATCTTCATCATCACTGTCGCTAGATCTGTGACAATTAAGCTCATCAAAAGTAACGTTAATAGATTCTTCAATAATCATAGATCTTTTATTGAATACTGTCACTCCCTGATCCTGGAATACGTATTTTAATACGTAAACCGATAAATTGTATTTACCTTGTATTTATACGATATTTATTATGCTGTATTTCTTCATGCGTTTTCCAAAAATATTCGACAAAATATTATTTCGTAATTTATTTTCTGCATTTGGGCCTACAGTCTTGGCTCATTTGGGTAACCCATTTTTGGTTCACCAATGGTTCATTATGAACCCTTTGGTTCATCATGAACCCTTGGGTTCAAGATTCTATATAATAACTCATCTCATTCTCTCCTCTAATTTATTTCCTCTCATTTATTTTCCTCCACCAACCAAGGCAAGTGCCAACTTGCTCAAGAGATGGATCAATAAATTTTTGTTAATGTTTTCTTACAAAAATTATTTGTCAAAAATGTTCTTCTCCTCATTCTATACTAGTTTAGAACTTAAAATTTTCCATTTTGAAGCTTTAATTTTTGTGGATCTAAGTTTTAACCATTTTCGGATTTTCTTGGTTTTGATCTAGCAAACTTCATTATTTTCAAGTTTTGAGTGTTCCATGTTGTAGAAAATTTTGTTCTACCCCATTTTGACCTATAGAAGTCCCAATTTGGGCTTAGGATGAGGATTTTATGGTCCTTAGAAGTTCTAGGGCTCATGGTGTTCTTGCTCTCAGCCAAGAGGAAGGAGATGACCCTGTAGCAGTTGGCGCGCGCTGCCCGCTTGATCCCAGCATTTTTTAGCGATAGGCGTAGCTCTCTCGTGGCCCAGCGCCTTTTGGCGCTAGGAGCCTGACCCATCCCTGCGCGCTCTGATCCCCTGCGTGCTCTGATCCCTGCGCGCTTGATCCCTGTGCGCTCTGATCCCTGCGCGCTTGATCCCTGCGCACTTGATCCCCTGCGCGCTCTGATCCCCTGCGTGCTTGATCCCCTGCGCGCTTGATCGCTGCGCGCTTGATCCCCTGCACGCTTGATCCCTGCGCGCTTGATCCCCTGCGCGCTCTGATCCCTGCGCGCTTGATCCCTGCGCGCTTGATCCCTGCGTGCTTGATCCCTGCGCGCTCTGATCCCCTGCGCGCTTGACCCCTGCGCACACTTGACCCTGCACACACTTGATCCCTGTGCGCTTGACCCTGCGCACACTTGATCCCTGCGTGCTTGATTCCTGCGCGCTTGATCCCTGCGCGCTTGATCCCCTGCGCACACTTGACCCTGCGCACACTTGACCCAGCGCGCTTGACCCCTGCGCACATTTGACCCCAGCGCGCTCTGACCTGGACTCCCCCATATTTTATATTTTTTTATATATATATTATATTGCTTATATATATATATAAATGTTTGTGTGTGCTATATATCCTTACGCCTTTTGTCCTGAGCATGATATGAGCACTAATGTGACCTCGGTGAACAAAGTGTTCCTACCTGATACTTGTACCTGAATGTTCCAGTTCTTGTTCATGCTCGACAAATGACTCGTAACTCCACATGGCATATTTGCAATGATGCATTACACTAAGGAGGGTAGAACATGTTGACATACTGATTGACATGGATCCTCTCTTGGGGTACTCGTACTTGAGTACGACTTTTAGGAGGATAATCATGCAGGCCACAGCATGTGAGTCAAAGATTTTACCTAGAGTTAAACTAGGCAACTAAATATACTATATGCATGGGGAGGGCAGAATCTCGAGATCGTGTTATACCAGCCGCCTTGAGATATTGTCTCGACGCGCCGGCTGGTCTCCACGGATACTGTGTCATCTGCAACGAGTGGATGACTGTATCCGATTAATTCCTGCTATATATTATATGTCTTGGCAAGGTGGCCTTACGAGGGACCTGTGCTCAATGATATCTGTCTACGCGAACCCCTGGGTTGGCTAGCCTTGCTGGAAAGATACGATCTGAGAATTTCTAATAACATGACGCGAGGATAACCTCGTCCCACTAGAAACTCGTAGACTTGATTGGCCGTGGAAAACGACTTGCTTGTATCTTATTACCTCCCGTGAATAACTGAGGGAAGCGGACTGTCATGGTACGTGATCCAACCCATGTTCTTGTTTGATTGTTGGGTTGGTTATCGTGCTATGACAGGCTGTGGACCGAAGTTATGAACGGAAGACTTATTCTGGTTGTGAAGTGCTACTTCTGTGAATGACTGAGGAACATGGTCTTTCATGGTACATGATTCAACCCATGTTCTTGTTTGATTGTTGGGTTGGTTATTGTGCTGCGATAGGCTATCGACCGAAGTCACGATCAGGAGATTTTATTGTTTATACCTTTTAACTTCTGTGAAAGTTATAGAGTACGACACGTCCCGACTCCATGCGGCACCTTTTGTCCTTGTTTGGTTGTAAGGGTGCCATATGGGTTCGAGGATGTTGCGCTACCCTATAATAGTAGCATAAGTATTACTATTATCAATCATTCTATTAACTGGGTTTTTAATCTTAACTCTTGTGCCCTTTTTGGCGGTACTTGCTATTCGGGGCTGACCCCGTTGGTTTTGTTTGGCCAGATCTCGTAGCAGAGCCGGAGGACACAATCTTCCTTTCTGACATCCATGGTGCATACTAGGAGCATGGCGGTTCGGGAACTCGAGTGGGTTTCTTCTCCACCACTCCTGCCTTTACTTTGTGCGGCATTTAGCCACCGGCACCTGTTAGCCGGATTACTTGATATTTTGTGTCAGTACAGAATTGTAAATAAACAGACTGTAGCTGTGTATAATTTTGTACCCCTGACTCTCTGAGATAGCTAAATTATAAAGCTAGTCTCTCATGATCATTTTGATGAAGCGTTGGGGACGCCTTACTGCTTTATCTTTAATGTTCATTTAATTGCTGATGTGACTTGATTGATTGAGACATAGAACTCTGTGGGACCATAGGAGACTTGATTGTAGCATGTACCCTCTAGTCTCTCGACAGCCACGATCGCCGTATGACGTTACGTACCTCATATGGAGTAGCTTGCCAAGTCCGTCTCTGTATTTCGGTACTGGGGCGTGACAAATACTCTATATCCCTAACTCTTAGCAGCATATCCGAAAAATATTCCTTCATCTGCTTTAGAGTCGAACTTTCCCAAGTTGTCCTTGGTATTCAGGATAAAACAGCGACATCCAACGACATTAAAGTAAGAAATGTTTTGTATCCTTCCAAACCAAAGCTCATATGGTGTTTTCTTCGAGATAGGTCGAATTAATACCCTATTTAAAATATGACAGGCTGTGCTAACAGCTTCTGCCCAAAGTTATTTAGGAAGATTATGTAGGACCGATTGTAGGAACGAGTTGTAAAGCGTAATACTCTAGAGGGGGGGTGAATAGAGTAGGCAGCGGAAATTAACTATTTAAAAAGTGTTAGCAACAAGATCACAGATAATATATCACAGATATATAAATAAAAAGTAGAGAGTAGAGAGCAAACGCAAACACAAGGATGTATACTGGTTTTCCTCTTGTGAGGACTAGTCCAGTCGGAAGAATTCTAGCTTCCAGTTGAATCCACTATGGAAAATCACCACAAGTTTTCATCCGAAGTTCTTGCAACTTCTACAACGCGAGCTTTGATCCGAAGTACTCGACCAACTTCAATTGTGAAGAATCTTTCTTCAATCAAGCCTCTGATTACAACCACTCTGAAACTTCTAGACCGTACCGCACTGGCAAATCGACTAGAGGATTGTAACTGGCTTGGGATTTGAAAATGAATAGCTCAGAATACTTTGGAAGAAGTAGTAGGCTTATAGAGAAGAGATATGAAAGTGTATGAGTCAATTAAAATGATCGAAATTCTTCTCTATTTATAGTTTTTCCAAAGGCAGAATTCTGACAGAATTCGGGCAGAATTCGGGCAGAACTCTATGAGAAAATCTCGTTGGGATCCGTAACTACAGGGAGACCAAGTTCAAAAAGCAACGTTCACTAACCGAACTCTGGCCGAATTCGGGCCGAGTTCTGCTAGGGTTCTGTTAAGGTTTTTGCAAATTAGTTTTTGGGCTTTTTGAAAAGTCAAACAGTTAGGAAGTAGGTTGTTAGGCGGTTCAGTGAAGTCTTCTTGTATGACGCCGTCTTTGGCCCATCAATAATTCTCCATTGCATATGTCTTAGTTTGATCATGTTTGATCATTCTTACAGCATGTCTACAAGTACATGTTAGACGAACAAACCAATATGATACAAGTATAGCAATATTGATATAAAGAACATTTAGGACAATGCTAATATTAGGACAATGCTAAGTTTAAGTAGCAACATGATAGTAATTATATGAATATTAGTGATGTCATTATGTTAAACTTAATTGATTAGCCATATTCAAAAACATGATATAATTATTGGGCTAACAATCTCCTCCTTTTTTATTATGGCAAATCCTTTAAGTTTAATATATATACAATAGATGCATGTATCACTAATAAATATATAATACTAAAATATTGTGTGCTAACTTAAACTTATTTCTCACTCACTTAAACTTATTTCTCCCCCTTTGACATGATAAAAAATAAGCTCCCCCGTAATTAAAGCTAAATGAACTCAAGCATAAGGAAAGGAGGAAAGCAAAAAATAATCATGATCAAGGATTAGGATAACAGTGTAATGACAAGTGTAAAAAATTGCATAACTAAAGTATAAAAAAAACTTATCAAAACACAACATAGTTGGTTGAACTTAAAATATTGAAATCAATCAATACATAGTTTACCAACTAAAAATCCAAAAATGAAATATGTTTTGAATGTCATTTGACCCAAAAAAATCTATCAATATAGTAGAAATCAATCATTGGTCATAAATAAATCATGAGAAATAGAAATTCACCGATCTAGTATATATAAAAAAAGTAAAAAAAATAATAATATAATGGGACTTTTAACAATGATCACAAAAAAAATATGATTCATAATTTGCCCATACAAATTAGTGAATCAATTCCATAAAGAGTATAATCATCGAAAAGAGATCAAAATAAATATACTAGAATCTATGCAAAATCTATACCAAAGTTCATGTATTTGAATTCAATTACCTTAGCATGATATATATCCATCAGATAAACATGAAGGTAATGAAGACAAAATACTTGAGAAGGAGAAATTCAGTCGACTTGAATGCTCTCCCGCAAAGTATGATCAGTCTAAATATAGATAATCATGAACTTTGAGATAAAATCTCAATAAGAAATGCCAAATCAGTTTAAACTCAAAAGGATTATCAATAAATTAAATTAATTTTGGCAGGATAACTTTTAGAAACTCAAAAAATGAGATAATTAAAAATAATAATAATCATATATTCTCTCATAAAACCAATACAAATCCAAATATCATGAATAACTCAACAAGATATTTTAAGTAAAAGAATATATGCCCATGATGAACTAGCTATACCATATATTAAAGGCATAAAAGAATTTGAAACAATTAATTTGCTCTCCCTTAAAATATGCGTATATAGTTCAAAAATAATTTATATGCATAAAATAGATAAAATAAATAATCATAAGATCTAAGGGATATCCAAGATATGCATCTTTTCTTTCCTTTGATCAAATGCATATAAAATTCCAAAAACAAATATCATCTTTAGGCAAAAAGAAATATCCAATACATAAATGCTTAAAGATGAACAAACAAAATATATCTCCAATATATATATATATATATATATATATATATATATATATATATATAAGAAATATTTCAAGACATAAAAAGATTTTGAAAACTGTCTTTAATAATAACATTTGAGTACCAGACAGATTCAATAAATCAAAAAGAAATCAAAAAGACTTTTCAAAAATGTGGAATTAATAAATGTTCGAATGCTTCCATTTAGTCCTTAGACTGAAAGCTGGCGATTCGAATCACAAAAAAAATTTTAATAAAAGAATTCATAAATCATAAATAAATCCATTTGAACAAATAAACATAAATAGATATATGTCCAAAGAAAAATGTATTCTAGATATATGGCATGTCAAAGGAATAATTGATTTGAAACAATTAACTACTCCACCTTTACATGGTTATATCCAAAAAATAATAGTATAAAATTCAGAGACATATTTTCGATAGTAGGAAACTAATTCAAAAAAATATAAGGTATTCTTATCAAAGTTCATTTCTTTCCTTTTAAAGCCTTAGCACGGTGTCCACCTGACAACTGTGAGGTTAAAAAAAAGAAACGCTTTGAGAGAAAGATTCAATTTGCTTGACTTCTCCCCACAAAGAATTACTGCTATAGGCAGTTAGTAACTTGAATAAGAAGATAATAATATAAAGCTCAAAAACACGAATATTACGAATATTACACAAGCTAAAGATGAAATCACAATACCATAATATTCAATGAGTAGTCATGAATACGAAAAATAATCATCTTTAGACAAAAGAAGAAATATCCATTAAATGAACATTTAAAAATAAAACAATCAAAAGATATTTCAAATTAGCATGATGAATAATCGTATAAGTCAAAAGATGACATAAATTGATCTATGCTGTAGAATCTCACAATCGACAAGATAGATCAACATATGCTACCTTTTGTGAAAATATAAAGAGAGAATATTATTCATCAAATCTAAAATTTAAAATCCATCAGATAATAATTGCAACTAGATCTCAATAAATCTTTAGTTTATAAAGCGTTGATCAATCTTGGTTTAGCTGTAGGGGTACTGTCCCAGCTAATGGAGGTTCACCAGGGAACACTTACGTACCGCTTCGCTTCGACCATAGTCGTGTTGACAGACAGACCCTTTGTGGGCTTGTACCCAAAACAGATCTCTTCTTTAATAATCGAGGATTTAAGAAGAATTAGTGCAATATGAAAAAAGAAATATTCTATGGACTTAAAAATCTTAGAACAATGTAACATACAATATAAGATGTATCAATTACATTTATCCATATGTTCTACAAAATCATTGGGTAACAATAAAATATAAAATATTTGTAAATCAAAATGTAAGACCTGGATGCGTTGATGTATTCTGGAATCTAGGGGACTGGGTTCAGTACCTTGGATCCAGAACTAGATAATAGTTGCAAGTAGACCTTAATAAATCTTAAGTCTATAAAGTATTGATCACTTCGGGTTAGCTGTAGGGGCCGGTTCCCAGCTAGCGGTAGTCCGAAGACTAGTACACCGTATCGTTTCAGGCTATTTACACCTGTATGACAGAAGGACCCTTTCGGCTTGTTCCCAAAATGATTTCTACTCTTAAGAACTTAGATTCAAAGGAATATATGCAGTATCATCGAACATCGTCGAAATCCAGAATCCCTAAAAGTAAATACCCTAAGGAATGGTTTATCAAGATCAAGATATTAAAAAAAATATTTCAATAAGAGTCATGTACCTAAAACGTCAACCAAAAAGCCAAGAAAAACATACATCATTAAAAGAGGCTTTGAGGAAGAAGCTAATAAAGATAAGTACATAAATTGTTCAAAGAAATCAATAGCTTAAGTATAAGATAAGCACAAGTTTGAAACTATTTTTTAAAATAATATAATATAGAACTTGAACTTAACTCATATATCCCCATAAAGATATTTATACAAAAATATAAGAAACATGAGCAATATATAAATGAAAATGAATGATTCATGTATCCTTAATAAGCATAAAATATCACAAGATCAAAAACATGCATAAATATGCGTTATCAACAAATATGTAATTGATTCATAAGAAGTTAATCAAAATAAAATATAAGAATCAATAGTGAATATATTATGCAAGCGCAAGGTTAAAATAAAATTATATGTATATACTTTTCAAGTAAAATAGAAGACTTGTGCTAAACATACATATTCACAAAATACTGATCAAAGTAAATATGACATGTTAAAGAAAAATTGATAAGAAGTGACCATTAAAAAAATATTAAAGACAGAGAGTCAAAAACATATTAACTCAAAAAAAAAGCTCCTATGCATGCTTCAAGAATAAAACTAAAATAAAGAGTATACATAGACAAATGTGTCACACTAATAGAAAATAAACACTATATAGTGTGAACTAAACATTTAAGCTAAACAGATAGTCAAGCTATGATTATGTCTCACATTGATTCAAACAATAAATAAATTAAAAGATATCAATGAGATCTAATAGCAAGAAATCAATAAGAACATGCTAGATATTAGAAACTATTTAGTAAGCATGTTACCGAAGTGGTTCTAGTGACGACACTTCTGTTGGTGCAATTGCATATAAGATGACATTTGTAGCTTTACAATCACCAACATTTTCCATGGTTCTATTTGATATGAGAAGCTTCACCTGCAATATTAGGTGAAGACTTTGGTATCCAATACTTGGATCCACATTTGTTAGCTTTGGGAACCCATTTACACAAGTTCATATCAACTAGCTTTCTAATCTGACAACAATTAGAAACATGTCCATTCATACCACAATAATGACAGAAAGAATTAACATTAGTACTATGTGCAACAGTATGAGAACGTGCAGTAGTGTGATATGATGTGCGTGGATACTTGTAATAAAAGTATAGTTATATGAAGCTTTAGCTTTGCTTGCTTCCTTTCTAGATGATCTGTCGTGTATGACTTTGTGATGTGCTAAGTGTCTTGTGTTAGACTGAGTCGTAGGTTGTATTACCTGTTTTCCCAGTCTAATCTCTAACTTTTTAGAGTTAGCACATATCTCATCATACTTAGCAGAAAGAGCATCAATTCTACATGAAGCAATAGACTACTTCTTCTTTTCTGATTCTAATTCCTCCTTAAGTTTAGCATTTTCTTGAGTGCTTTTCTCAATGCAATCAAGTGCCTCATGCAATCTAAACTTCAGTGTGGAAATCTCAGTAGAATTATCAGAAAGAGAACTATTTCTAGCATCATTTAATAAGCAAGTAAGCTTTTCATTCTCACGCTTATAGGATAGAATATCCTTTCTAGCTTGCTTATATTTATCTAATACTTTCTTGTGTTCTTTCAATAGATCACTGAAAGCATCAGATAACTCACCATAAGTAGATTCACTCTCTTCAAAAGAATTGTTTTGTACCTCGTTTGATAATGCCATTGAGCATAAATTTGCAGCTTGATGAGGTCTCTCTTCTTCTTCTTCATCTTCTTCTTTTTCTTCTTCTTCTTCTTCAGAATCTCTTGCTTCGCTTTCACACCATATGCTCGTGCTAGTGTACTTGTGAGATGATGATCTTCCTTCATTTGATTGTTCGTAGTGACTCTCCTTTCTAGTAGTAGTACAATCTTCTTGGATGTGGTCTATCTTCTTGTAGTTGTCACATGCAAGCTCTTCTTCGTATAGAGGATTGTGTTGTACTTTAAATCCCAATTTCGTCATGTACATATTTTCATCATTATGAAGACTATCCTTCTCTCTGGAGTTGCTAGCTTTTCTTTCATACCTGCACTCATAAGTAGCTTCAAGAACTTTCTAAATTTTATGAGATGTTGTGCAAGTATTAATAAGATTAAATACATTTGTGTCTACAGCACAATAAAAAATATGTATAGCTTTTGCATCAAGGCTAGCTAACTTCTTCTCTTCCTCCGTGTAACTATAATAGGGCTTGTTGACTATAGAGGATGTGAGAATAGAAGTGATAGTAGGCTTCTTGTAGCCATTGACAACAATTGACCATAAGTCAAAATTTAGAGACTTTAGGTAGAAGCTCATCCGTGTCTTCCAATAGCTATAGTTTGTTCCATCAAATAGTGGGAGTCTATTTAAGGATTGCTCTTCAGTTGTGAAGTACATACTTGCCATATGTGATATTATGATCTATGTAACAGCTGTAATAAATAAGAATATAATAGCAGTGTTACCTTGCTTTACTTGTATAACCCGCTCTGATAATAAGGATCTGCTCCAAGGATGTTAAGCCAAAATATCTATATAAGGAGCACCTACAATAATATCTCTAGAAGGAGCACCTGCTCTGATACCAATTGTAGGAGCAATTGGTATGTGCAGCAATATCTATATACCAAGCACCCTCTCTGATACCAATCGTAGGAACAATTGGGATCAGAATATATTACCTCTAGTTGCAGTACTGGCTCTGATACCAATTGTCGGACCGATTGTAGGAACGAGTTGTAAAGCGTAATACTCTAGAGGGGGGTGAATAGAGTAGGCAGCGAAAATTAACTATTTAAAAAAGTGTTAGCAACAAGATCACAGATAATATATCACAGATATATAAATAAAAAGTAGAGAGTAGAGAGCAAACGCAAACACAAGGATGTATACTGGTTTTTCTCTTGTGAGGACTAGTCCAGTCGGAAGAACTCTAGCTTCCAGTTGAATCCACTATGGAAAATCACCACAAGTTATCATCCGAAGTTCTTGCAACTTCTACAACGCGAGCTTTGATCCGAAGTACTCGACCAACTTCAATTGTGAAGAGTCTTTCTTCAATCAAGCCTCTGATTACAACCACTCTGAAACTTCTAGACCGTACCGCACTGGCAAATTGACTAGAGGATTGTAACTGGCTTGGGATTTGAAAATGAATAGCTCAGAATACTTTGGAAGAAGTAGTAGGCTTATAGAGAAGAGATATGAAAGTGTTTGAGTCAATTGAAATAATCGAAATCCTTTTCTATTTATAGTTTTTCCAAAGGCAGAATTCTGACAGAATTTGGACAGAATTCGGGCAGAACTCTATGAGAAAATCTCGTTGGGATCCGTAACTGCAGGGAGACCAAGTTCAAAAAGCAACGTTCACTAACCGAACTCTGGCCGAACTCTGGCCGAATTTGGGCCGAGTTCTGCTAGGGTTATGTTAGGGTTTTTGCAAATTAGTTTTTGAGCTTTTTGAAAAGTCAAACAGTTATGAAGTAGTTTGGGCTTTTGTAAGTGGGCTAGTTTTCAAAATGAAAGGGTATTTTGAAAACGTTTCTTGGGTAGCCTATTTGCCAGTACGATGCAGTTTACATCGTATTCCTAGACTCAATAAATATGAAAAATTACATTGATAAAATAGAAAAATAAAGAACCCTTTGATGACGCCTTTCTTCAAATATTTGAGCAGACTTGAAGACGCCTTGTATGACGCCGTCTTTGGCCCATCAATAATTCTCCATTGCATATGTCCTGGTTTAATCATGTTTGATCATACTTACAGCATGTCTATAAGTACATGTTAGACAAACAAACCAATATGATACAAGTATAGCAATATTGATATAGAGAACATTTAGGACAATGCTAATATTAGGACAATACTAAGTTTAAGTAGCAACATGATAGTGATTATATGAATATTAGTGATGTTATTATGTTAAACTTAATTGATTAGCCATATTCAAAAATATGATATAATCATTGGGCTAACGGATTATACTGATTCAGCATGACTCTAGCCATTTCTCTCAGAGTATGATTCTTCCGCTCCATAATACCATTCTGTTGGGGAGTTCTAGGACAAGAAAACTCGTGGTAATATCCACTATCGTCAAAAAACTTTTTGAAATCAGAATTTATGAATTTTCTACCATGTTCACTTCGGATACGAGTAACCATGAAGAATTTTTCGTTTTGTACATTTTTACAAAATATCTGAAATTCAAAAATTGCATCACTTTTATTTGATAAAAAGTAAACCCAAGTAAAATGAAAGAAATCATCAATAATAACAAAAGCGTAGAGCTTACCGCCAAGACTAGCGACTCTACTTGGGCCAAACAAATCTATATGAATTAACTACAAGGGTCTAGAAGTACTTACAATGTTAGTGGATTTAAAGGTAGACCTAGTTGCCTTATTTTTTTTACAGTCAGCACATGCCATGTCTCTCTTGAAAGTGATCTCAAGGAGTCCTTTTACCAACTTCTTGGTGCTTAGTCGTGAGATAGTGTCCATATTAGCATGTCCTAGCCTCATGTGCCATAGCGAGCTTTTATCTTGATTTGCTACTAGGCACCTTCCTGCATTGTTAGTACTCTCCAGAAAGAAAACATAAATATTGTCTTCCCTAATTCCTTCATATACGAGATTACCAGATGACATATCATATATAATATATTTATCTTTAACAAAGTTGATACCATAACCATTATCTGCCAAATGACTTATGCTCAGTAGGTTATGTTTTAATTCTGTAACTAGACAAACATCTTTTATTATTGGATAAGAAGACACACCAATAGTATCATTTCCAATTATATCACCTCTCAAGTTATTTTCGAAGAAGACGTATCCTTCTTTCTTCATCGATAGCGTAGCGAACAAAGATGCATCACCAGTTATGTGCCGCGAACATTCGCTATCGAGAACCCACTTGCTTCTAGTATGAGAGGGTTGATGGTCCACCTTATCGAATGCCATAAGACAGACATTAGCAGTACTGTAGGGTCTGTCCTCTTCCTCTAATTTACTGGCATCACTTTCGTGCCATATGCTTATATTTGCTTACTTTTGACCAGTTGAAGCTTTTCTGTTTGATCTAGATCTATCATATGGACTGCTTTTCTTTGACGTTGGATAGTCCTTCTTCACATGCCCTAACTTATTGCATCCAAAGCATATCGTTTCTTCTTCGTTGCTTTCATGGACGTCTTTCTTTCTTCTGTTTGATCTCTCAAACTTTAGAAATTTCTTCAAGTTATTTACTAGCAAGGCTTGTTTATCACCACTAGATGATTCTTCGTCAGAATCTTTACAGGCAACTTTTTTTTGCTTGCGCTTTGAAGGCGATGGATTTTTCTTTAAGAGTTTCTTCTTCAAATTCTTGTAGGTCCAGCTTGTGGGTCATCATCTTGCCCGTGAGTGTCTCTATAGTCATGGTGGTGAGATTATTTCCTTCAATCATTGTAGTAGCCTTCGGGTTCCAGTTTTTGGTTAGAGCCCGTAGCACTTTTCTGATCTTCTCATGGTTACTGTAATCCATACCAAGATATTGCAAAGGATTAGTAATATCTAGGAAACGAGTAAACATTTGTGTAATTGACTTGCCTGGTTTCATCTTAAAAGATTCATATTCCTGTGTTAGTCTGCTAATTTTGGATTCTTTTACTTGGGAAGTCCCCTCATAGGTTACCTCAAGAAGTCTTCAAATATCATGAGATGTAGTACATGTAGAAACACGGTTGAACTCCGTCTTATCAATTGCACAAAATAGTACATTAATGGCACGTGCATCTAAACTAGCCTTTGACTTTTCTTCATCTGTGTATTTGTCATATGGCTTGTCTACAAGTTTACCTTCAATCACTACAGGTGCCGGTTTCTTATAATCGTCAACTACTATAGACCAAAGATCAAAGTCAAGAGACTTTAGAAAGAAAGGCATTCGTGTTTTCCAATAGGTGTAATTTATTCTATCAATAGTGGGGTTCTATTTGTAGATTGCATTTCACCGTTGAATATTGATTTCACGGCTGCTATATACTTTCTAGGGTTGTTATATTAGAATATAACCTACTCTGGTACCAATTGTAGGACCGTTGAGCACCTCTAGAGGGGGATGAATAGAGTGTGTGAGACTGCAGAAGAAATAATCACCAAAAATTTTAAGCAGTTTATAACTATGGAAGGAATAAAGAGACAGTAATATAAATGCAGCAAGAGATAGAAGATCAAACTCAGTGAACACCACGATATATACCGGTTTTCCTCTGAGAGGACTAGTCCAGTCACAGGTACTCTTGCTCGCTGTTAATCCATTATTTGCAAGCTAAATGAGAGCTTTCCATCTCTTTACAACATCGTGCTTGGTAACAAGTGCACGACTGACTTCACAATACCGTGCTTGGTGACTAGCGCACGACTGGCCCCAAAAGCTGAGATATTTTCTGAACTTGAAAAAAACCCTCTTTACAACTATGTAAACCAAAGACTCTAAATTGAACAGATATTACTGGCTTTGGCTAAGAGATGTATAGGTGGAATGTGAAAGCTTTAGATCGTCAAAAAACACTTTAGAAATAGATAGAGAGAAGAGTGAATGAGTGATTAGAAATAAAAAATTCTCTTCTATTTATAGGTGTTTTCCTGACCAAACTCGAACAGAGTTCTAGCAGAGTTTCGATGCGTAGATCTCGTAAACGAACATTGTATGTAGATTTGGAGGCAACTAAAGTTTGAATTTGGGTTGAC
>JANAVB010006800.1:5525725-5910725 GCA_029216955.1 Iris pallida | reverse complement strand
CTCGTAATGGACTGAGGCATAGGCTTGATATGCCAAATCGGTCGTATAATTCAATGAAGCACAAAGTGCTCAAATAGCTAAGTCAGAGGAGTTGGCCGTACAACAAAGTTATAAATCAAGTCGCATCGGCTCGGCAAACGACAAGGCATATTGGCTTAAGGTGGGGGGACTTTGACTTCTCTTTCCTACTCATTCATGCCCAAGTAAATATATCATTGTATGTTGAGTTAACCTATCGAGACCACGGGCGTGGCTCGATCGAGAGATGAACATAGTGTGTGTCAAACAGTAGATAGAATAATTGAAATAAAACATACATCAAATGTACGAGTCGCTATAGAACATTGAATATCGCAAAGGCGTACGCCTCGGTGCGCAAGCCATAAGAACATGGGATAATTTTATCAATGAGTGCCTCAGTGCACAAGTCATTCGTGCCCCCGCGCACGAGTTAGAAGGCTAGCATATCGAAAGACAATTGAGGCGAGTGCCCTAATACACGAGCTATAAACATCAAACACTAAGGCATAGAACATGGAAATACGGTATTGAGGCATGCATCGCATGTACGACTCAAAGAATAGAGAATAATCGTGTCATAGCATGCATACGTGCATGAGAATCATAAAAGATGGCTTCGTTGCGAAAAGAACAGTTGTGGCATGAATGTGACAGAACTGTTGGATGTGACATGATACGTCAAAAATATTTGGAACCTTCGGGTCGTTCGGTTGACGAACATTGAGTTGGGACATGTTGTAACGCCCAGAACCAGAATACTAGAGAACGGGGGCGTACATAGCCAGCTATGTATATTAAAGTGCAACCCACCTCGCTATACGGTCACGGCTGTCAAGATACATGAGGGTTTAACTACAAGCCATCAGTCTCCTATGGTCATGAACAAGCCTATTGTCTCAATCTCAAGCAAGCAATAACAGTTTACAAGATGTCAGAGCACCAAATATATAATAGCAAGGCGTCCCATACATTACATACTTGGATGATCATGAAGCTAGTCGTACAAAATGTCAAGACTAGCAAGAGTTTCAGTCATACATGATCAACCCTAGGATTTGCCAATCATGTTACAGTCCGTAGGCAGACAATAAATAAAGGTGGAATACGAGCTAACACGTGCTCGCCGGCTAAACGCCTCAAAAGAATAATTTTACAATAAAGTGGGAGAACAAAATAGACCCACTCGTTGCCAGGATAATGCCTGGTTGTCACCATCTGGCTGGAAGGTAGGTAGATCCTCTGGAGCTGCTTCGATATTTGTCCATACAAACCAGCTGGGTCAGACCCCAGAAAAGCAAGTGCCACAAAGAAGGCTTCACTTAGGAACTAAAACCAGCATATCATAAATGAATAATAAAGTTAATTATAAAGATACTGATAAATAACAGGGACAACAATAATAAATTGAGTACAAGGAAACCATTCAAGTAGCCAAGTTGCAACCCTTAAACCAAACAAGGACCGGGGTTTGCAACCCTTCACTTGAATAGAAACCCGTCTCAATACTGCTGGTAAAGTAGAACATGATGAGCTTGATATAGGGTGAAATAAGTCAATAAACGAAGAGAGGATAAAGAACTGCTCCGGGAGCCAGGCTACAACCCTTAAACCAAGCAAGCACCGGGGTTGTAATCCTTCGCCTGAACAGAACCTTGCCCCTGATCTTTATTGTTAAGGCAAGCATAGGTAATCATGTCATGTCATAATCTTGTAAAACATGACGAGCATGACACGGGGTACAATAGGACAATAAACGAGGAGAGAATACAGAACTGCTCCAGAAGCCAGGTTGTAACCCTTAAATCAAACAATGACCGGGGTTGTAACCCTTCGCCTGAACAGAACTGGCCCCTGATCATTATTGTTAAGGTAAGCATACATAAGCAGGACGATATATGATAAGATAACCATGGAACTATTCAGATAGCCAAGTTACAACCCTTAAACCAAACAAGGACCGGGGTTGTAACTCTTCATCTGAATGGAACTTGGTTTCTCATCATTTATCGATCAGTAAAGCACAAAAAACCAGGTCATGTTACAATCTTTTACAGGATCAAGACAAACTAGACTGGGCTAGACTCCATCCAATCAATCACGGCCAAGCAATGAGTACGGCTTGATACTTTAACTAGCTAGGGTTAGCATAGGCCTAGTTACTAGCAAAATGCAATGAGATAATTCCAACAGCCACAAGCCCTGCAGACCATCCAGTTATCTAGGTCGTATGTCTGTTAATGAAGGATGCAACACGTGACTGTGTGCTGGAAATGTGCCCTACTCGTCAGTAGGCTACAAGTCCGCTGGTGCGCCCAGATAACGGGATTGCCTGTAGCTGGAAAATCTCTCCATGACTACTGGATTTTCTAGTATTAGCCTTAGTCAATTTCAGTAGGTACCCCTGACCGTGGTACTCAGGGATCCCCATCCTAGACATGATGCAAGACAGTACTGGTTTATTTGTATAAACACAATCGTCTACGGTGTCCAGGTCATTCATTATAGTCATGTCATGCAAGCCGACACAACAGTCTTTCAATAGTTCCCATCATGCTTGCTTGTCATATCCTATCATATCATGTCATGTTTACTCCAAGCCATGCCATGTATCATTATTGATCCGGTCATATCACTCAATCCGTGCTTGTCAAGTCATAAAAAGTGCAAGGCTTTAGAAAGACAATCGGATGCACAAGGGCTCAAAGCTCTATGCGAGTGAGCCTCTACGCTAAGCCAAGGGCCTCGAGCGTAGAGTGGCTCTACGCTAGCGCACATAAGGGTACACATGGGTGGTGTTTACGCTAGCCGGGCTTTACGCAAGCGAGATTATACACGCGTAAGATTTTACGCGTGTAAAATTCTACACACGCAAACTTCCGAGCGAAACTCCACGCGAGTGAAATTCTACGCGAGTAACTCTACGCGAGGAAACACTCGGGCAAAACTTTACGCTCGCGAGAGTCTGCTCGAGCCAGGGATTTTACGCGAGCACGACTTTACGTGAGCGGGAGAGCCCCGAGTGTAAAATTCATAGGAACTCAGCGTAAAACGGAGTACGCTGGCACGCAAATGCGTGTGCGTAAAAGGCTAAAATAACACGCTGACACGTAAAATGTGGACGTAAAGGCTAGACACTACGCTAACACGTTAGAACGTGTGCATAAAACTTCGTCTTCTCCCTATGGTCAATACAATCATGCGTAAAGCTTAGGAACTCGAGGAACTCCATCTCGGCCAAGACTTGGTGAAATCCGGCCATCCCAAAACTAAACTTGCGTAAAATCAGAATGCCTACTACAATAAACTCTTAGTTTTCGAAAATAAGCCATTTAGTAGGTCAAGACCAAGAAGATCAAAATGCTAGAAACTTAGATCTACATGAAATGAGTCATAGGATTTGAAAATACTAAGTACTAAAGTGGCTTAGAATCTTGTGGAGAAGAAAATGGAACAATAAAACTGAGTTCCTCCATGAAGCAAGTTATACTTGCCTAAACCTCTCTCTGGTAGGTGAGGAGAGTAATGGTGAGGAAGAAAAAGAATTTATAGAAAAGAAGTAATGAGGAGAGAGAGAGAGAGTTGGGCGGCTATAAAAAGAAGGGTGAGGGGGGTAGGTGAGGGTTTGGTCCACATGAAAAACCAATCCAAACCGAACCAAGCCAACCAAGCCGAACCAAGCTAGTGAAATACCAGAATAAACCATAAAATGAGACGTGCAATATACGTACACGTATACCAAAATACGTAATACAAACTATGGTCATTAGACATGTTGCCATTGAACATTGAAATAAAGTATGGAATATGAGAACATAGAAAGTTAATGTGAGAAATATGAGATGATTGAAGTCTGAGTCATGGAGTCAAGACTTTGCTTAGTTGTTTGAATGAGACGCATTTTGCATGGTCGAATGGACTTGAGATATTGCCCGTGCACGGGTGGGTTACGAATTCCCTCGAACGAGTTATATTTGTAGGGGCACCGGAATCGTTCGGCCTAGGAGGAATGTAATCATTGTTGGTGGGATATCTTTTGGGCATGACTTACGATCTGCTAATAATGTTATAAGCCACAATTGATGGTAAGTTCGGCGTCCTTCGGATACTAGGCCAGCAAACCTATTCGGGGAGGACGTCGGATTATCCAATTTGAGAAAAGAAAAGAAAAAAAAAAAGAAAAGAGAAACAACTTTAGTCCATTCTGGTGAGGATACGCCAACGACCTTTATATAGTTAAGAACGATGGGCCAAAAGTGCAGGAACACAGAGATCCTGCATAGAGCACTTATAACATGACAGGAAAGGAATGAGGCATATTCACCTTGTGTCGGTGGAAGGGCGAGTGCGTCAGTGTTGGTAAGAAGTCATGAAACAACACGAGATTGTTATTGGTTGCCTACTTGCATATACGAAATAAAATAACATGCTTGCCATGATAACATTTTTTACTACTTTCGAATATGCCATGAAATCAATCCTAAGGAGAACATAGAAAGATAACTAAATTGTATGTTGTATGAATCAATATATTACTAAATGTTGATCGGTTTAGTTAGGTGGGTCTTTGATCAGTATAGCGAGGACGAAAGTACTAATCCTCCACTAGTTTGCTAGCAGGTTCAAGGAATGGTCTGCTCGCGGTGGAGCTTCGCTTGATCGCACTGAGCCATGGAATGTCGTAGCGTTGGAAGCATGCGATCGTATTGACGCTCGGACTTGCAATAAGGTTGATACGGCCGAGATATAGAAGGCATGATATATGGAACAGTAAAATCCTTTGTGGAGAAGAGAGAACTTGAGTGTTGTAGCCAATCTGGCAAATTTAGTTGGGCTATTGAAAGCCTTTGTAATCTCAGTTCATTTATCAATAAAGAGAATTATTTCGTATACTCTGTTTTTTTCGTTGCTAATATCAAATCAAAGATAACCATTTGAGCTTGTCATCTTTCCTTGTACGAGTGCAACTCCAGACTCGTACGATATCACGCCCTAACGAGGACGATAATTCGGATAAATCGATACGAGGACGAGCAATTTTTTGGGTCGGAGCATGACAAGTTGGTATCAGAGCCAGGTTTTGATCCTGGGCTCAATTTTCTCAGGATGCTTCCTTCGTTTCAATTCTAAAAGTTGCCCGCCACTATGAAATGACTCTTAACTATATTCAATGTCGCACTGGATGTTCCATACAATAAGGCTAATACAAATCATGTAATTTTGTCGCATGTATTTTGGAAATTATATGATATTTGCTAAGGAAGTTGTGAAATGTTTACTACATTGAGTGCAATGAGCCGTGGAAGTTGGTTTCATCGATGAGTTAAATGGTTTAATATAGCAGTCGATATGAGAAGTGTTGGTTGCATCGATATAACAAAATCATGGGATGCATGAATTGCAACGAGTTAATTGTGAATGTTGCGTTTCATGAATGTTGCATTTCAATGAACATAAAAGTTGAAAATCGAATGTGTTGAATGGATTCGAGTATTGGCTTAGAATATTAGAAATAAAATGTTGCAAAAGATGCAACGAAGGACACTGAATTAAAACGTTGCACGAGATGCAACGGAGGAGACTGAAATAAAATGTTGCATGACATGCAACGGAGGAGACTAAAATAAAATGTTGTACGAGATGCAATGGATGAAACTTAATAATACGTTGCACGAAATACACAGAGGGAACTAAATTGTAAGGCGATAAGGACGAATCGTTCGGTTACGCACCAAACTTGTGTCGGCAAATGAATACATTGGCCGAATTGTGTCAGATTTTGATCAATCAAAAGTTACGGTTGTGATTGGCATGATCACTGCAAAAATCGTAAGTCAGAATAGATTGTTGGTTCATACATAGTATGATACAAGGGAAATGACTTGACTTTCGAGTGGTATATGTTATACCACCTATGCGATGAGTGGCTCAATTCTGAGTGGTATATAAAATACCACTTGTATGATGGATTCCATCGACACATTTTGTAAATTGCGAAAGGTTTGTCCGCAACGGACGGCAGAGTACCGAGACTCGATTTGAAATTTATATGACGATATATTGATACAAGTGTTCTTTGATAATCGGATGGAACGATAGGGCAGGTACTCGTATCAATAAATGATACGTCGGATGTAAATGTAAGTCGATCGAACGACCGAGACTAACGAAACAATTATGCCTTGAAGCAATAATCGAATCGACGGGATAGGAAACATGAACCTATAAACGAGTCGCACGACTTGCGATCTCGATAGAAATATTGGGCGAAAAGAATCGTATTCGATTCACATGACTTGCAATATCGATAGAAATAATGGACAATGCGAATTGTAAATCGGATCGCACGATGTGCGACTTCGATAAAGAGTTGGTTGATGTGGATAAATACTGCCTAAGAGATACTTGGTTACGTTACGGCAAACTCATTTGAGTATGACCGAAACACGCAAAACTTAGAGGACGTGATCGTATAACTCGAGGGTTCGATGTTAGATAATCGGTAACTCGGTTATGCGATCAAAGCATAGCGGGATGCGACGAATCGAAAAACGAGTTGATGCATATGGAAAAGTTTGTAGTGAACTTGGATGTATGCAATACGAACTAAAGTCGACGTTGATGAAGATTCAAAGTAGACTCTCGTGCTATCAAAATTGATATGACCTATCAAAAATTGATACGCTAGAAACATAAGCATGATATGAGAATACAAATGGGGCCAGCCTACGATATTGAGATTTTTGTAAAGAGCAATACGAGAATGTCGAACTGATTGATCATAAATTTTGTGATTGATCAATACGAAACTATAAAGTCATCGACGATTGTTTCGATGCGTATAGCGTCTCGGGTGTCGACCGTGGGGTAGATAGACTCGAACTCAATATGAGTAGATGTTTCATAAATTTCAGAATCATCGACGGTAGTGCATGACTTTACTTGGAGGATAGTTGTGCCTCAGTTGCACTAATAGAAATGGTTTTGTCCGAATTTGGGTAGTCTCATAGAAATCGTCGGAACGTGATTTGGTTCCGAAATAATATAGCATGGTTCATAGTAACTGTCCTTCATTAATGATCCACAATTACCGAGCGTAGCTTCGGGACAGATGACCCTAGAAGACTTGATCGCCAAATCGAAATGAATGTTATAGACCCATAAGATGACCCATACAAAGTCGCATATAGAATTGCATCGGTAACAAATATAGTGTGGTGCATATTGATGATAAGTCTAGGCAATTTTTGAGAATCGTGCTATGCACGAGAGCAAGCGGTAAGAGAATATCTTACAAGTTATGTCGTTAGATTTTGTAAAACCCCTAAATTTCTACTATATTTTTTTTTAAATTTGGTACTGATTTTTTTTTAATTTGTATTGTACGTCGCGCGCAAAATTTCGTTTTTCGTAATTGCTCGGCCAGTACGAATATGTGCAAGCGTACATATTTTTAGAAATTTTTTTTTTCTGTTTTTATAGTTTCAAAATAATAAATAGTAATTACTTTATTTACTTAAGGTTGGAAAAAGCGTCGCATCGAGATTTCAAAATTATTATTTAATTTTATTATTATAAAAGACGACTTTATTTTATTGGCAATTTAGGAAACTATACAAATACGTAAGATGTAATTTATGTATAAATTGATTTTCAAATTATTTATTAATTATCTTAAATTATTTGAAAGGTATTTTTGAAGTAGTTCTATTAATATTTAATTTGATTTTCGAAATTTATTAATATTAATATTTTATTATTCAAAAAGATATTTAAAAATATTTATTTTTTTTGAAATTAATATTATTAGTATTTTTGGAAAATATATTTTGAAATTATGGTGACAATTTAAATCATAATTTGATTTAATGATTTTATTTAAATAGTTAAATTAATATCTATATTTGAAATTTGATTGATTTTAAACTAAGGGATGTAATTTAATTAGATTTAAATTGATTTAGATTTGGATTTGAAATTTATTGAATTTGATTTAAAATAAATAGCGTATTATCTAACGGGAATTTAAACTACTCATAATCCTTATCCAATTGGGGACTCCCACATCCTATAAAAGGCAGGTACTCATCCATTATTATTTTTTCTACAAATTTCCACCGTAGTGTGTATCGTGTCTGTGCCCAGCTTCTTATTCCAACTTTTACAATTACATCAATTCCCGTGTCGGACACACCCCGACACAAATCAAATCCTAACCCTACCCCTAAACAAATCCCACGTCATCCTAACAGCGACTTCCCGATGCCGCGACTCCCCGACCGTCTCCTTTCCGACCAACCGCTGCCATCACCACCACGTCGTCGTCACCAACATCCCCATCCTCCTCGTTCCCTGTCCACCGCTGCCCCGGCAGCATCTCCGTCCCCACCATCTCCGTCATCATCATTCTGAAACCACCGCCACCAGTGCCGACCATAACTCCCCACTCCGACCAAACTGCCGGGACCCGACATCATCGCGATCGGCCACCTCCCGAAACCCCCAAACCATCGCCACCACTGGCCGACTCCCCTGTTCCAGCCAACCAAAGCAACCGCCACCACCGAACCCATGCCCTATCCGTCGCGGCCATCTCCGGTCGTTCACCACACCACCACCGCGGCGTCCACCGCCGACGCCGGTCACCACCACCATCAACCCACAAATTTCAGAAATAAAAAAAGGGGGGAACCCTAACCTGAACGCCACCGCGAGCGTCCCTCCGTCGACCGCCGGCGTGGACCCAGCCGCTCCCTTCGCCTCACTGGAGAACGGCCACGCTACCAGCGTATGGGACTTCCTCCGTCGCCACCGACTCACGTACCGCCGGAGCGGCAAAATCCTCACGCCATCACCGGCGCAGCCCTCCGGCGTCTCCGACGTGCCGCCCCGGCCTCTTTCCGGGACTGCCGCTTCCCCTCCCTGTCATTAACCATGGCCCGCTGTCGACGTCTAGCCACATCCGCCGCCTCATCGGAGCACCGCCCTCAGCGCCGACCACTCCTCCGCAGCCGTGCGCCCATCTCCGCCCGATCTCTTCCCTCCGTACCGACGACCACCGATCCGGCACCTTCGACTCACCCCGGCGCCCACCGCCACCGGTTCCTTCACTGTTGCCTGCCCGCGCCACCCAGGTGAAGCCCCGTTCTTCTCCTGAACTCTCCCCATTTATTCTCTCTGCCCCCAATTTCATTTTCAGTCCTCTCTCTCTCTCTCTCTCTCTCTGTATCATTGGGAAGGAGGGAAGTAATATAATTAATTAATTATAATTATTATTGTTGTTGTTATTATTATATATTATACTTATTGTTAGTATTATTATTATTATTAGTATTATTAATACTGTTATTATCATTATTATTATCATTCTTATTATTATTAGTATTATTATTATTGTTATGATATGGGTATTAGTATTTATTAATAATAATAGTGTTTTAATGTATGTATCATTGTGGGGATTGTCAGATAGATATTATTATATTAATTTTTAGCTAATTTCAAAGGGTAGTTCGGAATTATAAAAAGATTTCTAGCATTTTAATAATTATCTAAATTATTTTTACTATTAAAATACAAACTATAAATCCTATAGTTTTAGCCTAAATCGATTATATTTCGAATAAATTAACCAAAAATATATTCTAGTTTGTGAAATATAGTTTCAAATTAATAAAACGATTTTCTAAATATTTTCTAAATATTTGTCTAAATTATTTTTACTAATAAAAATATAGTTTCTCTATCTAAATATTTTATTTTGCTTACTTAGTTTTTTTTGCCTAAAAAGATTTAGACTTTAAATTATTTAGCTAAAGCTATTTTAACTAGTAAAATATATTTTTAGGTATTCAAACATTTTTCTAAAAATAGTACAAAGTATCCTTCTCCGCAAATCTCCCATTATTATTATCAAGGTTGATCGTGACTAAATTGTGCTTCCCTATTTTTTTGTAACTTCGGACCCTACCCATTGACCCCAGCTATTGGACTACAGGACTTGACGGAACATCGCACCACACCAGGCGTAACATCAGGCAAGACACCTTGCCTTTACCGTTTAATTTCTTGCTCAATACCATACATGTTTTATTTCTTATAAGTTGTTCTTTCAAAACCATATGTAGTTGCAAATTACTATACTTTAGTTTTTCTTTATGTATTTGGCCTAGAGTTAAGGGACCACCTTTGTTTGTGCCATATTCATTTGCTCGACACCTGTGTGCCACGATGTCACGTGTCTCATATAGATTCGGACTTGCGTACCGACCGTACATCAGTGCGTATAGGACGAGAGTTAGGGGATAACTGCTAATAGATTTGTCTAGAAGACTTAGCGGTTATTAGAAACATCGTGGTGTGGATTCAGCACGAGTAGTGCATGGGAAGGGGAAGACAGTTATTAGGCGCAGGGGCTTTCACACATTTACTTTTCTCTAGCTGCCATTTGTGACTCAGCCGAGAGCTAGTGTGCCATGCATTTATTTACTTTTTTCTAGATGCCACTAGTGCCTCGGTTGAAACACAAATGTGCCGTACATTTACTTTCCTCTAGCTGCCGTTAGTGACTCACCCGAGAGACTAGTGCGCCGTGCATTTATTTATTTTCTTCTAGATGCCATTAGTACCTCGGTTGAAACGCTAACGTACCGTGTTTCTAGTCTCGAGATCCCTTGTGTGGAACATTGTCTTCAAAATTGCATTTTCACATAGAATGGTTAAGGACCTTTATTTGTGTAGACACATATACTTTTCTGTTGAGCTTTATTTATTCAATTATTGGCATGATATTATGTGTCTTGGTACGTCCCTCTGAGGACTTGGTTATCTCGCCAGGTGTGTGCTCTTGTCTTTCGCAGGTGTTCTAGCTCTAGCCGTGATTATCGCTATTTCTTCAAGGATGATTGCACTTGGATCATCTTTGCTTCGCTCGCCAAACTTATTTCATTTTCCATATATTTCGTCCCTTGCTTGTTGGTAGTGGATTTGTCTCTGCCCAACATATCGTACAAATACATTTCTATAGATGATTATATAAATTATTTATTTTTCTTTATTTTGTGGATGAGATTAGTCGTTACGATTTCTACTGCATATTAAAGCTTATGTATGCTTACGGGATTTCCATATATTGGAGTATACTTCGTATGTATACAGCTGGCATGTCTACGTTCCTAGTCCTACGTATTTTGGAACTGGGGCGTTACATATTTTTGTGGTAGCCCATGCAGGTCAAGATAAATTGTTTGGTTACTTTACCATACCAAGCAAGCCTGCAAATAGGATTAGAAGTCTAGGATCTCATCCACATACTTGACCTCTTTCCTCGATCCCATATTCGAATTACCGTTCGACTCATCAATTGCATTTTACTTGATTTCTCCTATCATTATTCTTATCTTCCTTTCGTGCTTGCTAGAGATTGACCCTATTAGTTAGATGTCCCAAACACCCTTAGCTTAATTCTTTAAGTTGGGTAGAATACCCCACAACCTGACACACCTTTGACCATAAAGGGAATACAAATAGTATTATCTAGACCATAGAGACTAGAGGAATTTAACCCATTTGGTCACACAAGCCTTGGTCAATAAACCGTAGAATGTTGGTATAGGAATAAACAAGACTTAGATCCTTATGACTCTTAGACTATTCATATTTGTTTTATTTCATCTACCATCGTGCCTATGTTTTTACTACCTTGATTAATGATTCTAATATAGCCTAGTATTTGCAAGCTAATTCTTTATCGAGCTTGATCAAGGCATATGCTATTGAGCGGCCGCTCACTAACATATTGTCTAATCAGAACCGGTGCATGATGGTCTGATCAACCGAGTGCACTTTGGTTCGCCTTTTTCATATATCAATCTACGTGGATGGGATGTAGTTGAACTTTCTCCTTAGAATTCCATCCACGACTGCCTTGACGATTCTTTTGAAATTTATACGGTCGCCTTTGAACCATGTATTCGGATTCGATAATAATGTCTTTGAACTCCTTATTGCTTTCGCCTTCACTTATCTTAGAAGGACGAAAGCATTGTACTAGAACTTTCTCTAGCCTTTCTACCGATTATGACCATTACCACTCAATGTTGTTATGTCTTCATCCTAAACTCCTCGTCCTTATTCTCGGCCCTATATTTTCTACCATAACCTCTAATCGCTTATTTCAGGAATAAGCCTAATTCGCTCTCTTAAAATCGTACCCTCAACCTACTCTCAAAACCTATCTTTTAGGTCTCTCATTTTTGATATCGTATTACTCCTTTGCATGTTATCATGACTAACTTTAACCTTAACCTTTTAATTGTTGCTTTAAAATCGTGACCCTCATTCATTATCCGTGACCATACCGTATTATTTTTTTCTATGATCTAGATCGCGATTTCTTACGGCATAATTTTGTTGAAACATTGTAATTGATTGTTCCCCATCGATACCCCTTGTGTCTTCTCAACCCCCTACTAATTCTTAATTTTGATGACAAAATTCTTTTAAGTTGGGTAGGATGTAAAACACCTAAATTTCTACTATATTTTTTTAAATTTGGTACTGATTTTTTTATTTATTTGTATTGTACGTCGCATAGTTGTGTTGTACGTCGCGGGCAAAATTTCGTTTTCCGTAATTGCTCGACGAGTGCGAATATGTGCAAGCGTACATATTTTTAGAAAAACATTTATTTTCTATTTTTATAGTTTTAAAATAATAAATAGTAATTACTTTTATTTACTTAAGGTTGGGAAAAGCGTCGCATCGAGATTTCAAAAATCATTATTTAATTTTATTATTATAAAAGGCGACTTTATTTTATTGGCAATTTAGGAAACTATGCAAATACGTAAGATATAATTTATGTATAAATTAATTTTTGAAATTATTTATTAATTATCTTAAATTATTTGAAAGGTATTTTTGTAGTTCTGTTAATATTTAATTTGATTTTCAAAATTTATTCATATTAATATTTTATTATTCAAAAAGATATTTAAAAATATTTATTTTTTTGAAATTAATATTATTAGTATTTTTGGAAAATATATTTTGAAATTATGGTGACAATTTAAATCTTGATTTGATTTTATGATTTTATTTAAATAGTTAAATTAATATCTATATTTGAAATTTGATTGATTTTAAACTCAGGGATGTAATTTAATTAGATTTAAATTGATTTAGATTTGGGTTTGAAATTTATTGAATTTGATTTAAAATAAATAGCGTATTATCTAACGGAAATTTAAACTACTCATAATCCTTATTCAACTGGGGATTTCCACATCCTATAAAAAGCAGGTACTCATCCATTATTTTTTTCCACAAATAAATTTTTCCACAAATTTCCACCGCAGAGTGCATCGTGTCTGTGCCCAGCTTCTTATTCCAACTTTGACAATTACATCAATTCTCGTGTCGGACACACTCCGATACAAATCAAATTCTAACCCTACCTCTAAACAAATCCCTCGTCATCTTAACAGCGGCTTCCCGATGCCGCGACTCCCCGACCGTCTCCTTCCCGACCAACCGCTGCCATCACCACCACGTCGTCGTCACCAACATCCCCATCCTCCTCGTTTCTTGTCCACCGCTGCCCCGGCAGCATCCCCGTCCCCACCATCTCCGTCATCATCATTCTGAAACCACCGCCACCAGAGCCGACCATAACTCCCCACTCCGACCAAACTGCCGGGACCCGACATCATCGCGATCGGCCACCTCCCGAAACCCCCAAACCATCGCCACCACTGGCCGACTCCCCTGTTCCAGCCAACCCAAGCCACCGCCACCACCGAACCTACGCCCTATCCGCCGTGGCCATCTCCGGCCGTTCACCACACCACCACCGCGGCGTCCACCGCCGACGCCGGTCACCACCACCATCAACCCCCAAATTTCAGAAATAAAAAGAGGAGGGAACCCTAACCTGAGCGCCACCGCGAGCGTCCCTCTGTCGACCGCCGGCGTGGACCCAGCCGCTCCCTTCGCCTCACTGGAGAACGGCCACGCCGCCAGCGCGTGGGACTTCCTCCGTCGCCACCGACTCTCGTGCCGTCGGAGCGGCGAAATCCTCACGCCATCACCGGCACAGCGCTCCGGCGTCTCCGACGCGCCGCCCCGGCCGCTTCCCAGGACTGCCGCTTCCCCTCCTTGTCAACAACCACGGCCCGCTACCGACGTCTAGCCACATCCGCCGCCTCATCGGAGCACCGCCCTCGGCGCCGACCACTCCTCCGCAGCCGTGCGCCTATCTCCACGCGATCTCTTCCCTCCGCACCAGTGACCACCGATCCGGCGCCTTCGACTCACCCCGGCGCCCACCGCCACCGGTTCCTTTGCCGTTGCCTGCCCGCGCCACCCAGGTGAAGCCCCGTTCTTCTCCCGAACTCTCCCCATTTATTCTCTCTGCCCCCAATTTCCTCTTCTGTCCTCTCTCTCTCTCTCTCTGTATCATTGGGAAGGGGGAAAGTAATATAATTAATGAATTATAATTATTATTATTGTTGTTATTATTATATATTATACTTATTGTTAGTATTATTATTATTATTAGTATTGTTAATACTGTTATTATCATTATTATTATCATTCTTATTATTATTAGTATTATTATTATTGTTATGATATTGGTATTAGTATTTATTAATAATAATAGTGTTTTAATGTATGTATCATTGTGGGGATTGTCAGTTAGATATTATTATATTAATTTTTAGCTAATTTCAAAGGGTAGTTCGAAATTATAAAAAGATTTCTAGTATTTTAATAATTATCTAAATTATTTTTACTATTAAAATACAAACTATAAATCCTATAGTTTTAGCCTAAATCGATTATATTTCGAATAAATTAACCAAAAATATATTCTAGTTTGTGAAATATAGTTTCAAATTAATAAAACGATTTTCTAAATATTTTCTAAATATTTGTCTAAATTATTTTTACTAATAAAAATATAGTTTCTCTATCTAAATATTTTATTTTGCTTACTTAGTTTTTTTGCCTAAAAAGATTTAGACTTTAAATTATTTAGCTAAAGCTATTTTAACTACCAAAATATATTTTTAGGTATTCAAACATTTTTCTAAAAATTGTACAAAGTATCCTTCTTCGCAAATTTCCCATTATTATTATCAAGGTTGATCGTGACTAAATTGTGCTTCCCTATTTTCTCGTAACTTCGGACCCTACCCATTGAACCCAACTATTGGACTACATGACTTGATGGAACATCGCACCACACCAGGCGTAATATCAGGCAAGACACCTTGCCTTTACTGTTTAATTTCTTGCTCAATACCATCCATGTTTTATTTCTTATAAGTTGTTCTTTCAAAACCATATGTAGTTGCAAATTACTATACTTTAGTTTTTCTTTATGCATTTGGCCTAGAGTTAAGGGACCACCTTTGTTTGTGCCGTATTCATTGGCCCGACACCTGTGTGCCACGATGTTACGTGTCTCATATAGATTCGGACTTGCGTATCGACCGTACATCGGTGCGTATAGGACGAGCGTTAGGGGATAACTGCTAATAGATTTGTCTAGAAGACTTAGCGGTTATTAGAAACATTGTGGTGTGGATTCAGCACGAGTAGTGCATGGGGAGAGGAATGTTGGCCCAATGATTACATCGTGTTTTTGAATATGGCTAATCATTTAAGTTTAACATAATGATGTCACTAATATTCATATACTCACTATCATGTTGCTACTTAAACTTAGCATTGTCATAATTGTCTTATATTATATTGCTATGCTTGTATCGTACTGCAACATATTTTGATGGTCTAACATGTATTTGTAGACATGCAGTAAGCATGATCAAACATGATCAAACCAGGACATTGTTTTCCATAAATAAATTCACTTTATTTATTGTGTTTCTGGGAAAATTATAACTGTAGGAATCCGATCTAGAAGACGATCGCTTTATCCCTTGGACTATACGAAGAAGAAAAGCTCTCAAAATTTTGACAGTAAGTTAGATAACTATGTATCTGTACAATGAATGAAAAAAAGAACTCTATTTATAGAGTCAAAAATAATAACTGAAAAGATAACTGTCTTCACCGCCTGTGCCTAGTTGAAAATCACGCAGGATTTAACGTACACAAGGTTGTGAGCAGTTACTGGACGTGGCCTGTAACTGTTGGACATATGGCAATCATGCATGAGTCGTGTGCAAGTTACAGGACACGCAGGCGAGAGATCAGTGGCATGGCTGCCACGTACTCCAATTTGATGAAATCTACACATACTTGTTGAAGACGAAATCCACGCAGACTCGGGGCAGAAAGCTTCAAAATCCACGCAAACTTGGGGCAAGAAGCTTCAGAATCCACGCAGACTTGGGGCAAAAAAGCTTCAAAATCCACGCAGACTTGGGGCAGAAAGCTTCACAATCCACGCAGAGGTGGAGCAAGAAACTTCAGAATCCACGCAAACTTGAGACATAAAGCTCAAAATATACACGAACTTTGGGAAGGAACATATAAGTTCACAATACACGCAAACTTGAGTCAGAAGGCTTAAAATCTATGCACGATTGAGGCAGGACTGCCAGCTGTCTTGATTCGACGTGCCTCGACGGACACAAAATCTCTGACAGTGATTGCTTTTGTCAGTTGCATTAAATGACAAGAAGCTTTTTTGGTACGCCAACTTGACGAAGGCTGAGTCTTGCTGAAGAAGATTTCGAAAGTCACGCAATAGTCGGCTGTGATCTCTCGAGTTCTGTGCATACGTGGCATGCGAGAAGACATTCTTCAACTGTCGTGCTGTCAGTCATAATTACACTCTGACAAATGATGAGCTGTTTCCCAGCGTGAATTTTAAATATTGTCCTGATCAACTCAGCGTGACTTTTGGACTTGTTCTGATCAACTCAGCGTGACTTTCATTTTTAAGGCCTACAAAACCCCCTTCAAAGTTTTCGAAAGTTGAAAAGACTTCAAAATTTTGAAATACTTTGAAAAGATAAACATGCAAATGAACTTATTAAATGTTATGATGACTCTTCAGTTTTCGAGACTGATTGAATCCAATTTATGGTGGAATATGAACCGCCGGCGAGCTCTGTTATATAAACAGGAAGAAAATTCAGCTTTAATGTTCATCTTACGTCAACATGACTTCGAAGGAAGAAGCTGAAGAAGAAGCAAGAAAGTTAGGTTTCTGTGCCCATGGCGACCCTGCTCTTGGGGATAAGGAACCAGAGACTTTAATTTTCGAGTTCAAAGATGACCCTACACAACTAGCCAAGAATTTCTTGAGCTATTTTGGCCTGGACGGCTCATCTTCTTCCAATGGGCGCAGTCTTGCAGAGCAGCGTGACACGCTCAATGCTCTGTTACATCGTATGGGAGTCACTAGCGTAGAGGAATTGGGCGCCAAGCTCAGTCACTTCACAAAATAGAGCGTGTCTTTTATGCTTCTGTTTTTCTTTTGAAAAATGTTGTACTTCTTTTTCTATGTAAGGTCATCAGTGCTTCAATATAGAGCGTGCATTAATGAAGAGCATTAAGTAGCACTCTTCGAATGTTTCAAATATTGTGCTATTTTCCAAAGTACACGTGACACTCATTCCGTAGTTATGAGCGCTTTTTACTCGGATCTTCCCGAAGAATAGGCTTGCACGTCGACCCTATTTAAATGGATAGATGAGTTTCACACATACTCATCTCTTTATTCTTTCTCCTCTTCTCTAAGAATGAACTTTTTGAGAGATTTCATTCTCAACAGGAAAGCAATGCTTTCTAATATTCTCTTTCTGTGTACTATATCAGACATTGGTTTGCCAATCCTTAGCACCAAACTCGATGGTAAGTCCAATATAGTACGCATACCATTTTTACTGTTTTGAAGATTTTGTTTCTGACTGAACAGAGTACACCTGTCTTTGTTTGGCCAAATACACGCCTAACATGTTCAATGAAGAATTCTTCAAACGAAGAAGCCATAGATATAGTTGATCTATGATAAGGAACCAGATCTTGATGGCGAACTTCATAAGTACCCCTTATCTGATTGACAATGAGTTTAGAGTCTCCGTACGCCTCCAAATGTCGAATATTCAGATGTTTAGCGAGTTGAAGACCAATGAGTAACGCATTGTACTCAGCTACGTTGTTTGAACACGGCTGATCAAGAGAATAAGCTCTTTGGATAGCAAGACCTTCTGGCGACACAAGAACGATTCCAACTCCAACGACAATATCACCATTAGGACCTATCCTTGAAGCTCCATCAAAGAATAGATGCCAAGTAGGATCTTCTTCGACAATTTGGTTTGAATCTAGGACTTCATCTGGGATTTCATTATAGAGTTTTGAATTTTCTGGAATTGAATGAGCAGCCAGAAAATCAGCTAAAGCTTGTCCTTTGACTGATTTCTGAGGAATATAGTGCATATCATACTGAGCAAGTAAGATTCCCCAGTTAGCCAATCTAGAATTCAAAACACTGGGTTTCTTCATCATGACCCGTATAGGATTGATTCTGGAGATGACATGAATAGTCTGACCAATGATATAATGTCGTGTCTTTTGAACAGCGAACATCAAGGCTAGACATTCTTTTTCGACCGGTGAATATCGAGGTTCAGCTCCGGTCATAGTACGACTGAGATAGTAAATGGCTTGTTCATGACCATTTTTATTCTTTTGAGCGAGCAATACACCCAATGAATGACTCATTGCTCGGGTATATAGGAGGAATGGAATTCCTGAGACAGGAGGTACCAATACTGGAGGGCTCATCAGATATTATTTTATATCATCGAATGCTTTCTGACATTCATCATTCCAGACAAAAGAGACACCTTTTTTCATAAGTTTGTTGAATGGCTGCAGCGTCCTGAAAGATTAGAGATGAATCTCCTGATATAAGCGATCCTTCCTTGAAATCCTCGTAGCTCTTTTAAGGTGCGTGGAGGACGCATCTCTTGGATGGCTTTAATCTTCTCAGGATCCACGTGTATACCTTTAGAGGTAATGACGAAGCCGAGAAATTTACCACTAGAGACGTCTAAGAAGGACTTAGTAGGGTTCATCTTTAATTGATGCTTACGCATTAGATCAAATATAGTCTTCAAATCTTGGATGTGATCCTCCTTTTGTCGACTTTTGACTGCAATATCATCAACGTAGCATTCGACTGTTTTCCGTAGATGTTCACGGAATATAGTGCTCATAGCTCGTTGATAAGTTGCTCCTGCATTCTTGAGACCAAATGGCATAACCGTATAACAGTATGTACCAATCGACGTTCTAAAAGAAGTGTGCTTCTCGTCATCTGGAAACATTTTAATCTGATTGTACCCAGAATACCCGTCCATGAATGACATCCGTTCAAACCCACAGGTATTATCGATCATGACATCAGTGATTGGTAGAGGGAATTCGTCTTTAGAACATGCCGCATTGAGATCGCGGAAGTCTATGCATACTCTGATCTTGCCAGTCTTTTTAAGGACAGGAACTATGTTAGCCACCCAATCGGGATGTTGTTCCTCTCTAATAAACCCGGAGGTCATGAGTTTATTGACTTCAGCTTCAATTGCATCCATAATGTCTGGACGAAATCGTCGCTGTTGTTGTTTGACCGGTTTAGCATTCGGTAATATATTGAGCTTGTGAGTTACAATTTGTGGATCAAGTCCTGGCATATCTTCATAACTCCAAGCAAAGACATCGATGTAATCACGAATGAGTTTGATCATGTCTTGCTTATCAGTTTCTGAAAGACTTTCACTGATGAATATTGGTTTGGGGGATCCCTCTTCACCAACATCTATTTGAACAAGTTTATCTTCAGTCGGAGGTTCTTTTTGCTCGAAACGGAACTCCCATTGATTATCCAACCTTTGGGCCCATTATTCTGATTCAGGCGAGATTTCAAACTCTTCTTCGTCTTCATCACTTTCTTCAGAACAGTCAATAGCAACCATGTTGGAAGACAGAATGTTGCAGTAGAAATTACCGATACTCGTATCGGAATCCCAAGAGGTAGTACTAGAAGAATCAGATCTCTTATCTTCGTCAGATTCGGGATCTTCATGAACAATATTGATAAAAGGAATAGGAGTAGTATAACCCAATCCGCATTTTGTCCTTCCATATTTCAGAGGAGGAATCCGGACAGGCATTTTTCTTCCTTTGCCATTATTGAGGCCAGTCCTGAAGTCATAGCCCATATTTTTGATGATGTCTTTAGATTGTTGACTATAACGACGTAGTTGTAATCTTCCAGTATCATCGTTTTTGTCATCATCTTCTAAATCAGAAGGACTTTGGGGCCCTTTGTAAAAGAATATTGGAATGTCTCCTGGCTTTCTGCTGGGAACTAGAAAGTATGAAGATTGTACAGGTTCTAGGGATACATCTGTATGAGCAGTCTGTACAACTCCTATAGTTATTGTGCTCAAGTAATCTAACAAATGTAAATAACTATGAACATAATTACACACATCAACATACTGCAAAAATGGAGACTTTTTATTAAATGTAAAAGCAGCAATATTTACATTGGGAGAAGGCTGAGCCTTAGAGATCTTAGCCAAGTCAATGACTAAAGGAGGAGAAGAAGAACAAGAAGGAATTTTGTTTCGATTAAGATCGATAACAAATGGCTCAGAAGAGGTGAGCTCCCTTGAAGCTTGAGATGGAAGAGTAATCCGTCCTCCAACTGGAATTAGCAGAGTATCCTGTTTCACATGTGAAGATGCAGGAACTGCAGTACGCCCATTGACAGGAATGATCAGTGTATCTTGAGTAGACAACTGAGGTAATGGAGAAATTCGTCCACTCACCGGAATGATGAAAGAATCTTCTCCAGAGGGTTTGGGAGATTGTTGCTGAGTAGTTCGACCTTTAACAGGGATTATTAAAGTCTCACTTTGTGACTCCTCTTTCTCCATAGCTTGTATCACCCTTGTATATTCTTCTTTATACATCCGGGAATCATTGAAATAAGCTTCAACCCCATGGAAGGAATTTATATCAGCAACTTCTTTTTGTACTCTTCCATTGCTATCAATGTATTTAAAACACTGATGAAGAGTAGAAGGCACCACATTATTTTCATGAAGAAAGGGCCTCCCAAGAAGAAGATTGTAGGATCCCACGATCTCGATCACATAGAAAGTGACTTTGGATCTGAAATCGCCTATTTGAAGCTTCAGATGAATCTTTCCCAAAGGCTCGCTTCGACTTTGATTGAATCCTAAGATAGTAGTAACCGTCTTGGAAAGCTTGTGAAGAGGGATTTTTAATTCATCCAACAGGCTCTTTGGCATTATGCTTATAGCAGACCCTGGATCAATAAGGATACGATCTATCTTCATCGTGTCGATATAACCGGTATAATAGAGAGGCCGATCATGTCGATTATCCTCCAATAGCATGTCATTTTGTGTAAAGGTGATATTTGGGATAATCTCCAATACACTGTTACAATGTAAGCAAGTGGCAGGTTCTGCATCTGGCTTCTTCAATTGTGCAAGACAAGAGTCAGCTTGTAGAAGTGCTTCACTTAACGTCTCCCGAGTCTCTTTAGAAAGACGTAAAAGTTCAAAGAGGGACATTCTAGCTGGAGTATTAGCAAGTTGAGCTAGAATGTCGAAATTATAAGGCTTCTGAAGCCCAAGAGGAGGGGACTTCTTGATTGGTTTATCAAACCGAGCCTGTTGTTTGCCTTTCTCAAGAGCCGTAGGCTTGGAAGAAACAGGTTCAACTGGGGTAGTTGAAGGAACAGGTACAGTGGATGATTCTTCTTGAGGAGGAACATTAGGAGCGTCTTTATCAACAGGAGGGATATCAGGAGTATCCTCAGGATTCATAGAATAATCCTTTAGATAAGGTTTCCCTGTTCGAGTAGCACCAGCAAGTGCTTCTTCCTTCTCTTTTGGCTCTGTGTCAGAGTTAGATCCAAGAGAAGTCATATGACATGACTTAATCTTTCCAGCCTTCTTAGACTTTCGAGAAGTAGTCTTTTGAGGAGAAGGCGATTCAAAATATGCCACTAAATCAGGATGAATCCACATGATTTCTCCTGTTTCCAAAGTGATTAGCACTAATCCTTCAGATTGCGGAGGAGGAATATTCACTATTTCAAGAGTTGCCTTGGGAATAGGAATGATCCCACTTTCAAGGAGTTGAGGAGGGAAATCTCCAAATTGTATAGAGACGACGTTGGAGGTTACGGTCTTCTCTTTCGGAGTAAGAGAAATAGCTCCAGATTTAATTATTTCTTGGATCTTTTCTTTCAGTACATAACATGTACGAATTGTGTGACCCAACATTCGGTGGTATGGACAGTATTTGGGATGATCTGTCTTACCAGCTTCATCAGGTTTCTTGATTTCAGGTAATTGTATTTTATTACCTTTCAGCAGACATTCAAAGATACCAAGGACATCGTCATCATCGAAAGAGTATTCTTCCTTGGGGCGAGGTACTCTTGTTTGTTGGGTTGTAGAAGTAGGAGAAGTTTGAACAGTTGATGCATCTTTGCTCTGAAGATTAACTTCAAGAGTTTCTTTTCCCTTACGAGCATTGTTTTTAGCATTATTGTTAGTAACTTGACCTGTTTCTTTGGGAGTCATCTGCACTCCTAAACCTTTGAAGGTTTCAGCACTAATTTTTGCGGCCTTGGCACTAACTATGAAAGAAGGCCAGTCTTGAAATTGGGTGGATCCTGTCCACATGCTGATGATTGGCAACAAGTTTGATTTATATGTGTCGATGGTGACAGCATCAGGAGTTCCAAGAGGCATCTGCAGAGCTTCTCTTCGAAATCGTTCAATAAAATCCTCTGTAGTTTCATTATTTTTCTGCTTGATTCTAATAAGAGCAGACATAGTCATGTCATTGAGCCCTTCATAGAACCGTTCAAGAAACATCTGTTTGAAACCGGTAAATGAGATAATACACCCATCTGGGAGACTTCTATACCATTCATAAGCCGTTCCCTTGAGACATCCAACAAACACCCGAGTAAGGAGGGCGTCACTTGGTTGCAATTGATCAGTCATCACTTCAAAGTGATTAATAAACTGACTTGGAGAAGTGGTTCCATCATAGAATGAGATAGTAGGAGGCTTGTATTTAGGAGGATACGATACTTGCTTCCATTCTATCGGATAAGGTTGCTTGATGCCTAATCTTTGTAAACCATCCTTCTGTTTGAATGCCTCGAATTGAGTTTTGAGATTCCTCAATTCTTCATTAACAACTCCGGAAGATTGTGGAGTTGTAGCTTGTAGAGAATAGTTAGGAGGAGGAACAGCATTATAAGCACTACCCCCAGCTCTAGAGAGACTAGGATTTGGTTGAGCTGGTCTAGGAGTATTGGATTGTACTGCTGAAGAAACTTGTACTGGACTCATACCAGTGTCAATTGGTATGGCATCTGGTACAGTTTGTCGATTTTGTATCTGAGTTGCCATGAGTTCATACATCGACTTCATAGTATCAGCCATAGACTTCATTTGCTGTTCCAAAGAAGCAATCCTTTGTTCTTGAGGAGTCAAGGAAGAAGAAGGTTCATCAGTATTCCCATCAACCATATAAGTCATGACTGTACGAGGGATTATTGATGAACTGGTGGATGTTGTTTGTTCTGAATCATTGCTTTGTGCATCAAAGTCAATTATAGGAGAACTACCCCCAGTAGGAAGAGGTGGGAAGTTAGATTCTCCAAAGAATTCAGAATCATCTTCAGAAATCAAAGTTCTTTGACTAGAGGCCAGGACTCTTGCTGTTGTGCCTCTATATACTCCATCTGGACTATCAGCTCTACCCCCAGTATCCCGAGAGGTCATGTTGACAGAAGCAAACAAAGGCTTATCTTCATCAGGCATAGGTTCACACTGAATCCGATTGAAGACAGATTGTCGTTTTGTTTGACATCTACATTGCATTGTGACTCTCGGCTGGAAATCACATTCATGATCAACATAGTCCTGAACCATCGATTGACATCTACATTGAATTATGACTCTTGGCTGGAAGTCACATTCAGCATGATCCATTGTCATAGAATTATTCCTTCTCTTCTGTTGAAGGTGTTCCCGTAGATCTATCTGTGAAGATTGAGGTAGATCAGAGAACACTCTTTGTGTATTTTTAGGAATATATTTCTGGTTCTTGGGTCTTGATGGCTCTTGATTATATAGGGAGTAATTAATATGAGCCACATAATTTCTAGCATACTCTGCATCCGGATCTTTTATCTTCATTTCCGATTGGTGTGGTTTCTTAACACCAGAAGTGCTTCCCAAACGGGTTTGATTAAGTTTTGTTCTTAGATCAGTTGGAGGTAACACATTGGTTTTTGAAACTTGGAGTTTTCCTTCCATTGATCTGGATATTTGCAGAGAAGGGAGAGTTGAACCACCCCTTGATTAGAAGTTGGCAACAGACCTTTTCTAGACAAATTCTGTGCCCAATTCGAAGAAGTCGTAGAAGAAGACATTAAAGAATGTTTCTTCTTAGACTTATTCAAGTTTTGAGACATAGAATGTCCAGAAGGAAGAGTAGTCAAAAGACTATCTCCTTTTCTTTGACTAACAAAATTGTCAGTCAAAGCTGTTCCTGAAGTAAAAACTACAGGAACAGAAGAAACAACTAAAGAGTTATCTCTTTTCGAAGGGACTTTGTATGGAAGACCACCCCCAGTTCTAGTAGAACTTGGCACAGAAGAAGAGATAGCTAAAGAGTTATTCTTCTTAGATGAAATACACGCTGAAACAGACTTGGTTAAAGAACCAGTACTGTCAGCATGACTTTTGATTTTAGAAATACACGCTGGAACAGATTTGGCTAAGGAGCCAGAACTGTCAGCGTGATTTTTGATTTTGGAAATACACGCTGGAACAGATTTGGCTAAGGAGCCAGTGCTGTCAGCATGATTTTTGAATGTGAGATTGCACGCTGGAACAGATTTGGCTAAGGAGCCAATACTGTCAGCGTGACTTTTAGAATTGAATTTACACGTTGGAACAGATTTGGCTAAGGAGCCAGTACTGTCAGCGTGGCCTTTGATTGCTGTCATCTTCGAGCGCACAAGAGTGTGCGTGCTTGCAGTAGAGTTCTTGCCAGTGTTAGAAGTAGACACTGTGGCAGAGACTTCACCATTGGCTGCCAACTGATTCTTAGGGACATAGACAGAGTGTCCCTTCGACTTGGCAGTGATGATGGAGGCTGAAGTGGGCTTGCCACTTTTAGCCCGCTGCATTTCTTCATAGGCGAGTTGATCGAATTGGATCGTCATCACCTTCTTCGTCGAGCCGATTGACGAAGTGTCGCATTGAGTTGTTGCCATCTCAGAAGAGGAGATGGTTTTCCCCAGCAGAGTCGCCAATTTGTTTTCCATAAATAAATTCACTTTATTTATTATGTTTCTGGGAAAATTACAACTGTAGGAATCCGATCTAGAAGACGATCGCTTTATCCCTTGGACTATGCGAAGAAGAAAAGCTCTCAAAATTTTGACTGTAAGTTAGATAACTATGTATCTGTACAATGAATGAGAAAAAGAACTCTATTTATAGAGTCAAAAATAATAACTGAAAAGATAACTGTCTTCACCGCCTGTGCCAAGTTGAAAATCACGCAGGATTTAACATACGCAAGGTTGTAAGCAGTTACTGGACGTGGCCTGTAACTGTTGGACACATGGCAATCATGCATGAGTCGTGTGCAAGTTACAGGACACGCAGGCGAGAGATCAGTGGCATGGCTATCACGTACTCCAATTTGATGAAATCCACGCAGACTTGTTGAAGACGAAATCCACGCAGACTCGGGGCAGAAAGCTTCAAAATCCACGCAAACTTGGGGCAAGAAGCTTCAGAATCCACGCAGACTTGGGGCAAAAAAGCTTCAAAATCCATGCAGACTTGGGGCAGAAAGTTTCACAATCCACGCAGAGGTGGAGCAAGAAACTTCAGAATCCACGTAAACTTGAGACATAAAGCTCAAAATATACGCAAACTTTGGGAAGGAACATATATGTTCACAATACACGCAAACTTGAGTCAGAAGGCTCAAAATCCACGCACGATTGAGGCAGGACTTCCAGCTATCTTGATTCGACGTGCCTCGACTGACACAAAATCTCTAACAGTGATTGCTTTTGTCAGTTGCATTAAATGAAAAGAAGCTCTTTTGGTACGCCAACTTGACGAAGGCTGAGTCTTGCTGAAGAAGATTTCGAAAGTCACGCAATAGTCGGTTGTGATCTCTCGAGTTCTGTGCATACGTGGCATACGAGAAGACATTCTTCAACTGTCGTGCTGTCAGTCATAATTACACTCTGACAAATGATGAGCTGTTTCACAGCGTGACTTTTAAATATTATCCTGATCAACTCAGCGTAACTTTTGGACTTGTTCTGATCAACTCAGCGTGACTTTCATTTTTAAGGCCTACAGACATAGGCAATGAAGAATTAATGATGGACCAAAGACGGCGTCATACAAAGAGATTTCTTCGAATCGCCTAGCGACCTATCTGGGGCCTCGCATCGGGGGTTCCGCTGCCCGGTCAGCGAACAGGGGTCGAGGGGGCAGCGCCCCCCGTCGGGGGTTCGGGGGCGAAGCCCCCAAAAGGTATTCAGATTTCCAGATCTTCTTATCTTTGGACGACTGCTGTCAAGGAAAAAGATGTCTTCAGGACTGCTCAAATATCAGAAGAAAGGCGTCATCAAAGGGCTCTTGGTTTTCCTACTTGTTCCAAGTCTGTAATCTTTAATTTATTGAGTCTAGGAGAATGTGTACGTTGAGTCGCACTGAGTCATCTCAACCCCTAGACATATCTCTCCAAGCTCTACTATACAAACAGACCAATTCCTGAACCAAGCCCAAGCTCTACAAAGCCCAAAGGCCATTCTGCCACCTAGAAGGCTGAGTTCGGGCCGAACTCTGCCCCCATACAGAGTTCGGGCCGAACTCTGTCCCCTCATTTCCAGGAACTAATTTTTAGGACCTGCTTGGTACAAGCTGTCCAACGTTCAAAAATTTAAATTCTTGGGGCAGAATTCGGGCCGAACTCTGCCTCCCCTGAGTAGTATAAATAAGGCTTGATTTCTCTTATTTCAGATCATCTTTCTATCTCTCACCTTCAAATATTCAAGCCTTCTATGCTCTACTACTCTAAGCCTTATTCTTCTATATCTCCTAAGCCACAACTCTCCTTAGCCCAAGGTGCTCAGTGCGAAATCAGCTAGAAGTTGTGTGCAAGAGTGAAAGAAAAGTTACTTGGACAATTCCAAGTTTCGCCACCTGCGAATCTGTAAGAAGTTGGCATGCTCTTCTGAGTAAAGACACGTGGTTGTACACTATTTCACAAATAGTGGATTTCAATCCTGAGCTAGAGTTCTCAGGCCTAGACTAGTCCTCCACGAGGGAAACCAGGTTAACACTGCTGGGTTTGCATATGCTCTTCTGATCTTTATTTACTTCCGTATTTCTCTCTGATTTATTTACTATCTTGATAGTTGTTTTGTGGAGGTGATATAGAGTTAATTTTTATTTGGTGATTATCGACACAAACTCTATTCACCCCCCTCTAAAGTTGCCTACATGTTATTTCAGGGAAGACAGTTATTAGGCACAGGGGCTTTCACATATTTACTTTTCTCTAGCTGCCATTTGTGACTCAGCCGAGAGCTAGTGTGCCGTACATTTATTTACTTTTCCTCTAGATGCCACTAGTGCCTCGGTTGAAACACAAATGTGATGTGCATTTACTTTCCTCTAGCTGCCGTTAGTGACTCACCCGAGAGACTAGTGCGTCGTACATTTATTTATTTTCCTTTAGATGCCACTAGTACCTCGGTTGAAACGCTAACGCGTCGTGTTTCTAGTCTCGAGAGCCCTTGTGTGGAACGTTGTCTTCAAAATTGCATTTTCATATAGAATGGTTAAGGACCTTTATTTGTGTAGTCATATATACTTTTCTGTTGAGCTTTATTTATTCAGTTATTGGCATGATATTATGTGTCTTGTTACGTCCCTCTGAGGACCTGGTTATCTCGGCAGGTGTGTGCTCTTGTCTTTCCAGGTGTTCTAGCTCTAGCCGTGATCATCGCTATTTCTTCAAGGATGATTGCACTTGGATCATCTTCGCTTCGCTCGCCAAACTTATTGAATTTTCCATGTATTTCGTCCCTTGCTTGTTGGTAGTGGATTTGTCTCCGTCCAACATATTGTACAAATACATTTCCATAGATGATTATATGAATTCTTTATTTTCCTTTATTTTGTGGATGAGATTAGTCGTTATGGTTTCTACTGCATATTACAGCTTATGTATGCATACGGGGTTTCCATATATTGGAGTATACTTCGTATGTATACAGCTGGCATATCTACGTTCCTAGTCCTACGTATTTTGGGACTGGGGCGTTACAGATTTAGATTCACCTTGCAGTTAAGCTTGCATAAATCGAACTTATATTCGATGTTGCGAGACAGACAATTTGGGAATTTGGCCATTAAATTCCTACTTGATAGGAATCGGACATAAGATGCGTCGTAAAGACCTTTGTGTCGGAATGATTGTAGCCTTTGAGCACTGTCGACTTGAGTTAAACTTTCGGGTTGGAAAAATGTTGCCTTTGAGCATTGTTAAACAATTTTGTCGGAAGGACCATCGCATTTGTGCAACATTAATTTAAAGTTGTGTCAGGAGAATTTAAGCACGGTGTCAAGGTAAGTGACCTAGCGGACATGGCCCTGAATGTTGATGTATTTGCAAGTCAACAAAGGAAATCGTATCGAGATAAGTTGCATAGCCAAACTTCAAAAATAGTTGGGCGGCGACTTCGAACGCAAGATGTTGCGAAGGATTATTGCGATCAGATGCGCGATAGCTCGACGCGATGCATAGAATTGATTATCCATACGAAACTTACGAAACGAGAAATGCGATTTTGAGTCGCGTCATATGCAGTGACTTTGTTGAATGAATTACGTACGTATCGAACATACGTATACGGTAAAATTTTGAGAACAGTCACTAAAGATAAGTGCGATTGGGAGGACGAGATGGCAAGCATAGGATTGAAATTTACCTGTCAGCTTCGTTCTAATTTTCTACCACTGGACTTGGCTGAAGTACACATATTTCTGGGATGCCTTGAATATGTGTACGAACCAAATCAAGTTGTATACTAAATTCAAATAGAGATATAGGAAAGACTGAAAGTTAATAAAAACTTGCACGAGTGTTTAAAATGGAACAACGATAGTTAGTCGAGATCGTAAAACAATCTGGAGAAACACTTGAATTGAGTATTGGTTTCGGTTCAAGGACGAACCTTATTTTGAGTGGTATATTATGTAATGCCCCGCTCCACATGGTGCATTATGCTGAGTCGTTGACTCGAAGAGTTGCGTTGACCCGATTTAAGTATCAATGCGAATCGATACAAGAGTTACGTTGACCCGAGAATGCATCGAGTCAGATCGATGCAAAGGGTTACGTTGACCCGAGGATGCATCGAGTAAGATCGATGCAAGTGTTAAGTTGGCCCGAGAGAAAGCATTGAGTCAGCTCAAAGTTTCTAAGAAATCGAATCGATTCAACATGCAAGTCCGATTCGATCGAATATTTATTTTAGTTATTTTCGTGTGCAGGCTATACGTTTACGTTGAAATATAAGATGTCGACATTTTGTCTTATTTACAACGGGGTCCACAAAACCAAATCTCCGTCTCGCAACGGACTGAGGCATAGGCTTGATAAGACAAATCGGTCGTATAATTCAATGAAGCACAAAGTGCTCAAATGGCTAAGTCAGAGGATTTGGCCGTCCAACAAAGTTATGAAATCGAGCAGCATCGGTTCGATGAAATGACAAGGCGTATCGGCTTATGGTGGAAGGAATTTGACTTCTCTTTCCTACTCCTTAATGCCTAAGTAAAATATATCGTTGTATCCTGAGTTAACCTACCGAGACTACGGGCATGGCTCGATCGAAAGATGAACATAGTGCGTGTCGAACACGAAATAGAATAATTGAAATAAAATGTACATCAAATCTACAAGTCGCTATGGAATATTAAATATCCTAAAGGCGAGCGCTCGGTGCGCAAGCTATAAGAACATGAGATAATTATATCGACGAGTACCTCAGTGCACAAGTCATTCGTGCTCCCGCGCATGAGTTAGAAGGCTAGCACATCGAAAGACAATTGAGGCGAATGTCCTAGTGCACGAGCTATGAACATCGAATACTAAGGCATAGAACATTGAAATATGGTATTGAGGTGTACATCGCATGCACGACTCAAAAAATAGAGAACAATCGTGTCATAGCGTACGTACGTTCACGAAAATCATAAAAAATGGCTTCGTTGTGAAGAGAACAGTTGGGCATGAATGTGACAAAACAGTCGAATGAGAAATGATGCCTAAAAAATGTTCGGGACCTTCGGGTCATTCGATTGACGAACGTTGAGTTGGGGCATGATGCCATTGAACATTGAAACGAATTACGAATGTGAGAACATAGAAAGTTAATGTGAGAAATACGAGATGATATGAAGTCTGAGTCGCGGACTCAAGACTATGCTTGGTTGTTTGAATGAGACGCACGTTGCATGGTCGAATGGACTTGAGATATTGTCCGTGCATGGATGGGTTATGAATTCCCTTAAACGAGTTATATTTACCGGGGCACCGGGACCGTTCGGCCTAGAAGGGATGTAATCATTGTTGGTGCACATCTTTTGGGCATGACTTGCAATTTGTTATTGATGTGATAAGCCACAATTGATGGTAAGTTCGGCGTCCTTCGGATACTGGGCCAGCAAACCCGTACGAAGAGGACGTTGGGTTATCCAATTTGAGAAAAGAAAAAAAAAATAAACAACTTTAGTCCATTCTGGCGCGGATACGCCAACGACCTTCATATAGTTAAGGAACGGTGGACCAAAAGTGCAGGAACACAGAGATCCTGCACAGAGCACTTATAACATGACAGGAAAGGAATGAGGCGTATTCATCTTGCGACGGTACAAGGGAGAGTGCGTCAGTGTTGGTAAGAATTCACGAAACAATACGAGATAGCTATTGGTTGCCTGCTTGCTTATACGAATCGAAATAACATGCTTACCATGATAACATGCTTTACTACTTTCAAATATGCCATGAAATCGATCATAAGGAGAATATAGAAAGATAACTAAATTGTATGTTGTATGAATCAATACATTACTAAATGTCGATTTAGTTAAGTGGGTCTTTGATCAGTACAACGAGGACGAAAGTACTAATCCCCTACTAGTTTGCTAGCAGGTTCAAGGAATGGTCTGCTCGCGGCGGAGCTTCGCTTGATCGCACCGAGGCATGGATTGTCGTAGCGTTGGAAGCGTGTGATCGCATTGACGCTCGGACTTGCAACAAGATTGATGCGGCCCAGATATAGAAGGCATGATGTAAGGAAGGGTGAAATCCTTTGTGGATAAGAGAGAACTTGAGTATTGTAGCCAATCTGGCAAATTCAATTGGGCTATTAAAAGCCTTTGTAATCTCAGTTCATTTATCAATAAAGAGAATTATTTCGTATACTCTATTTTCTTTCGTTGCTAATATCAAATCAAATATAACCATTTGAGAACTTGTCACCTTGTCTTGTACGAGTGCAACTCCAAACTCGTACGACATCACGCCCCAGCGAGGACGATGATTCGGATAAATCGATACGAAAACGAGCAATTTTTCGGGTTGGAGCGTAACACGTCAGACATGGGATTCAAAGAGCAGGAGACCAGCCCACTCCCAAATCGGTGTCTATACAAGTACAAGAAACAAGATCGAACCATGTACCAATATACCAGGTAAATCGAGAATAACATCTCATGACGGGATCCAATATATACTAGTCCGTGTATCCTCGTGTCAAAAATCAAGTAAAATACTACAACTGAATAGATATAGGAAATATCAAAGCAATGAAAACTATCAGAGAATGTACTCGCCTGCGGTCCTAAGCTGTCATTATGAATCGAGACTCAAAGTGGAGTCACAGACCTATATATGATATATACATGTGTTAAATAGGGTTTAACAATGATAGACATGGTTTTCTAGTGTGTGATATGCAATCTTGGTCAAACTAGGTCAAGTGTTGACTCATAGTTGACTTTTGGTCAACTGGTCAACTCTGGTCAAACCCTAGTCCAATCTAGGTCAAATGTTGACTCAAAGTTGACTTCTAGTCAAAATAGTCAACCTTGGTCAACCATGGTCAAATCTAGATCACATTATCCTATATCAACCATTACCTACTTATACACCTTATATCCTATCTATCTCATATATATATATATATATATATATATATATATATATATATATATAAAATATATATATATATATATATATATATATATATATATATATATATATATATATATATATATATATACATACCCTTAACTCCCCTAGGAATCCTTTTACCCTAGACTAATAAGTAGTCAAACCCTAGGCTAAAAGACCACCTTAGTCTAGTAGGTAACCCTTTCCTAGATATCTAGGTAAAGTCTATTACCTTAACTAGTAGGATACCATATATACTCATACTTTATGTAACTAGGATATGTAAATACCTTTCTAAAATTGGTGACTCAGATGTCCAATACCCTCATCTCACCAAACAGATGTCTCAGGGAACAAACCCTTGATGCCTAGTGCAGCAAGGTAGCTGCTACTACTGCCTGCAGTTGCTAAGCACTGCTGCTCCTGCAAGTTATGCAGGGCAAAGCTTTGCATTTCTTATGTTGCTGCAAATGTTGTTGTGGCTAATGAGTTGCTGCAGCAAGCCAATGTTGTTGTTGCTGTATTTGCAAAGGAATACAGTACAAGCAACTTGCTGTTGCATTGTCCTGCTAATTTGCTCTGAGCTAATAGGCCTCCAGTACAATCTAACCTAAACACATATATTCTAACACTCTATAAATATACTAACTCAATACACTAGCTCTAACACACTAACTCACATCTAATACATCTGAGACTATTAATACAACTAACAACTGACACTTAAACTCCCACTAGAGACTAACATTACTGATACCTTAATATCGCAACCACTAGGATACTTAAGATACTAACTAATATTACCTACAATTTCTGATACACTAACCCCACTTGATACTAACACCAACACACTCTAACATCTGAACACTCTTAGGATACTCTAATATCTAACCAAACCATCCTAACTAACATATCACTATATATCCCCTAATCTCTGATACAAACTAGGATACTTACCTCTAACTCATAAACTTCACTGTACCCTCTGAAACCCAAGTCCCATTTTAGGATACTCACAAATCCTATACTCTAAACCAGAACCCATGTCCAATGGCCAAACTAGATGGCCAAGCCATCTGCACTGCTGCACAGAGCCAAATCGAATGGCCAAGTTACTGTAGCCTTGCTCTGCTGCTGCACAGCATGGGGCCATTCTCCTACTGCTCCTATTGCTCTCTTCACAGCAAACTAACAACCCAATCTATTGACACACATGCCAAAGACCTAATCCTGATACCAGAGCCACTCGAGCCACTGCAATCTCTGATACATACATCTCCATATCTGATACTAATATCTAACCACACTAAAATAAAGCTAATATCTGAGACTAACTAATATACTCTAATCCAAACTTTGATACTTACATACCTGACACCAAAACCATTCTCTGATACTAACGATACACTCAAAACCGAAACCCAAAACTGATACATACAAGTCTTGGCAAGTTGCTGCTACAAAGAGGCAATGCAACCATAGCCCAAAGGCTCTGCCCCAGCTCTCAAGAAGTGGTCAGGCCAAGCTACTGCCTTGCTCGAGCTTCCATCTCTACTGTCTAGTACAGTAGGGTCAAAATCCCCTCTACTAGCAAACCCCAGTGCTCACAAACCTCTCCCCCCCCCACAAGCCAATGCCAACTCAAACCACTGCTGCCATTGCTCTGTAACATAGCAGAACCCGAACCTCTGCCTACTGCCACAGTGGCATGGCACACCAAACCCCCATGTTCACTTGACAGTGAACATACTTCTCACTCCCAACACACACACAACACAAGTATATAACATACCATATATAGTTTCACATATATATTACATACAATATATATATATAGCCATATATATATAACATGTGGCTCATAAATATACATATATAGATAATCATTAGGAAATCACATAGAAAACCTGAACAATGAATCATCTATCCAAACATATAATCAAAATTGAAAATAAAGCCCAATACCCTATGGAGCATTTCATCAAACACTTGGGAGCTCTCCTCGAATTTCTCCAAGGATGGCACAAAAACCCCATGTGAAATGCACAAAAAGGAAGGTTAGAGCCTTGCTCACCTCCCCAAGGGTATCCCTAACCAATGTGGGTGTTCCTACAAGGTGTCATGCATGAAGAAGGATCTAAAACTATAAGAATGCAAGGTTTTACCTATTGGGTGATTGAATTCCTAATGAAATCTCTGTGGAATGCTCTTATGTCAAGTTAGACACAATTTCCTCCTCCTTGGACACTTTCTCACGAACTCCTTGGATCTCCAAGCTCCTAGCATCAAAGAATGAAGGTTTTGGAGGAGTTTGGGAGAATTTGGAAGAGTTTCAATGGTAGGAATCCATGAAAATGGAAAGGGGTTATTCTAGGGTTTTGTAGAGGCTCATTAATGAGAAAGAAGATGACTTAATGGCTCTCTAATACAGCTAAGAGAGGGAGCCCTAAAACCCCTCTAAAATATCTAATTTTCTCTCTCAAGTCACCATGAACCGTCTCCCAATTAAAGGGTTAAAGGTGCACTAAGTATGGGATTAAATTCTCTAACAAGACTTAAAGGAAGCTAATTGTGTTCATCCTAGGTTGTGGGCTCAAGTGGTCATATCTAGTCTCATAGGGTTCACAAGTTAAGGTTCAGTTAGTAGACCAAACTAACAATGAATGAAACCTTTTCAATAAATGACTTAAATAATATTCAAGTAATATAAATAATGCAAATTGACAAAAATATCCCTATTTTTGAAATATGGTAGTGACAATATATATATATATATATATATATATATATATATATATATATATATAGCCTCCAAAAAAAAATATATATATATATATATATAGCCTCCAATCAACCATCAGGAGCCGTAGCTTTCGCGGTCAAGCTCAGAGCTCCGAACACACATGTCTCCCCTCTCTTCGAGGTGACGCTCCAATCGATCGAGATCCCCCCTTCGTCTGGAGAATGAAGTATTTTTGTGCAGTTCTTAGACGTAGACAACTCAGCTCTGTCCAAGACCTTACCGTGCACCTGGGTCATGCATTTCACCCCCACCTGCCCAAAAATCCAGCGGATCCAAGCCTTGGTCGACACCTGGGACCTCTCTTCGGGATACAACGTCGCCCGACTTGACCCCAACTCCACCCTTCTACACCTCTCATCTGACACAGACGGCAGGATAGCTCTATACCACAGCTCAGGGAGGATCGACAGACACCACTTCACTCTTTCCAAATGAAACACTCACAGAGGAACATCCTCCTCGACCGTGTCCACATAGGTTACTTTCCCTCGACCGTGTCCACATGGTCACTTTCCCGAACCTCCCCCTCATATGCTTTGCCACGGCGGCACTGAAAAGGATCGCTAGCTCCTTCGGCAAGTTCGTTGACGAGGCTGACGAAACCCGAAGCGTCGCCAAGGGCAACTACGCCAGAATCTGCATGGAGATAGACATCTTCAGAGAGCTCCCGCAGTCCATCCTCATAGCGCTGGGCGACAAGATGCACACTCAGTAAATTATCTCCGAGCAACGGATCAGCTACTGCAAACATTGTCGCACAAGGGGTCACTCCCTGGCACGATGTCATCGCGCTCACCCAGAGTTAATAAAGTCATCCTCTCGCACAGCCCATCAACTGTCGTCCAATAAAATCCCCTCATCGACCCCCCCACCCAATTTCTACCTATATTTTGCTTCAGATGATGAGACTGCCCCTACCCGACCCTATATTATCTTCAAATGCACTCACCCAATTGCAGTACCAGAGCCTAGCGCACCCCTGGAGCCTACCGCTAGTCCAGGGGCCATGTACATCGAATTTCACCCCCATACCCCTCCCATTCTACTGTTCACCGCCAACCAATTCGACGCCCTCGCTCAGGTCGACACCGATGATCCAGCGGAGCTCTCCATCCTAGACTGCTCAGCACACCCCCCCAACCAAGGCCAGAAACCCGCTGCCATTGACACTGCCAATCAGTCTGCTAGCCTCGCTCAGGACATCACTGCAGATTTCTCCGAGAATAACATCATATTCGCTTTCCAGCCAGCATTTCCTCTGGTCCGTCAGTAGGAGACCTCTGATTTCTCCGAGGCCGCGGAACCACAAAATTTCACAGGGGTCCCGATCGTAGCCCCTCTACGCCGGGCCCCAAACGATGACCCCATCTCGAGCACCTCACCCCACGCTGGTCCCGTCGATTCTGATCTAGCACCCAACCAAGAAAACGTCGTTGCTGCCCTAGCATCATCGCTCAGTGAATCCCCAATCCAATATCATAATATTTTCGAGCAAATTGCTACTGTTTGCTCTCCGGAAGAGGCACTTCGGGAACTCTACGTCTTTCGTAACATGGACGAAAACCCTGATCTAGCTTACGCGATCCTACCCAGAATGCTAGAGGTCGAGCAGGCCCTTGATGCGGCTCTGGGCATACATAACAACGAACACATCAACTTGGAGTCCTACTTTGCAGACATATTCCTGAATCCTTCGCTGCCCAATGGACCACGGGAGGTACAGCCAAAGCTGGCCGCTAAGCAGTTTGCAGCGGTGTCTGTCCCACCTAGGGTACTGCGCTCCTCCATCCCGGGGAAGAAGCAGTTCCCGCTCTTTAACTATCCTCCTTAGTTCGGGATGGACGGGTGCTCCCCGTCCCCTTTCCCCCCTCACCCCCTCTTCTTTTATTCCCCCCCCCCGGGCTCTCCCGGCCAGGTTCGCTTCCTCATTTTTTGCTTTATAGGTAGGCGTCCTCCCTAGTGGAGGTTTTGTAGGTGCTTGGGCCATCTCCCGGCACCCCTGTTTCGCTTTGAATAAAATTCTTCGTTTCAAATATATATATATATATATATATATATATATATATATATATATATATATATATATATATAAAAAATATATATATATATAACACTTTTGTGGACGTCATGATCATGTAGTATTTGCAATGATCCTCCAGTTAATTGCACTCTGATCAGCTTCCATGGGAACCCTTTGACTTTTCATTTGTTGCATCAATTATTATTTTAGAATCACCTTCAATCAAATTTTGGCTGGGGAAAGAATGTTAAACAAAGGTCTATTGCAAGTTTGAAACCCATCGCCTCCGCTATAACGGAGAACCAAACGTCTCATTGGCTATATAGCCCTACAAAAAAGTTCATCTTTGTTCCTGGTAACTGCAGCCACCCCAATACAATCATCCACAAAGGATCCATCAAAATTTACTTTGATATAATCAGATTCAGTCGATTGAGCTACATCATGTTAACCCTAATTCTTCCATGTTATGCTTGTTTTATATACTATTAATTATTTATAACGTATAATTGTCTTTTTGTCCCAGAAACTAAATCCTAAGGGTCAGCTTGGCATTGGTATTTACATCAATTTTGAGGAGATTTTGAGCTTGCCATTTATGAAGTGATTATAAAATTCCTGCTTGGCAATTTTTCTAAGACACTAGTTTTGGTCGGCTCAAAATTCTTCCAAAACCAGTGTAGTATAATTCTGGGTGTCTTTATGAACACCGCCAAATCAGTAGATTTTTTGGGTTTTATTATTATATTACATCTATATACTACCAAAATGTATAATTATAACTACTAATACCCTACCCCATTTCTTCTTTCTGATCTTTGTTTCTCTTCTACTTCCTCCAAACTCCGGCTACTTCCTCCGTTGAGTTTTTAAAATCTTATTTTCTATTATGTCTCATATCTTCATCGAGACGATCATTCTTATAATGACCATAGGCAGAACTATTATTTTTCTTGTCAATTATAGAATAAAACTATTCTGCCTATAGTTCTGCATATAGGGGATCATTTAAAAAAAGTGTTCTTATGATATCTTTTAATTTCTTTTGTCGACACAATCACACCACATATAAAGTAAAATTTGATTTTCTCATTGAAGGTGCACTTCCGGGATGGTCCCATTGTACCTATCACGCCCTACAACTAGAATACTGGAGAGCGAGGGCAGACACAGCCAGCTACGTATATAGAAGTATAAACCACCTCGATATACGGTCACGGCTGTCTAGATGTATGAGGGTTTATCTACGAGCCATCATTCTCTTATGGTCAAGAACAAGCCTAGTGTCTCAATCTCAAGCAAGTAATATTAGTTACAAGATGTTAGACCATCAGATATTCAATAGTAAGGCATCCCATACATTTCATATACAGATGATCATGAAGCTAGTCGAACAAAATGCAAGGACTAGCAAGAGTTTCAGTCATCTATGATAAATCCTAGGATTTGTTAATCATGCTACAGCCCTTAGGCAGATAAGAAATATAAGTATTCAACACGAGCTAACACTTGCTCGGCGGCTAAACGCCCTAAAAGAATAATTTTACAATAGAGCGGGGGAGCAAAATAAAACCCACTCGTTGCCAGGGTTGCATCTAGTGTTCACCATCTGGCTGGAAGGCAGGTAGATCCTCGGGTGCTACTCTAAAATCTAGTCATACAAAACCAGCTGGGTCAGACCCCAGAAAGAGCAAGTGCTACAAGGGAGGCTTCACTTAAGATCTAAAACTAGCATATTAGCACATAAGGACATAAATGAAATAACAAAAGACATGAGTTAGGGAAAACAGGGTGATAAACGATAAGATAACTAAAGGACTATTCAGATAACCAAGCTACAACCCGTAAATCAAACAAGGACCGGGATTGTAACCCTTCACCTGAACAGAACTTAGTCTCTAACCAATTATCGATAAAGTAAAGCATACACAAGCGTGTCCTGAGATAGTGTAACGCCCCAGAACCAGAATATTAGAGAGCGGGGGCGTACATAGCCAGCTACGTATATTGAAGTACAACCTACCTCGCTATACGGTCACGGATGTCAAAATACATGAGGGTTTAACTACAAGCCATCAGTCTCCTAAGGTCATGAACAAGCCTATTGTCTCAATCTCAAGCAAGTAATAACAGTTACAAGATGTCAGAGCACCAAATATATAATAGTAAGGCGTCCCATACATTACATATTCGGATGATCATGAAGCTAGTCGTACAAAATGTCAAGACTAGCAAGAGTTTCAGTCATACATGATCAACCCTAGGATTTGTCAATCATGTTACAGCCCGTAGGCAGATAGTAAGTAAAGGTGCAATACGAGCTAACACGTGCTCGCCTGCTAAACGCCTCAAAAGAATAATTTTACAATAGAGTGGGAGAGCCAAAAATAAACCCACTCGTTGCCAGGGTTACGCCTGGTAGTCACCATATGGCTGGAAGGTAGGTAGATCCTTCGGAGCTGCTCCGATATCTGGCCATATAAGACCAGCTGGGTCAGACCCCAGTAAGAGTAAGTGCCACAAAGGAGGCTTCACTTAGGAACTAAAACCAGCATATCACAATTGAATATTAAAGATAATTATAAACAAAACTGATAATAACAGGGACAACAATAATAAATTGAGTACGAGGAAACCATTCAAGTAGCCAGATTGTAACCCTCAAACCAAACAAGGACCGGGGTTGCAACCCTTCACCTGAATAGGAACCCATCTCAAATACTATTGATAAAGTAATAAGACAATAAACGAAGAGAGGACACAGAACTGCTCCGGGAGCCAGGTTACAACCCTTAAACCAAACAAGGACCGGGGTTGTAACCCTTCGCCCGAACAGAACTGGACCTCTGATCTTTATTGTTAAGGCCAGTATAGATAATCATGCTATTGGAGTAAGGTAAAACATGACGAGCATGGCATGGGGCGCAATAAGACAATAAACGAAGAGAGGACACAGAACTGCTCCGGGAGCCCGGTTACAACCCTTAAACCAAACAAGGATCGGGGTTGTAATCCTTCGCCTGAACAGAACTGGTCCCCTGATCATTATTGTTAAGGCAAGCATAAATAATCCCGTCATGTCACAATCATGTACAGGATCAGGACAAGACTAAGCTGGGCTAAACTCCATCCAATCAATCATGGCCAAATAATGAGTACGGCTTGATACTTTAACTAACTAGGGTTATCACAGGCCTAGTTACTAGCAAATGCAATGAGATTATCCCAACAGCCACAAGCCCTGCAGACCATCCATATTATCCAGACGTAATTATGGGATTGAATTCATGTGGGTATATTATCCAGGAAATGTATGTACCCTAAAGTAGTTTGGTGGTTGCAACACATGAAAGTGTGCTGGAAATATGTCCTACTCGATGGTAGGCTATAGGTCCCATGATGGGGCGCCCAGATAACGGGATTGCCTGTAGCTGGGAAATCTCTCACTGACTACTAGATTTTCTAGTTATTAGCCTAAGTCGATTTCAGTAGGTACCCCTGACCGTGGTATTCAGGAGATCCCTATCCTAGACATGATGCATGACAATACTGGTTTATTTGTACAAACACAATCGTCTACGGTGTCCAGGTCATTCATACTTGTCATGTCATGCTAGCTGTTATAACAGTATATCGAGATATATCATGTCAGGTTTACTTGTCAAGAGTGCACCTCGGCGGGCCACTATCGTGTTCATGGAACATATCAGAATTTACATGGCATAAACATAAATGCAATATTCCAATATAATAATAATAATAGTAGTAATAATAAAAGAGGACAAGGGCTAAGGGAAGGGCCATACGGCTAAAGGAATTAAGCTCCTGCGGCTAGGAGAAAGATGCGGGCTTATGCGGCAAAGAGCAGAGGGCGCATGCGGCTGGGATGACGCAAGCATATGCGGCTGGAGAGGAACAAGCTCATGCGGCTGGAGAGAACAAAGCGCATGCGGCTGAAAAGACTGCGAGCTTATGCGACTGTGGAGTGCGGGTCACATGCGGCAAGAGAACATGGCGCTCATGCGGCTGCGGGAGAACAAGGCGCATGCGGCTAGAAGTCAAGCAGAGTTCATGCGGCTAAGGAAACTTGAGTCTATACGGTTGGAAAGCAGAAGTTCATGCGACAAATAAAGACAAGGCATCCATGCGGCTAGGGACCAATAAGGCCATACGGCTGAGTCATGCCAAGGCCTTATGCGGCTGCGGGGAGACGGGTCATATGCGGCAGCGAATGATTGAGTTCATGCGGCTGGATTTGCCATGCGGCCATTATTGCCATACAGCCAGGGGATAAATTCATGCGGTTGAAGGACAGAAGTTCATGTGGCTAAGGCAAGGAGCCCATGGCCTATACGGCAAAGACTGCCATGCGGCTAAGGAAAACTTGCCGCATAAAAATCCATGCGGTCAAGTACTGTGCTTCTTTCCCACTTGTCCGAGAAGAAGAGCCATGAAATTTATGGCTTCAAAGCTTCCTAAATCCTTCATCCGAGGTCAGAATCCAGACTTCCATATGTCAAAATAGGGCAGAATCAAATTCTCTACAACATGGAACCATCAAAACTAAATAATAACAAGGTTAAAAAGATCAAAACCCAAGAAATCTAAAAATACAATAAACTTAGATCTACACAAATTGAACCATGGAAATTAGAAATACTAACTACTAAAGTGTGTTAGAATCTCATGAGGAAGAGAATGGAACAATAAAAATTGAGTTCCTCCATGAAGCAAGCTGCACTTGCCCAGGCTCTCTCTCTCTCTGTGGTAGGTAAAGAGAGTAATGGTGAAGAAGGAGAAGTAAATAAAGAGGGAGAAGGAGTGGGCGACTATAAAGGAGAATAGTAGGGGTAGGTGGGGGTTTGGTCCATATGAAGAAAAACTAATCCAAACCGAACCAAGCCAACCAAGCCGAACCAAGCCAACCAAGCTGAACCAAGCCAACCAAGCTGAACCAAGCAAGAGAAATACCAAGATAAACCATGCCAGGAAACATGCAATATACGTATACGTATACCAAAATATGTAATACGAACTACGGTCATTACAACTCTATCCACCTTAAAAGAATTCTGTCCTCGAAATTTAATCAAGATGCTAGAGAAGCAAGGACAAGCTATACTAATCACAGGCAAGCAATAACAAGGCAATCAATCAAGCAATCATTCATTCAAACAAGGAATTGAGAGCATAAGGCATAAGGAAGACATTATACCTTACAAGTCAAACAGGTCGGGATATCGTGATCGGATATCATCCTCACGCTCCCATGTTGACTCACCCAAAGAGTGATGACCCCAAGCAACACGGACTAACTTAATAGTCTTGTTCTTGAGTATCTTCTCCCTCCGGTCCAATATAGACACGGGCCTCTCCTCATACGAAAGGTTGGTACCAACAACCAATTCCGAATGATCCAGGATGTGGCTCGTGTCCGGGATATACCGTCGTAGTTGGGATACATGGAACACATCATGTACCTCATGTAACGACGGCGGAAGAGCGAGACGATAGCATACATCACCTACTCGCTCCAGAATGTCGAACGGTCCTATATACCTAGGACTAAGCTTTCTCCGTACGTCGAAACGAATGACGCCACGGTTAGGCAAAATCCTCAGGAATACATGGTCGCCGACCGAGAATTCAAGGGGACGCCAATGGGAATCGGCCCAATGACGCTGGCGATCTTGGGCAACTCGAAGATGATCTCTGACTCTCCTGACCACCTCAACTGTCTGATCAATCATTTCCGGACCTAGCATCTGCCTCTCTCCAACATCGTCCCATGCTAGCGGGGATCTGCACTTCCTACCATACAGTACTCGAATGGTGCCATCTGGATACTGGCCTAGAAATTATTGTTGTACGAGAACTCCACCAAGTGCAGGTGATCTTCCCATGAACCACCAAAGTCGAGTATAAAATATCTCAATATATCTTCCAAGGTTCGTATGGTATGCTCTGACTGACCATCTGTCTATGGGCGATAAGCTGAGCTAAACTGGAGGTGAGTTCCCAAACTCTCATGCAGACTACACCAAAAGTGCGACGTATATCTGGAATCTCTGTCCGAGGTGATACTGACTGGTACACCGTGATATCTGACGATCTGCCTGAGGTACATCTCTGCTAGCTGAGCCGTCGACTGACCAACTCTGAACGAAAGAAAGTGAGCCACCTTCGTGAGCCTGTCTATAATGACCCAGATAGCATCTCTGCCGGCCGGAGACCTAGGTAATCCAGTCACGAAATCCATGGTTATATGCTCCCACTTCTATTCTGGAATTGGCAAGGGCTGAAGAAGTCCAGCTGGCCTCTGATGTTCTGCTTTAACTTGTTGGCAAACCAAACATCGAAAGACGAACTGGGCTATCTCCCTCTTCATGCCATTCTACCAAAAGTGCTGACGAATATCACGGTACATCTTCGTACCGCCCGGATGAACTGAATACTGAGAACTGTGGGCCTCTGCCATGATCTCCTGTCTGATATCTCCACTGGGTACACAAAGATGTCTTCCATGTCAAAGTGTACCGTCTTCATGAATGCATAACTCTGGCCTTCGTCCTGCCTTACACTCTGCTCTGAGCCGCTGAAGCTTAGAATCTGCTGACTGTGCCATCTGAATCCTTTCGACTATAGTGGACTGAACTTGCATAATGGCCATCAGTGCCACACTGGTAGGAAGGACAACTTCTATGCCCATCTTCTGAAGACTGCTAACAACTCTGGTTGCGATGTTAGGAAATAAACTCCGGCTCTCCTGCTCAATACATCTGCAGCGACGTTGGCCTTCCCAGGATGATACTGCAGGTTCACATCATAATCCACAAGCAGCTCTAGCCATCTCCTCTGACACATGTTAAGATCTTTATGAGTAAAAACATACTTCAGGCTCTTGTAGTTGGTGAAAATCTCTATCCTATCTCCGTACAAGTAGTGTCTCCACAGCTTAAGTACAAACACTACTGCTGCCAGCTCCAAGTCATGGGTTGGGTAATTCCTCTCATGATCACGAAGTTGACGTAACGCATAAGCTATTACCTTCCCATGCTGCATCAAAACACATCCCAAACCTCTGTCTGAAGCATCATAATACACTGAGAATCCTCCGGTCCCATCTGGAAGCATGAGAATGGGAGCCGTCATCAAACCTCGCTTCAACTTCTTAAAAGAATTCTGATATTCTGTTGTCCAAGCAAACTGCACATCATTACGGGTCAACTGGGTCAATAGTGATGAAATTCGAGCAAAGTATGAAACAAATCGCCGGTAGTAGCCGGCCAAGCCAAGAAAACTGCAAACTTCTGCAACTGTGCTAGGTACTGGCTATGTCTCAATAGCCACGATCTTCTGGGGGTCCACTTCTACTCCTCCTCTGGTGATGATATGACCCAAGTATGAAATACGATCGAGCCAGAACTCGCATTTACTAAACTTGGCATACAACTGATGCTCTGAGAATCCGGAGGACAACTCTGAGATGCTGCTCATGCTCCGCCTCACTCTTGCTGTAGACAAGGATGTCGTCTATGAATACAATCACAAACTGATCCAAATAAGACATGAAGATACGATTCATGAGGTCCATGAATACGGCCGGCGCATTGGTTGCTCTAAATGGCATCACAAGGAACTCCCAATGCCTATATCTAGATCTGAAAGCTGTCTTCGGGATGTCCTACTCTCTAACTCTGATCTGATAATATCCTGACCGCAAGTCAATCTTCGAAAATATTGTTGCCCCCTTGAGTTGATCAAATAAGTCATCTATCCTCGGAAAAGGGTATTTGTTCTTGATTGCCACTGAGTTCAAGGTACGATAGTCTACACATAACCTGGATGTACCATCCTTCTTTTTCACAAGAAGCATCGGGGCTCCCCAAGGCGATCCACTAGCACGAATGAATCCCTTGGTTCTGAGTTCTTCAATCATCTTGTACAATATCTCTAACTCTGACGGCGCTATCCTGTAGATCCTCTCTGACACTGGGGCTGATCCGGGAATCAAGTCGATGGTGAACTCGATCTCTCGCTCTGGCGGCATTCCTAGAATCTCTTCTGGAAAAACATCTAGAAACTCCTCGACTACCCGGGGTAACTGCACTGCTGCTACTGCCATCCACAACACTGGAGGAGAAGATTCAACTTCGTCTCGGGAAAAAGAAAACTCTGGCTCGCCGGGAATGCTAAAAACAACCCTGCCAATATGGCAGTCTATCCTAGCATACTGGTCTCTCAACCAAGCCATCCCTAAGACCACATCATAATCGGCCATCGGGAATTCTATCAACCTAGCGGGAAACCCTCTATCGCTAACTATGATCCCACACAAGGAAAATACTCTATCTACTCCCACAAGTCTGTTACCAGTAAGTATATTGAGCCTTACTGATAATGACTCGAGCTCCAGTCCTATCCGTGTCGCAAATCGTGCAGACGTAAATGAATGTGAGGCACCAGAGTCAAATAATACTGAAGCTGAAAAGGTGTTGACGAGAATAGTACCTGCCACCACCTCACCTGGTGCTAATCCTTCTTCTTCCATGGTCAAAGCCAGCACTTGACCATGTCCTCTGGGTGCGGGTCCCCTCTGCTGAAAACTTCTTTGTCTACTCTGGATCAGGGCTTGGGCTTGGGCATACTGCTGCGGTCTCTGCTGCTGGAATATCTGGGCCTGTGTCGGCAATGGCCTCGGGAACGGGTACTGCTGCTGCTGCTGGACTGGTGCTGGTCCTCTAACTGAAGGACTAGAGAAGGTTGATGAAGATGAACTCCCCCTGTCCGGGCAGTTCCTAACCCTGTTGTCCGGGGCACCACAAACTAAGCACAAATACTGTGCTCTGCGACACTCTGATACCACATGTTCTGGCTTTCTGCAGTGTGAACATCCCACTGCGGAAGAGTACTTCTGCTTCTGCAGCTGAGGGTGCGTCGGGGCTGAATGTTGAACCGACGTTACTGAGGCTGCTCGCCTCGGAGCTCCAATGGTCAAGGCCCTAGCTGCCGGGACTGGTGCTGAAGACTGATTCATCTGGCCATGGGATCGCTTTCGACCCCCGATCCTATCCACGATCCTCTGGAAGGTATACTCATGCCTCCTGGCTGCTCTCAATACCGCATCAAAAGTCTATTGCTCAAACTGCTCTACTACCAATAAGATCTCGAGATGGAGCCCCTGCTGGAACCGTTGGGCTCTATCGAACTCGGTCGCTACCAAGGTGGGAGCAAACCGATTAAGTCTTGAAAACTCGACCGCATATCCGTCGACCGTCCTGCCCATCTGCTTCAGATTGGTGAACCTCATCGGTAGATCATACCGAGCTACAGCATCGAAATACTTGGTCTGAATCTCTCTCGGAATACTTCCCAGGCGATAGGTGCCAATAATCCAACGGCCTGCGCCGCCCACCAGCTGCGGGCAAGATCCAATAACTGCAGGCATACCACGGCCACCTTCTCATCTTCTGGAGTCCTGGCTGCTTCTAGAATCACCTCTGTGTCCTGAAGCCATGCGTCTGCGGTAATAGCATCTTCACTACCGTCGAAAAAGAGAGGGTTCAAGCGCTTGAAGCTGTTGGCTGCGCTGTTACCCTGATGACCTCCTCTGGTCAGAGCATCTACCACTGCATGGTGCAAGGCATCTCCTCGCTGTTTGCCATTGGTTGTAAAAGTACAGAACAATTATATAGGAGGACTGAACTTAGACTCATAATACAAACTCGCTCGTACAAAGAAAGCCTAGGGACGAAAATCTAGGTACAGCAATCTAAGTACAATTGTTTAGTTTTTCTGGGGGGTGACGGTAGAGGCTCGGGAAAGCGACGACATCTCTGCCTTACTCCTTGGACGATCGGACGTAGCCTTGGCTCTGGTGAAGAAATGCTCTTGGACGTATGGGGAGACTCCCTTGCGCCTTCGGTTGCTAGATCTCTGGATGTCTCTGTAGTGCTCTCTCTTTTTTTTTCTGCTCCCTCTCTCCCTCTCTGCAAGGGAATGGCACCTTGCTATTTATAGGAGTGGGGTGTGATCAGTAGGATTTGTAAATGATTGCCTTATTCAGAAGTCGGCGATTAAGGATCAATTAATCTGGGCCATTCATCTTGAATATAATAAATTTGAGCAATTAATGTGATTGCATCAAATCTCTGTGGGCAATAAATGTTGATTGCCATGAATACCCATAATTTGTGATAGCCTGTTACGTGTCCAATTTGCTTGATTTGATCTGATCTGGGCAATTATGACGATCGTAACAAATCTAATTTTGTTAGGATTTGTTAGCACCCATAATTCCAGGGAAGATAAGACTGCCACGTGTCTCAATTGTCGCAAAGAGCGCCACGTGTCTCAACTGGACCGTCCTGGCAGAGCCGCATATGGGTGGTCCTTTCAGCCGCATGAGGATGGGCAGCCGCATGAGGATGGGTAGCGCACGGGGATGGGCAGTCGCATGGGGATGGACAGCCGCATGGGGATAGGGAGCCGCATGCAGATGGACAATCGCATGGGGATGGGTAGCCGCATGGGGATAGACAGCCGCATGCAGATGGGCAGCCGCATAAATGCAGCGGCCGTATGGAGTGGCCTCGGGACTTGGTAGATTTTGCTAGCTGTAAGGAGATTTTCTCCTCTTTCCTAGGATCACACCATCATGTCAGAGTCATTATTACGTCCTTATGTCAGAGCTGTCATAGCTGTTATTTGTCAAAGCAGCCGTCAGGGCATTAAATGCAGCCGAATGTAGAGAAGAACTGTTGAAGGCCACGTGGCTTCTTTCTGAGCCGTATGGAACTATCCGAGCCGCATGGACCCTTGAGCCGCATGGACTCCTGAGCCGTATGGACTTCTGAGCCGCATGAGAATCCTGAGCCGCATGGGGATCCTTCTGTCGAAGCCGCATAGGCCTTTCTTTATTCTTTTTCATGCTTCTAAAAGACCCCCTTCAAAGTTTTTAATTTTGCAAAATTGAAATACTTTGAATAAGAAGCATGGCCCTGTAAAAACTTTTCGGGCCGCATAGGATGTTCTGGCCGCATGGATGTCTCAGCCGCATGGCCTCCTCAGCCGCATGGCCATCTGAGCCGCATGGGCTTTCCAGCCGCATGGGCTGTCTGGCCGTATAGGCTGTCTGGCCGCATAGGCTCCTTGCCACTTCTTCATGCCACGTGTGCAAATCTTTGTATTGATTGCCTTTGATTTACTGTCAAATTTAAAGCCGCTTTTTGGGGCAGGATCCCAAGAGTTTAGCCTTGAATAGTCGGATCGCCTTGATAATCGAAGAGTCGGTTATACTGCACATGGATCGATACGTCGTTTTATGGGCTTCGCCTATAAATAGCAGCGTGTTTTGGAAAAAAGACTTCTTTACTTTCTGCTCTTGCCCTAGCTTTCTTGTCTTCGTCTTCCTTCTCTGATCATCAGCAATGGCTCCCAAGTCCTCCAAGGTTGCGGTGAAGGCTGCAGTTAAGGGTAAGGACGTGGCCTCGACGTCGGCGGCGGCACCCAAAGCTCATTCCGACGTTCATCCTGCCGTTAAGGGTAAGGATTTGGGAAAGGCACATGCTTCGAAACCCTAACAAAGTCGGCTCTGTTGCATCCTTTATGTACAAGCATTTAATACGAACTGTTCAAATTGTATGGGCTGCATACATGTCCCATAACCGAGCCGTATGGGGGTATACCCCATGTCCGAGCTGCATGGGTATTATCTAGTAGCCGCCCAAACGCTTCACAAACTGGACCGCATGATGATCCTTCGAACAGAGCCGCATGAGTTTCTCTTAATCAGGACCGCATAAATTCGTCTGAATTGGGTCGCATGACCATCTCCTAACTTTGTTTCCTTTTTATCTTTGATTCTTACAGCAACCTTGCCGAAGGCTGAGATCATTGTGAAGGAAGAGCTGCTGCCCCCTTTCAAGCAAGAGTCATCACTTGTTAAGGAGGAGGTAATCCCAAAAAACGGAGGAACAGAAAGGAGAGCTGGCGCCCCTTGCTGTAAAGGAGAAGCCCCAGTCTGCGGCGGTAGTACTGGGAGTCCTGACTTTCCTACTTCGGACGAGGATTTTGCTCAAGTACATCCTTCATATTCAAAATGGTTGAGGGATTGGTATATGCACTCCCGTAACTAAGATTCGTGGGCTTTCATAAATGTTCGTCTTTTGTCTTGATATTCATGTCTGTCTTTAGCTGTAGTTTGTGTTTTGCTTCTTTTGGACATCAATGTAATCTTTTTCCTTCTTGTCTGAATGAAATAATAGAGAACTTTTCTGGCTTGCTCATGAGATGTAGTCGTGTGAATGTTACTGATTTTGAACAGAATATATTCGCTCTGTTCTTTGCTTGTAGTAGTTGCCCCAATGGGAGACTTTTTGTGGACATATTATCCTTGGCGTACCCTGGTTCTGGATACGGATAATAAGTTGGGAGAGAACCAACATACTTACTCAGAGGTAATGAGGACGTGGCAAGCATGAGGGTTTTTCACCGCGGAATCTTCCTACTCAGAGGAAATGAGGACATGGCAGGAGTGGACTCAGCGGAGGATATTTGTGGTCAACAGAGGACATTTGTGGACCTATTATCCTTGGCGTACTCCGGTTTTGGGTACGGATAATAAGTCGAAAGGGAACCAGCATACTTACTCAGAGGTAATGAGGACATGGCAAGCATGAGGGTTTCTTCGATGGAGCCTTCCTACTCAGAGGTAATGAGGACGTGGTAGGAGTGGGCTACATGAAAGGGTACATAGAACGACTCAGAGGTAATGAGGACATGGAAGTTCTATGTAGAGGGGTGATTTGTTTTTGGCGGAAGTGAGACGACTCAGAGGTAACATCGACGTGCTCGTTTTAGGAATTTTGTGGATCTGTTACCCTTTTTGTGTACTGGGAGTGCGGGTAGTGGATCAAGAGGGAGGAGCTCTTTCAGAAGAATAAGTTCAGAGGTATGGTCATACATGACTTAGTACCTAAAAGAGTGATCGGAATATAAGTTTAGAGGCACCTGCGGGTACATAACTTAGCAATCTGGGATAGGTGAGTTTAGCGGTACTGGAGGGTACATAACTCAATAATCTGGGATTTTGTGTATGTGAGTTCAGCGGTACCGGCGGGTACATAACTCAATAATCTGGGATTTAGAGAATGTGAGTTCAGCGGTACCGGCGGGTACATAACTCAATAATCTAGGATTTGGAGAATGTGAGTTCAGCGGTACCGGCGGGTACATAACTCAATAATCTGGGATTTGGAGAATGTCGTTTAGACATAATATTTCTTCAGGAACTTGCCATTGACGGGCAACATGAGCAAGTCTCCATTTTGTTTCGCGAGGCGGTAAGCACCGTTGGAGAATACAGCCTCAATGATAAATGGCCCTTCCCCCTTTGGCTGGAATTTGCCGGCGGTTTTGTGAGTTATAACCATCGGCCTCCGAACTGCCATAACGAGATCGTCCACTTGGAATGTTCTGATTTTAACCTTCTTATTGAAGGCTCCGGAAATGCGTGCTTGGTATAGCTCGATTCGTTGTTGAGCCAAGAGGCGCTTTTCATCTAAGGCCTCCAACTCTTGTAGCCGGCGATGGTAGTTATCGTCCGTCGTCAATTGGTAAGTGAGTGCGACGCGGAGCGAGGGTATTTGAGTCTCTAATGGGAGAACTGCCTCACTCCCGTACACTAGGAAGAATGGTATGTTCCCAGTGGTCGTTCGGACTGTAGTACGGTACGCCCATAAGCATTCACTAAGCTTCTCGTTCCAGTCGCATTTGTTGGATGATACGAACTTTTTGAGCAACTTGATGATGGTTTTGTTGAATGCTTCTGCCAACCCATTCGCTGTCGGATTGTATGGCGTCGAAGCAGTATTTTGAATTCGATGTTTGTCGCAGAATCGATAGAAGGCATGGCTTACGAACTGCGGACCATTATCGTGGATGATCCTTCGGGGCAGTCCAAAGTGATAGAGGAAGCTGATCACGTTTGAAGTCTTCACTTATGCAAGCGGAACAGCTTCCACCCATTTGGAGAAGTACTCTGTGATGGCGAGTATGAAGCGATGTCCTCGGGAAGAAGGCGGAGTGATCGGACCGACGATATCCATTCCCCATGCCTCGAATGGCCAAGACGCCACTGTCGGATGTAGAAACTCGGATGGCTGGTGGATGAAGTCCGCGTGGACTTGGCAGGCTTTGCACTTTCTTGCATAGTCTATCGCATCTGCTACCATCGTGGGCCAGTAGTAGCCCATTCGGCGGAGACGGTCTTATAATTTTGGACCAGGCTGATGGGCCCCACAGACACCGTCATAAGCTTCACGTACGGCTTCTTTGGCTTCTGCGTTTGACAGACATCGAAGCAATAGTCCATCGTAGGATCGGCGATACAGCATTTTTGTCTCTGTATCGTTGAAGAATCAGAGAGAACGCCTTCTGATAGAGGTGGCTTCCTTTGGGTCTTGGCGCTTGGCCGGACCTTGGCAGTCGGATTATCATTTGCCCCTCTTGTGCCGAGAGGCTGATTGCGTCCTTACGCGCGGACTTACCAGGTTTGCGAGCTTGGAGGTGGATCGTCATAGGTTCTTCTGATCCTGTGGCCGTCTCCGTTCGAGCTTGCACATCTCCTTCACCAAGGTGCCTCTTCGACTTTTCGTATAAGCAGGAGTCTGAGTAGTAGGATTCGACCCCTTTAAAGGGATCGATGTTGGCAAATTCTGTCCTCACGAAGCCGTATTTGTCGACATACTTGAAGCACTGGTGCAGCGTGGAAGGCACGATCATGTAATCGTGTATCCAAGGGCGCCCCAGGAGGATATTATAGGAAGTGTTCATATCTATGACATAACAGGTCACTTCTGACTGAAGATCGCTAATTTGGCACTTCAAGCAAATCTTCCCAATCGGGTAGCTCCTGTCCGAATTGAAACCGCTGATGGCGGTGCTTGTTGGCGTCAGGCGATGCATAGGGATGCGAAGATGATGTAACAAACCCTTCGGGATGATGCTTATGGAAGAACCAGGATCAATGTGCATCCGATCCACCTTTACGTCACCGATGTATCCAGTGTAGTATAACGGACGATCATGCAGATTGGTTTTGATGAGCATATCCTATGGAGTGAAGACAATGTTAGACATTGCTCCTGTGCAAGTGCTGTCTTGGAGATTTGCAGACGGGCTCTCTCCCGTAAGGTTGACCTGAGCTAGATATGTGTCGGCATTCTGGAGTGCATCACTCAAAGCCGCACGAACATCCTTGGAGAGTCTCAGGAGCTCGTATAATGACAATTTGGCCGGTGTGTTGGCCAATTATGCCAGGATGTCAAAGTTGTAGGGCCTTTCCAGCCCATGAGGTGCCTCTTTTCGGAGAGATTTGTCAAAGCGATTCTCCTTCGGCCTAGGCTTATCGGTCGTCGGAGGTTGAGAAGGTCCCGGAGCGTCAGTAGTAGCCGGCTGATGCTCTTTAGTCGAGTTATCTGGTGTAGGTTGGGATTGAACACCAGACCGAGTAACGACAGCTGCGGCTTCCTCATCATCTGCCGAAATTGTGTGGCAGGATCTGACTTTTCCATTCTTTTTTTTGCCAATGGAGAGTGGTGTGGACTGAGTCACTTCAGGTACCAAGTTTGGATGGACCCACATGACCTCCCCTCGTGACGTGGTAAGGGGTACTAGACCAGTAGCCTGATCTCGAGGAGGTGGAAGATTAGTAATCTCTATTGTCGCCCGAGGGATGGGTACCACGTCGTCTTGAGTCTCCGTTGGAGGGAAGTTGCCGAATTATACTGACACCATATTGGCTGCCACGGTCACCTCTTCGAAATCAATGGCCAGAGCCTTCGAATCGATGAGATGTTGGATGTATCGCTTCAGTTGGTAGCAGTCGTGTGTAGCATGGTGGACGTAGCGGTGGTAATGACAGTACTTTGGGCTCTCCATTTCTGCCGACCGAGGTTCCCGTCTTGGTGGAGGGAGCTGAATTCTATCTTCTTGTATGAGTATGTCCAAGGTGGGCTTGACATGGCCGTCTTCGAAGGAGTAGGTCATTTGCGGCCATTGCTTGTCTGCCGATTTTGACTCAGGCTTCTGGGCTGTGTCGGCCACCATAGCCTGCTTGCCCTTGTTTTCCCTATTGTTGGAGGCGTTACCACCATTGTTGTTGTTGGTATTAGGGCGCTTGCCCTTGTCCTCTTCCTCCGAGATATACAATCCCAGTTGGCGAGCCTTCTTCAACCTATCCTCGGCGCTAGTGGCACTGATGATAAACGTCTTCCAGTCCTTAAATTGACTTTCGCCCATCCAGAGGCTGATTGTTGGGAGCAGTCTCTTTTGGAAAATTTTAATTAAGGAGGAATCCGGATTACTAGACGGCAACTTCATTGCGGTTTGGCAAAACCGCTCAATATAGTTCCTTGTCAGCTCATTCTCCCCTTGAACAACGTCCATGAGGGTGGACATTATGACGTCCTGTCCTACTTCGTAGAATCTCTCCAAGAACATGCGCTTGAAGCTAGCGAAGGAGTGGATGCAGTTGTCTGGCAGGTTGCGGTACCAGTCGAAGGCGGCCCCTTCCAATGCCTCGATGAATAATCGTGTAAGGATGGCATCGTCATGGGGCAGATGGTCGGTGGTGACCTCGAAGTAAGTGATGTACCGACTTGCGGAGGTCTTGCCATCATAGGGATTGATGTTGAACGGCTTATATCTTAGCGGAAAAGGGACATCCCTCCATGCAGCGGGATACGGTTGTCGTATCTTGAGGTCTTGGTAGTTTTCTCGGGCATGGAACATGGCCCGGAGCTCCTGGACCTCCCTTCTTACTTCCCTGGCCTCATCCGCAGCGGTGGGAGCTGACATTTCAGGAGGATTATTGCCCGGGTTTGGTGCTTCTGAGTTCAAGTCCGCATTGACCGCGGGACCCAAGTTTGTTTGGCCAGGCATCTCTCCTTGCAGAGTAGGGAGGGCTGCTTTGATCTCGTCTACTGATTTGACCAAAGTGCGCAGTATGGCCTCCAGAGTATCGATGCGTTGGCGATCACTGGGACCATCTTGTTCGTCGTTTGTCATGAATGTCGTCCTTACATGAGTAGAAGTGGAAGGGACGGTGGATGACGTGCCCTCCAAATCATACCCCTGTACCGAGAAGTCATCGGGGTATGTGGAAATGTTCTCCTCTGGTTCGGACTCAGAAGGGATAGTACCCCCAGCTTCAGAGCTTGCCTCGTTTTGAGAGTCGTGGACGTCCTCGGGGACGTCGACACCTGCTGTATCTGACGAGAGAGTTGTTTTCTCGGGCCCATCTCCTTGGAACATCGGATTATCATGGATGTTCGGAGGAGTGCTACCCCCAGTTTCAGCGACCCCCAGTGATGTGGATGATGAATCTTCTACTGTAGCAGATTTTGTCTTTGAACGGGTACCTTAGATAACTCCGGTGGTGGACAACCGTTTAGACGACAGTTTCTTAGTCACAGTGGTTGAAATCTTTGGGCTGGAAACGTTTATCTTCTTCCCTCTCCCATCGGCGGGAATTTTCTGAGTAGAGTTGCAGGAGACGACGGGAGGCACCTCATCCTCTGAGCTCGGCTGTTGTAATCTTTGGAAGACGGACTGCCGGTCTTCTCGTACCGTCGCGTTGTTGCAACAGCAGTTGACAATGACTTGGGTGCAGTGATGTCCGTGGGAGGACTCTTTGCATACCGAGGCCTCTTCTCTTTACTTGCGTTTGTGGAGGATAACCTCACGCAAGTCAGATGGGTCTGAAACGACCATGTTTGCTCCCTGGGTTTTGGGAGACTTTTGGGAACCACTCTGTCCGTTTGCCGCCGGGGGCTGGACTCGAGTGGTTCTGTACAACTTCCCATCAGAGGTTCGCATAACAGTATGTGGAGTGCTCGGATGGTCAAAGGTCGGGACAGCGGACTGAGCTCGCCAAGCTCCCGCTGCCCTAGACTTCTTCACTCTAGTACGTGAGGGCACATAGTAGGAAGAGTCTAAGTGGTGTTGCAGAGAGTCAGACATATTTTCTCGGAAGCATGAGAGATCAGGACCATAGGAGAGGCGATCGAAGACTGAGCCTGAGCCGCATGGAGCAGACAGCATGCGACTGGAATCAACAGTCTTCATGCGGCTGGCAATCGTAGCCGCATGGGCTTTCTTCATGCGGCTGGAAGTCTCGACCGCATAAGTATTCTGCATCCGGCTGGCAGTTTCGGCCGCATGGACATCATGCATGCGGCTGGCAATCTTGCCAGCTGTAAGGAGATTTTCTCCTCTTTTCTAGGATCACGCCATCATGTCAGAGTCATTATTACGTTCTTATGTCAGAGCTGTCATAGCTGTTATTTGTTAGAACAGCCGTTAGGACATTAAATGCAGTCGAATATAGAGAAAAACTGTTGAAGGCCTTGTGGCTTCTTTCTGAGCCGCATGGAACTATTCGAGCCGCATGGACCCTTGAGCCGCATGGACTTCTGAGCCACATGGACTTCTGAGCCGCATGGGAATCCTGAGCCGCATGGGGATCCTTCTGTCGGAGCCGCATAGGCCTTTCTTTATTCTTTTCCATGCTTCTACACTCACCGATCTTGGGAAGCTAACAATGTCCTGATGAGACCCACAAAGGTGCCATCATCAGGCTCTGCAGGCTGGACGGGCTGAACTGGTGGCTCTCCTCCAGTATGCATGACTCTGGAGGCTACTCCTGAATGCTGGGCTTGATCTCCGGGTTGCTGCCGGTCCACGGGAGGTGCTCCGTCTTGCTGATCGGTAGGACCAGGAACAATGCCGCTGAAGAAGACGATATAAAGAATAATAAGGAAGGACCAGGACAGATCAACGATACAAGCATGTGATCAGTTCAAAATTTTAGGGATTAAGAGGATACGAACAAAGATCAAGGGCGAGTACTGATTGAGACATCTATTCGGTAAACCCTCACATATCTTGATTTACAAGACCTGTATGAGCCACCACTTAAACCGTGTAACGCCCCAGAACCAGAATACTGGAGAGCAGAGGCGTACATAGCCAGCTACGTATATTGAAGTGCAACCCACATCGCTATACGGTCACGGCGGTCTAGATACATGAGGGTTTAACTACAAGCTATCAGTCTCCAAAGATCTTGAACAAGCCTATTGTCTCAATCTCAAGCAAGTAATAACAGTTACAAGATGTCACAGCACCAAATATACAATAGTAAGGAGTCCCATACATTACATATTCGGATGATCATGAAGCTAGTCGTACAAAATGTCAAGACTAACAAGAGTTTCAGTCATACATGATCAATCCTAGGATTTGTCAATCATGTTACAGTCCATAGGCAGACAGTAAGTAAAGGTGCAATACGAGCTAACACGTGCTCGCCGGCTAAACACCTCAAAAGAATAATTTTACAATAGAGTGGGAGAGCCAAAAATAAACCCACTCGTTGCCAGGGTTTCGCCTGGTGGTCACCATCTGGCTGGAAGGTAGGTAGATCCTCCGGAGCTGCTCCGATATCTAGCCATACAAGACCAGCTGGGTCAGACCCCAGAAAGAGCAAGTACCACAAAGGATGCTTCACTTAGGAACTAAAACCAGCATATCACAATTGAATATTAAAGATAATTATAAAACGAAACTGATAATAACAGGGACAATAATAATAAATTGAGTACGAGAAAACCATTCAAGTAGCCAGATTGTAACCCTTAAACCAAATAAGGACCGGGGTTACAACCCTTCACCTGAATAGGAACTCGTCTCAAATACTATTGATAAAGTAATAAGACAGTAAAGGAAGAGAGGACACAGAACTGCTCTGGGAGCCAGGTTACAATCCTTAAACCAAACAAGGACCGGGGTTGTAATCCTTCGCCTGAACAGAATTGGACCCCTGATCTTTATTGTTAAGGCCAGTATAGATAATCATGCTATTGGAGTAAGTGTCACGACCCGCTCCCGAATAATCGGACACGAGTCGGACACGCCCAGCCTTCATTGTTAGACACAATGAAGTAAGCTGTACCAAGCTAGGGAAAACTAACCAGATAAACATGAAAGTATAGAATCACAGCATCTAAAAACGTATCCCAGAATGATCATCATAATCCACAAATCCAGATATCATAATGTACCAGAATCAACAGGAATGAAAAGTGCTATGAACTCTAAAGTCAATATCTCAAAGTAAAGCTAAGTAATCTAAACCTGAAGCCTCAAGCTAAGCCTCATCCTGCTCAGCTAAATCCTGGGCTCTGGCCCATAGGGTAGATCAATGTCCTGCAAGCATACCTGCAACATATCCTATTCAGGAGCGGAGCAAAGTACAGTTCTAGGTAATAAACATGAACATGATATGAAAAGAGCACAGGAGTACAGGAAAATGAAATACAGAAATGAACATGAAAGTACAGGAAAATAGTACAGGAAATGAGTACAGGAAATATAGTACATGAATGTAAAGTACAGGAACATGTAAAGTACAGGAATGAAACTATAATCCTGAAGTACCAGACATGACAAGTGCACAATATTGAAATACATCTAGTCCATGTGACCGGCTGGGGTGAGTACAGGAGCATGCACAGGAGTACATGAATAGGGTACGACTTAGGACCCGCGTGCACAGTGCGAGGCCTAAGCTAGGTACAGGAATATATAGTAACCGGGATTGGTCACATGGCTAGTGTATTTCCCCACCCGACACTAATAAGTACAAGAGCAAGGGTACAGGAATACAGGAGTACAGGAGTACATGATATCGTGCCATGACGTGTCACAAGAAAGCGTACAAGAATGTAAATGCACAAAACCGTAGAAAAGTACTTGCCTGGCTCCGGAAAGTACTGGTAATCAGGAACTGGATGTCTTCCTGTTTTTAGTAGGTACAAGTTGGTTAATACATATCATCATTAATTAGCTATACTAATCCTAACTATTTGTAATGAGATATGGGACTACTAACTATACTCTTCAATTAATACAAGGATCACCACCTCTACCGTTAAACGACACTGATGCTCAGAGACTACTATTCCTTCAATCATCAAGGCTTGATACTATAGTCAGCAACCACAAAAAGGAAAACCCATTAACTTGTCATGCTCATAGTTCCTATTCTACCGTTTCAGTAGAAGATAGAAAGGTAACACTCAACATTCCAACATAATGGAATGGCCTCAAGTGGCATCAACTCTGACCTATTTAAAAACAAGGAATTTTTTCCAGATAAATACTTCCATAAATAAGCACTCAACTCTTCTTATCAATTCCTTGTATTAAACCAAGTGACTTTAACTCAAATCCAAATAAAGAACTGAAACAACCAACAGCTATGGAATAACTAGAATGAGTTAATACTGGCCAACCAACAAATCTACAAAATGAACTCACAGCAACTCATGCATACATGAAAAAAAACAAAGATACTATTACAACCTTTCGGCCTTAGTGAATATCATTAAAAAAAAATCCCAAAGCCAAACTATTAATAAACCAACTGAGTCCTGCCATACTCTAACTTGACATGGCTTCAGTAGTTCAGCAGCTACCAATTAGTTTCCCGCCCATATTCTTATTCGAGTTATATAGCAACCACACTCAACTGGACCACAGTCGACACCAACCTGGACATGGCTGACACAATCTAACCAAACCAACATCAACATCCTGCAGTCCGACATCAACCTGGAAACGTTGGTCAAGACCTTGCCATCAACTGCCAACTCTAGACACGAGCACATACTACGGAAAACAATTTATACCATACTTGAAAATCAAACCTGCACAAGAATTTGAAAATCCAATGGCTACTACTCTTTTCATTCCCACAGTCAAAACCAGAACTCAAAACCACAAGTTATACAATTGAATGAAAGAATATATACAATCTAAAGTAGAAAAACAAAAATAGAAATCTTAATCAATAGACTATAAATAATCTGCACTTCAACTCGAAAATCCTCTGCACATGACTCGTCTTTGAAAACACGCACGCTAAGTTGAAAATAAGCGCGCAGCAGGACACAACCACTGGCCGGACACGAGCCAAACGATACGCCCACACGAATACGATACATGGTTCGAACACTGCTCCTGGACATAACCCAGCTATAGCTGACACAGCCAACACCACAACAAGACCGATCCTGCCCAACACCCCGATATTCAAAGAAGAGCAATAGAGATTCAATGATCGACGGAATTGATAACATAAATACCTGAAGAAGAACAACAGACTCAAGATTGTGTCTCCCAGAGGTCGGACACGGTCCAAAGCAGAAGACACACCTCCCCTTGTCTTCGAATGTAGCAGTAACTAAATCTTCCACTGCTACGCACTTGATCGAATCACGACGAACTCGATCAAAACTCCCAACGCAAATTCCCGACTGAAACTTGAAATCACAATCCAATTTCATCCGATCGAGTTATCCACGGACATTCGATCCAAAATAACAGAGGAGACAGGGAATTAGGGAAATAGCAAGATTACTTCTAAACTCTAGATCTGATAATTAGAAAATTGACTTAACTTACCAAGGATTTGAACTCCGGATCGGGGAGGATGCGAACTCGAGATCGCTAGAGGAAAGTGAGATCGACTGTGTTGATTGTCGGAGAAAACTCTCTCGCCATCGCTGCTGGTGTCGTCGCCGTAAGGTGATCGCACTGCCAGAGAAACGTAACACCATCAAATGCTCGATGCCAGAAAGTGCTCTAGCTGTCGGTGAGTATGGACGAAGTCACGGGAGAACTCACTGTGGAGAGCAACGGCCAGTCACCGCCGAAAGGATCTCGCCATCGCTGCCATGGAGAAGTAGTCGTTACCAGTATTGTCTAGCCGCCGGCTCTGGAAGAGGCCCCGCCGTTGTGGAGAGGTCGCCGCTAAAAAGGGAGCCGCCTCGCCGAGAGAAACCGTCGACGAAAGGGTGGTTTAACCGAGAGGAGAGGGCCACTGCCGTTGTCGTCGAGGATTACGCCGAGATCTCAAGGATGATGCCGAACTCCTAATCGCCGTCGTCGTCGATGCCCATCGCCGGAGGGGAAGAAAATTAGGGTTAGGCTAAGCGAGTTTGTGGAGAACCTTCTCGGAAAAGAACTCTCAGAAAAGATATGAGAAGAGAATACTCTCTCTCTCTCCAACGCAGTTGTTTTAAATAAAGAGTAAATGTGTACGTTTGCACATTACCCCCTCCAACTCAGCTGTTTACATAACAGCCCTTCCGCCCCGAGTTTTATTCAAAAAAAACCCTTGCTGTTCCATTATTTCAGGAGAAGTAAAGAAAAACAGTTAGTAATTCAATGGTGGACCCAAAGTTGTTGTAACAATTTTTCAAATTTGAAAAATAGTCCAAAATAATTTCCCTCCAAAATATATCATCCAAAATTTATTAAAAACCATTTATTATTTAAAGCTAATAATAACAAGCATATAACTTTAGAAATTTAATTATTTATTTTAAAAAAACCGGAAAGTGGAGTTACAAATCTCCCTCCCTTAAAAAATTTCGTCCTCGAAATTCAAAGGACCAAAAATGTCAGCAAATCACAAAGGTCAAAACACCGGTCATTTATTGAAAATAGAATTCCATAAAAACAGAGTACAATCAAATCAATCAAACAGAGTGGGATAGCGCTCCCGTATCTCGTCCTCGTGCTCCCATGTGGACTCTCCCGGATAGTGGTGTCTCCACATGACGCGAACAAGAGAAATAGCCTGGTTTCGTAAGCGCTTCTCCCTCCGATCAAGGATCTCCATTGGCTGCTCCTCGTATGTCAATCTCGGACCCACCTCTAGTTCTGAATAGTCCACCACATGACTCGAATCTGGAGTGTAGCGTCGAAGCTAGGACACGTGGAAAACGTCGTGCACTCTCTCCAAGCTAGCTGGAAGCGCTAGTCAATATGCCACATCGCCAATACGCGTCATCACGTCAAAAGGCCCGCTGAATCTCGGACTGAACCTTCCGTCTTTGCCAAAACGAATGGTGCCTCTGGTCGGCGAGGTTCTTCAGGAACACTCTGCTTCTAACTGCTAACTCCGGTGACCATCTGTTGTTGTCCGCTTAGTGCTTTTGTTGATCCATGACGCTCTAAGCCTTGAGTCCAAGTATACACAAGAAGTTTGGGATATCACGCTTTGACAAAGATCGAGGATCAAATAGTCACGAAGTGGAAGGAATTTTAATTACAACTCAGAGGAGCAAAATCATGAAGACACAACTATTAAGTATGATCAAAAATTGATAGTTTTAACACAAGTGGCTAGCACAAGATAGAAAATCATGGTCAGACAGACATGATTTAAGATCAAAATTTAGATAAGACACAAACGAAGTATGGAATCAAAATCTGGCAATGTATAATTTGAGGAAATCAATGATCTAACGATACAATACTAGAAGGTAATTAGCAAGGGTTGATTTGAGGAACGTACGAAATACTCAGGAGATATTAGTATCAAATTAGGGTGAACATGCAAGGATTTGTGATTCTCGAAAACCAATAATCATATGAAAAGGAAATATAGTCTCCAGAATATCCAAGAACATGTTGGTATCTGAAATCACTTTGCTTAGAATCCCTACTCCGCCAGTATGTATCTGACTGCAGTGGACTTTCGGCTCCGTGACTCAAATAACAATATGTCTCCGAATACTCTATCAACCTTATCCATTTTCCAACAATTATTAACGAAACAACCCAAGAGATCAAGATATGAAGAATATGACAAGTCTCGACAATACTCGAAAACCTATGGGTGTCTGAAATCACTTCAACTTAAAGTTCCTGCCTCGCCAGTGCGCTACTGGCTGCAGTGAACCCTCAGCCTCCATAATCCAGCTAATGGCTGCAGCGCGCAACTGTCATGCCATAGTAGGTCATCGAATAGCCTCTCGACTTTATCCCTAGGAATTTCAAAAGAGTTCCAAGGAATTCAAAATGAGTTTCAATAGTCCAAGTCACGGAAATGGTGAAGTTACCTGACTGTTAGAATACAAGGATTTATTAGGTACTAAGAGACGACAAGGGATCCCATCGGTGAGTATAAGAGGGCAACCAGGGAGATTTAAAATTTCAGACAGGGAGCGAAGTTTCAAATTATAACAGAATTTCAACTAATATCTGGAATGGTAACAAGATTCCATATATGGGGCATTATCCTGAAGGGATAACAGAGTCTCGAAGGATGAACTGAAGCAAGGTATCAGATATGAGACAAGTTTCAAATTAAGAATAAAATCCCGTACTGGAAACAAGTTTCAATAAAATCTCGAATAACAATGAAATTTCGAGCAAAACTTGAATTGAAAACGAATTCTCCAATAAAGTATACAGTGAAAAATAGAAAATCGAGTATCAACAAAGTCATGAATAAGGAACAAAATCTCGAATGAAGAATCTCAACGAAGAATCAAGATTTTGAATAGTAACTAGAAAATAGGTTTCAATAGGAAACAAGGTATTGGATTGAAAATATGAAACAGACGAATCTCAATAGTAACAAAATCGTCAATAGAGAGCGAGTCTCGAATAAAGTCAAAAATAAGAAATATAATCTCAACAAGCATCAATAGAAGCGAAGGTTCAAACATGGTTTCAGAATGATATTTCAAGTAGGAATGAATCTTGATTAGTACAAGTTCGAGCAGAATATCAATAACAAGTAGGAACAAGTATCCCGAAAAACAAGCAAATTCTTGGATAGGAGACAAGATCGAAACAAGTAGTGAACAACAACTTTGGAGTAGAAAATCGAAGTCATCAAAAGAATTAGGCAAACAGTATCGAGTGGTGGATTTCAAATAAATATCGAATTGTGGATATGAAACATGTTTACCGAATAGGAAACAATCTTCGAATAAGGGACAATATTAGAATAGGAATATTATCTGGAATAGACACCAAAGGGTTTAAGATTGAAAATAAAATCTATCAAGCCATTAAGCAGGAACAAGAAAATTTCTAGAAAATTAAATTGGAATGTGAATCACGATCCATAGTCTGCTCCAACCATGCAAGAAAACCTTCAGTCTTCAACATGTCTTCAGTATTTCTCTGGGACTGGAATTGCTTCAATTTCTTCAGCTGTTCCGACGTAGGCTGATCCTTGCGGCAGTGCTTCATGCTGTTGCTGAATCTGGAAAGGCGGGTTCTTCTTCTGTGATATTGGTGCTTCTCGTGCTTGTCCTTGGGCAGTGTGATCAATGTCTCTCGGCAATCCTTGACTTGATGGGCAGGCGACCCGCGGTACAGCATAGCCTCCGTCTCTTGCGGCACTCGTCATAGTGGTGTCCTGAGCTGCGACAGAAAATACAAATGATCGTCGACTGGATCTGAATTTGAACCTCCCGCTGGCTGAAGAAGCAATGTCTGAGTGTGGCAACGCTTTACGGATCCACAGTAGTTGTTATCTTCATCATAAGTCTTCTTGTTCCTCATGAGCTTCAGTTTCCCGTTGTGTCCTATTGTCCGTGCTGCATTCTGGATCTCCTGGCTGGTGGCTCTAATCTTCAGAGAAGTCGGGTCCTCAGAAACTTGGATGATCTTCAGTGGTAACTCCAGGTTCTCGATCTGCTCCTTGGTGCAAGATATGCGCTCGGTGTCGAAAAAAAAAAAAATCCAAATATCTGAGAGTCTGGAAATCAGAAGTCCTTCCTGGCACGGAGAGTGTATCCATAAGTCTGACTTGGAAAGGATGGCATGCTCCCTCTAGTTGTCAAGGGACTCTTCAAACGTCTCCGTCAACTACGTACTACCCATGGGGATAGTAGAGTGATAGAAGGTAGTGGGAGCTCGAAAGCATCAAGTGCAGGTGGATCAACCGTTCTGGTGTCACATGCTTGAATTATCTGAAAAACAAAAAACTGTTAAAATGTCCTTATCCTATAAACAACAAATATTTATTGATATTAATATACCTGATATACCTGATATACCCTTATTTTCCGATCTTTCCTATGCTGTGATCAAGTTTCCCTAGTTTAAATCAAGTTCCCCAATAGTACTCTAATACCTAGGTACTATTAGGATGGACCTGCATGGGCCACCACTAAAAACATGTCACGACCCGCTCCCGAATAATCGGACACGAGTCGGACACGCCCAGCCTTCATTGTTAGACACAATGAAGTAAGCTGTACCAAGCTAGGGAAAACTAACCAGATAAACATGAAAGTATAGAATCACAGCATCTAAAAACGTATTCCAGAATGATCACCATAATCCACAAATCCAGATATCATAATGTACCAGAATCAACAGGAATGAAAAGTGCTATGAACTCTAAAGTCAATATCTCAAAGTAAAGCTAAGTAATCTAAACCTGAAGCCTCAAGCTAAGCCTCATCCTGCTCAGCTAAATCCTGGGCTCTGGCCCATAGGGTAGATCAATGTCCTGCAAGCATACCTGCAACATATCCTATTCAGGAGCGGAGCAAAGTACAGTTCTAGGTAATGAACATGAACATGATATGAAAAGAGCACAGGAGTACAGGAAAATGAAATACAGAAATGAACATGAAAGTACAGGAAAATAGTACAGGAAATGAGTACAGGAAATATAGTACATGAATGTAAAGTACAGGAACATGTAAAGTACAGGAATGAAACTATAATCCTGAAGTACCAGACATGACAAGTGCACAATATTGAAATACATCTAGTCCATGTGACCGGCTGGGGTGAGTACAGGAGCATGCACAGGAGTACATGAATAGGGTACGACTTAGGACCCGCGTGCACAGTGCGAGGCCTAAGCTAGGTACAGGAATATATAGTAACCGGGATTGGTCACATGGCTAGTGTATTTCCCCACCCGACACTAATAAGTACAAGAGCAAGGGTACAGGAATACAGGAGTACAGGAGTACATGATATCGTGCCATGACGTGTCACAAGAAAGCGTACAAGAATGTAAATGCACAAAACCGTAGAAAAGTACTTGCCTGGCTCCGGAAAGTACTGGTAATCAGGAACTGGATGTCTTCCTATTTTTAGTAGGTACAAGTTGGTTAATACATATCATCATTAATTAGCTATACTAATCCTAACTATTTGTAATGAGATATGGGACTACTAACTATACTCTTCAATTAATACAAGGATCACCACCTCTACCGTTAAACGACACTGATGCTCAGAGACTACTATTCCTTCAATCATCAAGGCTTGATACTATAGTCAGCAACCACAAAAAGGAAAACCCATTAACTTGTCATGCTCATAGTTCCTATTCTACCGTTTCAGTAGAAGATAGAAAGGTAACACTCAACATTCCAACATAATGGAATGGCCTCAAGTGGCATCAACTCTGACCTATTTAAAAACAAGGAATTTTTTCCAGATAAATACTTCCATAAATAAGCACTCAACTCTTCTTATCAATTCCTTGTATTAAACCAAGTGACTTTAACTCAAATCCAAATAAAGAACTGAAACAACCAACAGCTATGGAATAACTAGAATGAGTTAATACTGGCCAACCAACAAATCTACAAAATGAACTCACAGCAACTCATGCATACATGAAAAAAAACAAAGATACTATTACAACCTTTCGGCCTTAGTGAATATCATTAAAAAAAAATCCCAAAGCCAAACTATTAATAAACCAACTGAGTCCTGCCATACTCTAACTTGACATGGCTTCAGTAGTTCAGCAGCTACCAATTAGTTTTCCGCCCATATTCTTATTCGAGTTATATAGCAACCACACTCAACTGGACCACAGTCGACACCAACCTGGACATGGCTGACACAATCTAACCAAACCAACATCAACATCCTGCAGTCCGACATCAACCTGGAAACGTTGGTCAAGACCTTGCCATCAACTGCCAACTCTAGACACGAGCACATACTACGGAAAACAATTTATACCATACTTGAAAATCAAACCTGCACAAGAATTTGAAAATCCAATGGCTACTACTCTTTTCATTCCCACAGTCAAAACCAGAACTCAAAACCACAAGTTATACAATTGAATGAAAGAATATATACAATCTAAAGTAGAAAAACAAAAATAGAAATCTTAATCAATAGACTATAAATAATCTGCACTTCAACTCGAAAATCCTCTGCACATGACTCGTCTTTGAAAACACGCACGCTAAGTTGAAAATAAGCGCGCAGCAGGACACAACCACTGGCCGGACACGAGCCAAACGATACGCCCACACGAATACGATACATGGTTCGAACACTGCTCCTGGACATAACCCAGCTATAGCTGACACAGCCAACACCACAACAAGACCGATCCTGCCCAACACCCCGATATTCAAAGAAGAGCAATAGAGATTCAATGATCGACGGAATTGATAACATAAATACCTGAAGAAGAACAACAGACTCAAGATTGTGTCTCCCAGAGGTCGGACACGGTCCAAAGCAGAAGACACACCTCCCCTTGTCTTCGAATGTAGCAGTAACTAAATCTTCCACTGCTACGCACTTGATCGAATCACGACGAACTCGATCAAAACTCCCAACGCAAATTCCCGACTGAAACTTGAAATCACAATCCAATTTCATCCGATCGAGTTATCCACGGACATTCGATCCAAAATAACAGAGGAGACAGGGAATTAGGGAAATAGCAAGATTACTTCTAAACTCTAGATCTGATAATTAGAAAATTGACTTAACTTACCAAGGATTTGAACTCCGGATCGGGGAGGATGCGAACTCGAGATCGCTAGAGGAAAGTGAGATCGACTGTGTTGATTGTCGGAGAAAACTCTCTCGCCATCGCTGCTGGTGTCGTCGCCGTAAGGTGATCGCACTGCCAGAGAAACGTAACACCATCAAATGCTCGATGCCAGAAAGTGCTCTAGCTGTCGGTGAGTATGGACGAAGTCACGGGAGAACTCACTGTGGAGAGCAACGGCCAGTCACCGCCGAAAGGATCTCGCCATCGCTGCCATGGAGAAGTAGTCGTTACCAGTATTGTCTAGCCGCCGGCTCTGGAAGAGGCCCCGCCGTTGTGGAGAGGTCGCCGCTAAAAAGGGAGCCGCCTCGCCGAGAGAAACCGTCGACGAAAGGGTGGTTTAACCGAGAGGAGAGGGCCACTGCCGTTGTCGTCGAGGATTACGCCGAGATCTCAAGGATGATGCCGAACTCCTAATCGCCGTCGTCGTCGATGCCCATCGCCGGAGGGGGAGAAAATTAGGGTTAGGCTAAGCGAGTTTGTGGAGAACCTTCTCGGAAAAGAACTCTCAGAAAAGATATGAGAAGAGAATACTCTCTCTCTCTCCAACGCAGTTGTTTTAAATAAAGAGTAAATGTGTACGTTTGCACATTACCCCCTCCAACTCAGCTGTTTACATAACAGCCCTTCCGCCCCGAGTTTTATTCAAAAAAAACCCTTGCTGTTCCATTATTTCAGGAGAAGTAAAGAAAAACAGTTAGTAATTCAATGGTGGACCCAAAGTTGTTGTAACAACTTTTCAAATTTGAAAAATAGTCCAAAATAATTTCCCTCCAAAATATATCATCCAAAATTTATTAAAAACCATTTATTATTTAAAGCTAATAATAACAAGCATATAACTTTAGAAATTTAATTATTTATTTTAAAAAAACCGGAAAGTGGAGTTACAGTAAGGTAAAACATGACGAGCATGGCATGGGGCGCAATAAGACAATAAACGAAGAGAGGACACATAACTGCTCCAGGAGCCAGGTTACAACCCTTAAACCAAACAAGGACAGGGTTGTGACCCTTCGCCTGAACAGAACTGGTCCCCTGATCATTATTGTTAAGGCAAGCATAAATAATCCCGTCATGTCATAATCTTGTACAGGATCAGGACAAGACTAAGCTGGGCTAAACTCCATCCAATCAATCACGGCCAAGCAATGAGTACGGCTTGATACTTTAACTAACTAGGGTTATCACAGGCCTAGTTACTAGCAAATACAATGAGATTATCCCAACAGCCACACGCCCTACAGACCATCCAGGTTATCCAGACGCAATTAGGAGATTGAATTCATGTGGGTACATTGTCCAGGAAACGCATGTACCCTTAAGTAGTTTGGTGGTTGTAACACATGACAGTGTGCTGGAAATGTGCCCTACTCGACGGTAGGCTACAGATCCTATGATGGGGCGCCCAAATAACTGGATTGCCTGTAGCTGAGAAATCTCTCTATGACTACTGGATTTTCTAGCTATTAGCCTTAGTCGATTTCAGTAGGTACCCATGACCGTGGTATTCAGGAGATCCCTATCCTAGACATGATGCAAGACAATACTGGTTTATTTGTACAAACACAATCGCCCACGGTGTCCAGGTCATTCATACTTGTCATGTCAGGCTAGCTGTCATAACAGTATATCGAGATATATCATGTCAGGTTTACTTGTCAAGAGTGCGCCTCGGCGGGCCACTGTCGTGTTCATGAAACATATCAGAATTTACATGGCATAAACATAAATGTAACATTCTAATATAATAATAATAATAGTAATAATAAAAGAGGACAAGGGCTAAGGGAAGGGACATGCGGCTAAGGGAATTAAGCTCCTACGGCTAAGAGAAAGATGCGGGCTTATGCGGCAAAGAGCACAGGACGCATGCGGCTGGGATGACGCAAGCATATGCGGCTGGAAAGGAACAAGCTCATGCGGCTGGGGAGGACTAAGCGCATACGACTGAAAAGACTGCAAGATTATGCGGCTGTGGAGTACGGGTCTCATGCGGCAAGAGAACATGGCGCTCATGCGGCTGCGGGGGAATAAGGCGCATGCGGCTAGAAGTCGAGCAGAGTTCATGCGGCTAAGGAAACTTGAGTCTATGCGGTTGGAAAGCAGAAGTTCATACGACAAATAAAGACAAGGCATCCATGCGGCTAGGGACCAATAAGGCCATGCGGCTGAGTCATGCCAAGGCCTTATGCGCCTGCGGGGAGACGGGTCATATGCGGCAGCGAATGATTGAGTTCATGCGGCTGGATTTGCCATGCGGCCATTATTGCCATGCAGCCAGGGGATGAATTCATGCGGCTGATGGGCAGAAGTTCATGCGGCTAAGGCAAGGAGCCATGGCCTATGCGGCAAAGACTGCCATGCGGCTAAGGAAAACTTGCCGCATGAAAATCCATGCGGTCAAGTATTGTGCTTCTTTCCCACTTGTCCGAGAAGAAGAGCCATGAAATCCATGGCTTCAAAGCTTCCTAAATCCTTCATTCGAGGTCAGAATCCAGACTTCCATAGGTTAAAATGGAGCAGAATCAAATTCTCTACAACATGAAACCATCAAAACTAGATAATAACAAGGTTAAATAGATCAAAACCCAAGAAATCTGAAAATACAATAAACTTAGATCTACACAAATTAAACCATGAAAATTAGAAATGCTAAGTATTAAAGTGTGTTAGAATCTCGTGAGGAAGAGAATGGAACAATAAAAACTGAGTTCCTCTATGAAGCAAGCTGCACTTGCCTAGGCTCTCTCTGTCTCTGGTAGGTGAAGAGAGTAATGGTGAAGAAGGAGAAGTAAATGAAGAAGAAGTAAATGAAGAGAGAGAAGGAGTGGACGGCTATAAAGGAGAAGAGTGGGGGTAGGTGGGGGTTTGGTCCACATGAAGAAAAACCAATCCAAACCGAACCAAGCCGAACCAAGCAAGAGAAATACCAAGATAAACCATGCCAGGAAACATGCAATATACGTATACATATACCAAAATACGTAATACGAATCACGATCGTTACAGATAGCCATGTACTGGATCTAGGCAAGACTAGACAAGATAGGTCTCCATCCATCAATCACGGCCAAGCAATGAATACAGCTTGGTACTTTAACGAACTAGGGTTATCACAATCCTAATTACTAACAAGATGCAGTTTGAAAAATCCAAGTCCAGTTACATGCCTGCTACTACCTGAATGATCCAAGCCAAAAGAAAACAAGTATAGCAGACACACTGCAGTAAGATACATATGTCCTAAGGAGGTGCCCCACTCGATGGTGTACTGGAAGTGTGCTCATCATGACAGATAGCTCCAAATCCTAAGTATATATATATAAGACCAGACCAAAGGGGCAGCAGGTAACCGGAAAAATCTCCAATGATCTAGGTGATCAAGCAATTAGTTATCCTAGTCAGATTCAGTATAAATCTCTGACCGTGGTAACCAGGAATTCATGTCCTAGACATGATGCAAGACGAGACATGTAGCTTATACAAGCACAAACACCCACGGTGTCAATATAAGAGTTACTTAGCAAGTCAAGATAGCCGTCACAACAGCATATCAAGATTATCATGTTAGGTTTACTTATCAAGAGTGTGCCACGACGGCCACTATCATGTATTAGTCATCTTGTTAAGAGCCTTGTTAGCAATCACCCGAATAAAATGCGTATTATACGTGAATTTTTTTTGTATCTTACATAAACGTATAATACTTACGTAGTTTTGAAAATTTTGGATTTATACGCAAATTTTAAGCTTGCGCCGTTTTAAACACGTGCCATACGAATTTTTAAAAAAATTAGCCAAAAAAATGTGACCAAGAAACCCAACAGTCTTGACCTTCTTGACTCTTGCTGCTATTAGATATTAAGACTGGCAAATTATCAAAAAAAAAAGAAAAAAGGTCTCACAGGAACCAAAAAAAGAAATCCAAGAGTCTTTGCACATGTTGCTTGCAGCAATCAAAGAAAAATATTTCGGTTTTCCATCATCCAACCTCTTCTTATTCTCACATTGAACCCTTCTTTATGAAGGAGTAGAGGTGGGTGGACCCTATATATATGCCAAATTTTTAGTGCCGAATTGGTTCATATGAATGTACTAAACACGAATTAAATCTGATCCGAATATTTTTCGTTAGACAAATTTTTGACCGAATTTTTGACCGTATTTTACTTATATTGTGTCGATTTATACTCGTACTTTTGATGTTTCGAATTTTTTTCCGTTTGTCGAATTGCTAATAAGGGTCAAGAGTGCGTCATGACGGACCACCATCAAGAATTATCATGCCAATGTTGCTTGTCAAGAGTGCACCACGACGGATCACTATATAAGAGTTATCATGTCATGTTACTTGTTACTTGTTAAGAGTGCACCATAACAGGCCACTATCGTGTTCTATCCTTACATTATCATGAATGAGAGAAACCTGCATAAAAATATCTAGTAACATATTCTTGAAGCCAAGAAAAAGATCTACAACTTTCATGTTGGGAGTTGGGAGAAATTATGGCCACAATTCAGCCAAATAGGACATAACACAGCCAAAAATAGCCCAAATAGGCACTATACGGCACTATGCAAGCCATGCGGCACTATGCAAGCTTGTGGCACTATACTTCCATGCGGTACTATTCATCTTACGACACTATGCAAGCCAGCGGTACTATGCAAGCCATACGGCACTATGCATCCATACGGCACTTTTCATCCATGCGGCACTATTCATCATGCGGTACTATGCAAGCCATGCAGCACTATGCATCCATGCGACACTATTCAAGCCTGCGGCACTATGCATCCATGCGGCATTATTCAAGCCTGCAATACTATGCATCCATGCGGCACTATTTATCCTACGGCACTATGCAAGCCTGCGGCACTATTTATCCTGTGGCACTATTCATCGTTCCTGTCAGAACCAGGACAGATGAACATAGAAGATGTTCAAAACTTATTTTGGCCATAACTTCCTCAAAACAAGTCAAAATCTAACTTTTTAAAGGTCCATTTTGGGTAAAATCGAATTCTCTACAACATAGAACAATCAAAACTTGAAAATAATGAACTTTGGTAGATCAAAACCCAAGAAAATCGAAAAGACTATAAACTTAGATCTACAAAAATCCATCCGTCCAAACCGAAAACTCCAAGTCCTAAAGGTGCTTAGAATCATATAGAGAAGAAGAAAGAACAATAAAATGGAAGATCTATCATGAAGCAAGTTGCACTTGCCTGAGCTCTCTATTTTGGTGGGAGAGTAATGGAGGAAGAAGAAGAAGTTATGAGAAATAATGAAGGAGAGAGAGTGGAGTTGACTTATATAGTAAGCCTCACCATCTCAAACCAAACCAAACCAAAATAAACCAAACAAGCTAAACCAAGTCAAATTGAACCAAACCAAATCAAATAAACCAAGTCAATATTAAACCAAGACTAGGCTAAGCAAGACAAGTCTAACTACAGTCCACCTGATAAAGGTCAGAAATCCGTATACGTATACTGAAGATACGTATAACAAAAAACGGGAGTGACAACTCTACCCACCTTAAAAGAATTCTGTTCTCGAAATTTAATCAAGAGGCTAGAGATGTCGGGGCAGGCTATATTAATCATAAGCAAGCTATGACTAGCAGTCATTCAAGCAATCATTCATGCAAGCAAGAAATTTAAAAGCATAAGGCATAAGGAAGACATTCTGCTAGAAATCTCTCTGCCGGTTCTACATCTGAGCTTGGGTCTGGACAATACTGTTGTGGTCTCTGCTGCTGGAAAGCTTATGCCCGAGGTGGCAATGGCCTCGGAGGCTGGTACTGCTGTTGCACTAGTGCTGGGGCTGGTCCCCTAACTGATGGACTGGTTAGGTTCGATGATGATGAACTGGCTTTATTCGGACATGACCCTATCTTGTGGTCCGGTGTCCCACAAGCCAAGCACAATTCCTGTGCTCTATGACATTCTGATACTACATGCCCTGGCTTCCCACAATGAGTGCAGTCCATTACGGAAGACTGCTTCTGCTTTTACTGATGAGGGTACATCGGTGTCGAGTGCTGAACCGACGAAATCGTGGACGCCCTCCTAGGAGCTCTAATAGTCAAAGCCCTAGCTGCGGGGGCTGGTGCTGACGACTAGGATATCTGTTCATGAGATCTCTTCCTCCCTCCAGCTCTATCTATAATCCTCTGTGAAGTTTACTTATGCTTCTTCGCTGCTTGCAAGACGGCATCAAACGTCTGGTGCTCAAAATTCTCCACGGATATGATAATCTCTAGGTGGAGCCCCTGCTGGAATCGCTGGGCTCGATCCAATTCGGTAGCCACCAAGGTAGGAGCAAATCGACTGAGTCTAGAAAACTCGGTCGCATATCCATCGACCGTCCTGTTCATCTGCTTCAAATTGGTGAATCTCGTCTGCAGATCATGGCGAGCTACTGAGTCAAAGTACTTGGTCTGAAACTTGTCGCTGAATGTCGCCCAGGGGATAGGCGTCGCCAAACCCACTGCTAGCATCGCCCACCAGGTGCGGGCTAAGTCTAATAATTGCAGGCACACAACGGCTACCTTCTCATCCTCAGGAATCCTAGCTTCTTCCAGGATAACCTCTGTGTCCTGAAACCATGCATCAGCAGCGATAGCATCTTCACTGCCATCAAAGAAATGAGGGTTCAAGCACTTGAAGTTGTTGGCCGCGTTGTTCCTTTAGTAACCAACTCTGTCCATGGCATCTTGTACTGTCTGGTGCAGGACATCACCCCGACGATCTTGTGACGCGAGCAATTCTCTAATGAGTCCCACCAGGGTTCCATTGTCAGACTCCGTAGGCTGGATGAGTTGAACTGGGGGCCCTGGGTTATCAGAGTGCATGGCTCGGGATGCTGCTCCCGAGTGCTGGACTTGGTCTTCTTGTTGCTGCTGGGGCGCTGGTTGAGCTCCTCCCGGCTGATCGGCAGGACCAGGAATAATGCCACTAAAAAACAATGACATAGGGGACAATAAGGAAGGACCAAGATAGATCAGGAATATAAGCATATAATCAAGTCAAGATTCCAGAAAGATTAGAAAGCACGAGTAGAGATCAAGGGTGAATGCTGATTGAGACATCTATTCGGTAAAACTCTCACACATCTTGATTTACAAGACCTTGTATGAGCCACCACTTAAACCGTGTCACACCCCACAACCAGAATACTGGAGAGCGGGGGCAGACACAGCCAGATACGTATATATAAGTATAAACCACCTCGATATACGGTCATGGCTGTCTAGATGTATGAGGGCTTATCTGCAAGCCATCAGTCTCTTATGGTCAAGAACAAGCCTAGTGTCTTAATCTCAAGCAAGCAATATTAGTTACAAGATGTTAGACCATCAAATATTCAATAGTAAGACGTCTCATACATTTCATATATAGATGATCATGAAGCTAGTCGAACAAAATGCAAGGACTAGCACGAGTTTCAATCATACATGATCAACCCTAGGATTTGTTAATCATGCTACAGCCCTTAGGCAGACAAGAAATATAAGTATTCAACACGAGCTAACACTTGCTCGGCGGCTAAACGCCTCAAAAGAATAATTTTACAATAGAGCGGGAGAGCAAAATAAAACTCACTCATTGCCAGGATTGCGCCTAATGTTCACCATCTAGCTGGAAGGCAGGTAGATCCTCGGGTGCTACTCCAAAATCTGGCCAGACAAAACCAGCTGGATCAGACCCCAGAAAGAGCAAGTGCCACAAGGGAGGCTTCACTTAAGATCTAAAACTAGCATATTAGCACATAATAACATAAATAAAATAACAAAAGACATGAGTTAGGAAAAACAGGGTGATAAACGATAAGATAACTAAAGGACTATTCCGGTAACCAAGTTATAACCCGTAAACCAAACAAGGACCGGGATTGTAACCCTTCACCTGAACAGAACTTAGTCTCTAACCAATTATCGATAAAGTAAAGCACACAAGCGTGTCCTGAGATAGCCATGTACTAGATCTAGGCAAGACTAGACAAGATAGGACTCCATCAATCAATCACGGCCAAGCAATGAGTACGGCTTGATACTTTAACTAACTAGGGTTATCACAATCCTAATTACTAACAAGATGCAGTTTGAGAAATTCAAGTCCAGTTACCTGCCTGCTGCTACCTGAATGATCAAAGCCAAAAGAAAACAAGTATAGCAGACACACTGCAGTAAGATACATGTGTCCTAAGGAGGTGCCCCACTCGACGGTCTGCTGGAAGTGTGCTCATCATGACAAATAGCTCCAAATCCCAAGTATATATATATATATATATATATATATATATATATATATATATATATATATATATATATATAACCAAGACTAAAGGGACAGCAGGTAACCGGGAAAATCTCCAATGATCTAGGTGATCAAGCTAGTAGTTATCCTAGTCAGATTCAGTATGAATCCCTGACCATGGTAATCTGGAATTCATGTCCTAGACATGATGCAAGACGAGACATGTAGCTTATACAAGCACAAACACCCACGGTGTCAAAACAAGAGTTACTTAGCAAGTCAAGATAGCCGTCACAACAGCATATCAAGATTATCATGTTAGGTTTACTTATCAAGAGTGCGTCACGACGGACCACTATCATGTATTAGTCATCTTGTCAAGAGTGCGTCACGACGGACCACCATCAAGAATTATCACGCCAAAGTTGCTTGTCAAGAGTGTACCACGACGGATCACTATATAAAAGTTATCATGTCATGTTACTTGTTACTTGTTAAAAGTGCACCATAACAGGTCACTATCGTGTTCTATCCTTACATTATCGTGAATAAGAGAAACCTACATAAAAATAGCTAGTATTATATTTTTGAAGCCAAAAAAAAGATCTACAACTTTTATGTTGGGAGTTGGGAGAAATTCTGGCCACAATTAGCCAAATAGGACATAAAATAGCCAAAAACAGCCAAAATAGGCACTATGCAAGCCATGCGGCACTATGCAAGCCTGTGGCACTATGTATCCATGCGGCACTATGCAAACCTGCGGCACTATGCAAGCCATGCGACATTATGCATCCATGCGGTACTATTCATCCTACGGCACTATGCAAGCCATGCGGCACTATGCAAGCCATGCGACACTATGCATCCATGCGGCACTATACAAGTCATGCGGCACTATGCATCTATACGACACTATTCAAGCATGCGGCACTATGCATCCATGCGGCACTATTTAAGTCTGCGGCACTATGCATCCATGCGACACTATTCATCCTACGGCACTATGCAAGCCTATGGCACTATTCATCCTACGGCACTATTCATCGTTCCTGCCAGAACCAGGGCAGATGAATATAGAAGATGTCTAAAACTTCTTTTGGCCATAACATCCTCAAAATAAGTTGAAATTTAACTTTTCAAAGGTCCATTTTGGATAAAATTGAATTCTCTACAACATAGAACAATCAAAACTTGAAAATAATGAAATTTGGTAGATTAAAACCCAAAAAAATCGAAAAGACTACAAACTTAGATCTACAAAAATTCATCCGTCCAAACCGAAAACTCCAAGTCCTAAAGGTGCTTAGAATCATGTAGAGAAGAAGAAAGAATAATAAAATGAAAGATCCATCATGAAGCAAGTTGCACTTGCCTAAGCTCTCTAGGTTGGTGGGAGAGTAATGCAGGAAGAAGAAAAAGTTATGAGAAATAATGAATGAGAGAGAATGGAGTTGACTTATATAGTAAGTCTCACCATCTCAAACCAAACCAAAATAAACCAAGCAAGCTAAACCAAGTCAAATTGAACCAAACCAAATCAAATAAACCAAGTCAATATTAAACCAAGACTGGGCTAAGTAAGACAAGTCTAACTATGGTCCACCTGATAAAGGTCAGAAATACGTATACGTTTACTGAAGATACGTATAACGGAAAACGGGAATGACAGTACCCCTCTGCTTTGGCTGAGTAGTGATTGTCGAAACATCAACGGTGAGAATTCCCTTTGTTACCGCTGTTACGGTTGGCTTGGGGACGCTTGCTCCTATCCTCAAAGTTGGGATTTTTATGGCCCATGAGTTCTAGATTGCCTGCAATTTTCTCGGCTGTCTAGGCACATATGATGAAAATTGGCCAAGCTTGGAGGTCGATAGCTCCCAAACAAACCTAACAGCTGACAAGAAGTTTTGTCGACATATGTATCCAACATCATGCTGATAGGGACGTCGTAAGGTAAACCAAGGAGAACTATTAAAAAATGCTCAATGTAATCACGGGCTGACTCGCTCTCTTCATGAGTCATGGAGATCAGAGGCGACAATATGACCTCCGATTCCCCTACGTATAACCTAGCTAGGAAAAGATATTCTAAGTCATGAAGGTCTTGATGGAGACTTTAAGCAGACTTTGGCACCATTCAAATGCTACCTCATGCGAAGTTCTGACAAACATCTTTGCTTGGATGCCATCATTCATTGGGATGCACAACGTTTGCAACCTTAAGTAGTACTGGTGCTAATGAGGATATGTGAAACAGTCAAAGGGTTGCAATGACTGTAGTTTAAAGTGGGTGGACAAACAACATCCCTATTTGTTCGGTAGGGTTGAGATGCGCTCTCGCTCAGAGGGTTCTTCCTATCAAGGGTATCCATGTGGACATTCAGCACATGAATAGCCTCTGGAAGTTTTATGAAGAGTGCTTGTTTAGCAACAGTTGGTTGAGTAGGCAAGATAGCCGACAGTACTGGCTGGGTCCTAACCCCTAGTATTTGGAGGACTGGGAGGATGAGCCGAAGAATCCTAATTCTCTTCCACTTTGTAGTTTAATTGAACCGAAGTTGGTTGAGGTGGGATTGCATTCGCGGCCTGGAATGCTATCATATGCTCTATCATGGCATAGAGTTCTCGAATCGAGGTATCCATGCTCTCCAAGCATTGCTCAGTGCGATCGTTGCTACCTTCTTCGTTGCTATTGGTCGCGTAGATACTGAATTTTTGCCCAATGAAGGAGGGAGCAGTTGACAATCCTGTGTAGCTAGAACTAATACTATATGGTTTTTTTTTTGAGTAAAGGCAATACATTCGTTGAAAGATTAAAGAATTACAAGATTCAATATCCCGAAGGATATTAGCAGATATACAGTCAGGAACCAGATCATGAAATATTGTAGAATTAACATAAGCATGCATCATTGTATGCGATGGAAGCTGATGTGCATAGTGATTTCCATTTCTTTGTACATAAGAGAAAGAGATGTCTTAATTCTTTTGCAGAAGTTTCCTGGCATCGAGAATAATGTGTCTTGCTAACCATAGGGATGGCTCCAAATTTGAATTAATAGAGTCGATGATAGCTTTGCAGTCCCCCTCCACTATGATTTTTTTTAGATCCTTCCTTTCTATCAAAACCATGGCTAAATGTATTCCCATTGCCTCAGCTTCTACGGGGGATCCTCCATCTTGAATTTTTGAAATTGCACCCATGAAGTAGCCGTGGTCATTGCTGAAGCTGACATTCTTCTATCGAGATATGCTCCATCAGTATTGATTTTTAAGAAGTAGCCGTTGGGTGGTCTCCAATTTACAGTAAATGTAGATGTTACAGCAATGCTTGATGTCGACGACATATCAATGCTCTGGGACTCATATGATTCCTTCAATGTGGAAGCTTGACGAAGAATTCAATTGGTATTGATTGTTGAATTTTCGAAGATGAATTTATTCCTGGCCTTCCATAGTTGCCACATTAGATAAAAGCAAGTTGATACATCCTCTCGAACACCATACTTCAATATGTTTGAGATCAGAGATGATATTGAAGTATTTGGAAGTATGAATCTATGAATGGATTCATAATTTCTCCAGACTGAGCCTGTCAAAGGACAATGTAAAAAAAATATGGTTAGTATCTTCTTCACATACCTTGCATAAAGGACAGTTGGCATCCAGGTGTTTGAGTCTTCTGTGAATATTGGCTTTTGTAGGGAGAGAGTTTGTGATAGCCCTCCAGACAAAGAGTAGAACTCTAGGATAAATGTGAGTGAAAGACCAGAACTTCTTCCATTCGTTGAAATCGGGTACAGGATTATAGGAGATGTCCTTGTTGATGGTTGAATGAATAACTTTGTATGCTAATTTTGTGGATAAATGGCCATCACGAGTATGTTTCCAGATCAGAATATCAGAAGTGCAATTTACAGATAGAGGGATCTTCAAAATTTCAATTGCTTCATGTAATGGAAATAATATATGTATGAGATTTTCCTTCCAACTGCAAGTTTCAGTATTGATAAGATCACTAACATGAGTAGCCCATTCCCTGGAAAATTCATATCCTGAAACTCTGTTATTAGAAGTTGTAGGCACCCAAGGGTCATCCCAAATGTTGATTTGGATGCCATTCCCAACTGACCATAGAATATTACCATGAAGATATTGTCTGATATGTAGTAAACTTGACCATATACATGAGGAATTAGGAGAAGGTGTAGCATTCCAATATGATTGGGAATTAAGGTATTTGCTTCGAAGCAAAATCCCCCAAGTAGAGCTAGTATCTGTCAAAAGTCTCCATGATAATTTGACTAAAAGGAACAGATTGACAATGTGAGGATCTCGAATACCAAGTCCACCCTCAAATTTTGGTTTGGTAAATATCGACCAAGAGTTGAAATGAAGTTTCTTATTGTTAGTACCAGAATCCCACCAGAAATTTCTTTGATGCTTTGACAGAGTATCAGTAACACCTTTAGGAACAAGGTATGAGGAGAGGTAGTATGTAGGGATTGAGGAAAGTGTAGATTTAATGAGGACTGTTCTAGCTGCATGAGACAAACAAGATGTAGTGCCCCGTCCCGCTCAGTCAATCGGAGGAATCGAAACGCCGACGGCGTTCGGACTTAGCCTTGCAACGGCTACTCGAAGACATCGCTCGGTCAAGGCGACCGCTCGCTCAGGTGGGGTAGTTTCGGTGAACTTGCCTCATCTTTGCCTTCACATAATAAAACGTATGTTTTCAACTTGCACAATAGGCTTGATAATAAAAGAGACGAATCCACATAGCTAAGGGAATAATCCCGACGGGTCAAAATGAGTTAGAACATGGAAAACGTCCCACTGTCGGCCTAGAGTTGGTGCACGACGTGCTTTAAAAATGACACTCGGTCCTTTGTCTCGTGGCTTGGGAGAAGGAAAGTTGGTCTTCGACACAAAAGCTAAGAACTTGCCTAAGTCATAGGCGTCGCCGCGTAAATGCTCGATAAAGCATGCACGCTATCGTAACGCAAGGCTTGGCATAGCCTTTGCTCGTCCCTCGGGTTAAGTTGTAGGCTTGAGTAAGTTAGGCAAAGTTATGCCGGTCGACCAAAGTTATTCCAAGTGCTGTCCTGCTCATTATGCGGTTGTCAAGTTAGATAGTTCCACAATCCCAAGGCCCGTCATATAAAATATGACTTGGGCGATAGCGTCGCATAGAACGTAAGTCGGTTTGAGGCATGATGTACGAACTTAGCGTTAAGGTATGAACCACGGTCGACTTAATAAGTTTTGGAGAAAGGACTATCGAATAGGCATTCATGAGTTGAATGAAATGATACGGTAACATGGAAAGAATGCTCGCGATCGTGGGTCGTCGAGGGGTCTCAAATGATGAAGTCTGGAATGTGGAACTCAAAAGATAGTAAAATAATGAAAGTAAAGACAATGAAACGGTCCTGAAATGAGGAAGTGGGTCGAGTCTGTATGGTCATTGGACAACTTGTGTACCGGTGCACAAGGATTTGATTTTGTTCCTCAGACGGTTGCCACGGCCACGGGACCGATCTGGCCTAGGAGGAACCACGGGCCTACGGGACCCTTGGATGGTGTGCGACCTGACCCAAGGGGTGCGCCGTAGGACGACTATTAGGAGAAATTCGGCGAGATCGTGCCTCGTTTAACGAACGTACCCTAATATCCAATGGAGGTCTAAGATAGCTTGTCATGCTAGTGACCAAGTTCATATAGATGTCGGCATGATGGCGGCAATCCGTGAGTGTGCCTTTAGATTTAGTCGAGTATTGAGTGCGCTATATCAAGGAGTCGAGTTGAAGGTGTGTGTACAAGTTAAAAATATAATGTTGGGCCTAAGATTTGGTTTCAACGTAGGCGTCGTGCTTCGGCACGAGTCGTGGCGTCGAGTCTTAAGATGTTGGCATAGAGTTGCACAGGTTTGATTGAGTCGTCGCGGGTTTAAGTCAGGAATCGCCGTAAGGCAAGTTGGTTGAGCGACACTAAGTTCACAAGTCTCAATTGGGTCAGTTGGTGATCAAAGTAGCAAGGGCCGCGAGGTGGCAAAATGGTTAAGTCTTACTGAATTGCGAGGTACGGCCTCAGCAAGGGTTTGTGGCACGGTCACACGAAAATGAAGCCTTATCGCGTAGTTGCGTCTCTGATTTTGGCCGAAAGGCAAGCACGACTTGATAGGTTAACGTTGTTGGCACGAAAAGGGGGTCTAGAGGTAAAGTATGAGTTAACGTTGTGGTACAAGCACGGGATGGTCCTCATACACAAATATGCCAAGGCGTCCGTAGTCTTAAAACTGATCCTAAAGCAAGACTAGAAAGACAATAGAAAGGGATTTAAGCTGCACAAAGTAAATGAACGTATAGGTTTTGTATGGGTGGGCGAGGAGCTCACTCCACCAGTACAGTTGAGTACTGACACCCACACAGTGTTCATGTGCAGGCACAGGTAGAAGCTCGTGGCGCGGAGCTCGCTTGGATGTGTCGAGGCACGGAGTTCCTTGGCGATTCGAAGCGTGCGACCGCGTGGAACCGAAGACTTACACAGGACATAATGTATGGACATCGCCTTCCGAAGCTTCCGCTGGTTCAAGCATTTGTATCGAGAGATGAGAGAGAGCAGAGTGACTTGTAAAATGAGAGAAAAGTGAGCATGAGAGAATTTATAATTTGGCCTTGCACCCACAAATGTAATCTTGTATTCAATATCAATAAAGAGCTTCTTTTGAATGACTTTTGTTCATGTGTTCTTGTTCTAATTTCTGCTGCATGTTTCAATGTATCTGCTTGGGACTTCTGTGCGACGACCCCGTCGCCGCCGATGTAATCGACCGTTATGAAACTGCCTTGCACGAGCGCAATTTAGGCTCATGCGGTATCACACCTTAGCGAGGACGATCGCTCCTACGGGAGCGGGGCGTGACATAATGGTATCAGAGCACGGCTTTACGTCCTTGGACTATCGATTGAATTCTTTAACTCCGTTGTTTCCGCAAACTCTGAAATGTTGCTTTCGTAAAGTTGATATCGTTGGTGCGATCTCTCTCAAATGTCCCACGAGATGTCCATACAATAAGTCTAACTATTTTACAAAACGTAGGAGAACAGTTGTTGATAAGAAATAAAAGATGGTTTGCGTAAGCACGGTTGGCTAAGTCGGGCTGGGCATATACACCAAAAGTTGCGTCGACCTTAGAAAAGTCGAGTGTGGGAATTGAATAGTATCGAACAAGAATGAGTTGAACTCGATTGAGTAAATTGAGTTGACTATCGATAGGGGTGCTATCGAACGACGATATCGTCGGTGCGATATAGATGAGCGTGCTTGGAAATTGAGGAATGGTTCGAACGAAAAATTTGAAGAAGCGGATTTTGATTCGAATGATAAGTTGAGGATTTGTTGAATGACTTCATTCCTGAGTGGTGTATGCGATAGGCTCAGGAATGTCGATCGATCGATTGAGGATTCAGGGTGTCGATGAGTCTATCAGCAAGCGTCGCGTGTATGCAAAGCCGTAGATTGAGTATCAATGAATAAGTTGTAGTCTTGAGATTTGACGAATTGATTCGAACAACCTAGAAGTGGACGCGCATGGAACGTGCACGGGATTGAGGATTGTGCGAAGTACGAAACGCAAAAATAATTGAGTAGGAGAAATCGAATCGAGGAAAAGTTAAGGCAAAGCGAACAAATGACTTGATCGAGGAAAATTGATACGGATCGCATAGAGAAAGTTAGCACGACAGGTAGACAGCGTGCATGAAGGGTTTGATTTTGAAGTTACGCGAATGACTCGGAGGATTGGAATGAATGTTGCTCGATAATTTGAGTTAGCAAGGAATGATACGATTTGAGGAAATTTATGTTGTGAATGATTCGAGGGATAATGATCGAACTTAAATATGAATGTCGAGAAGATTATCCAGTCGGACGATGGCATCATTCGCACGACTCGAAATTGGTTGCAAAGGAAGATCGTCAGGTTACGCATATCGTCAATGGTATTGAGCTGTATCAAAGATCGATATGCGATGACTCGGGGGTACTCCGACTCGGCGAATGACGATCGTTCACTACAACAAAAAATTGTTTTAACGACACTCAAAAAGTGTCGTTAATTACTTTCCATGGCACTTTTTTAGTGCTGTCTAGAGGGGGTGTCATAGAAAGTTTGTTTACTTTCAACAACACATCAAAAGTGTCGTGTAATAAATTTATGACGACACTTTCTGAATGTCGTTTAATTCTTATTTTATGGCATGATACTAGTGTCATATTAACCTGCTCCAATGGCAACTGATAAGTGTCGTCATAATTTTTTTGGCTTTTAACGACACGACAAAAATGCCATATAATAACTTTATGACGACACTTTTCGAATGTCGTTTAATGCTTATTTCACGACAATTTATTGGTGTCATCATAATGTTATAAATATTTTTTACAACACTTTTTATATGTAATCTAAACATACAAATCATAAATATCATTACTATCACGACACTTTTTATGTGTCATCTAACTCATTTCAATGACACATTTTAAATGCCTTCAAAATATCATGAAAGTGTAATGAAATATTAATTGATTTCATTTGTATATTTATTTTCATATAATTATACAAAACCAATTTCACATATAATAAAATTTTAATATACCAACAACAACATATATTAAAATATCTTAAATCCATACAAAGTCGCAATAAAAAATAATATTAAGAACAACAACAAAGTCTAAGCCTATTACATAACAATTTCTACTAGTACTAATTAGCGCCTATCTCTTTCCAGCATCGAACTCGAACCTAATCTGAACTCATCAATCGACCTGCACACAAAAAGATAAGAATTAATATTTAGACTTTTAAATGACCATGCAAATGCTACTGCAAAAGAAACATTAAAAGAGTAAGGAGGTGGTTCTTGTCTACTAATCATACTAATTATAGGACATTATAGGACAACCTGGCTATAATTAAATGAGTTAACATATAAAAGACATGTCAGAAAGAAAAACAAATGCTAAGAAAAATGTGCAACCATAGGAATAGCAAACGGAAATAGCAAACACAAAGGGGAACTCCAAATTGTATCTCATGCTAGTAGATTTTGTTTATCAACGGGAAAACAATTGAATAGCTAACTTTCATATCAATTCTTATAGGTTTTAAAATTAACTACTAGGCGCTAATAAGAGTAAGGAGATGGTTCTTGCTGACTAGTACAGTGCTAATAGGAAATGAAATAACTAACAAAAGAGCATGTTATAAAAGAAATTCACAGATTTAACAAATATGGAATTCTGAATATTAGCAAACAAGTTTAATCAATACAACTTGGTGCTAGCGAGACTTTCATTCAAGGGAAAAAGATTTGAATGCTTGCCTGGTAGCTCCAAACCCAACATTGTTGCTTTGTAGATATTATTGTCGCCATGGACTGCATCGATTCCATAAACCGTAGGTAGGCTTAGGCACACTCCCCCAACCACTCAACACGCTTCCTAGAATAAGTCCAAAATTCAGTATTAATTATTCACAACATGATTTCCTACCTAAAATGGAAAGAAACAACTAGATTAGAGAAAGATTCGACATGTTCTTCTCTCAAAGTAACCTCAACTTCCATGGAAAATCAAGCTCAAAATCTTACATCACCAGATGATCCATGTGCCCAAATAATTAGCTCTTGAAACCATGATAGACAACTTTTGCTTTGAGATTAATAAGCAACTAGATGCAGTTTTTCACAAGAAAGAATTGATATATAATAAGTAATAATTTTTTAGTCAACGAAATTAATGACTAAACATGTGATATATGAAGTTGAAAGCCTTACGAGTCCAGTAGTAAATAGTCATTTATATCATCCATATACCCTCCCGGACCATGGGTGATGTTAATTGGTCATACATGTAAAATTCAGCAAAATATTTATCACCAAAGAGAAAAAAAAAATAGATGAGTAACTACCAAATAATAATGAATGTTAAAATAAAATAATAGCTGTTTATGAAAAATTCACATCATACAGCCGTCTTCTGCCAAATGTAACTAGAAAATAAAATCTCATTTTATTAAGACCGTTGGACACCTGAGGTTAAACTACAAAAATTTTACTCTCTTGAGTATACTCAAAGACCTGCTACAAAATGGCAAATTCAGTTTTCCTTCTCTATTAATAAATTATGTTGACTCGTCGGGATAAAAAGGAAACTCAAGTTTCGAGCGTAACTTGAATGTCTCAATCACGCATGTGAAAATCCCATTAAAGCATAATCAAAGCCATATCAACAAGTTTTTATTTACAAATTTTTAATCATACTCGAAAGATTTCCAACAATTATCTAAGATATGCTCTCCAAAAACCTAAGATTAGGATAAATTACAGGAAAGAAAAATAAAATTTCAAGTTCACACAAGATCATGATTCACATATCGGTATCAAAATCGGTTTCAGACTCTTCTTATGAGTATCGGTATCGGTAGTTTCCACATTGTTCGTAGTTTCGACAGTCCAGTTCCATGATTGAGTTCCAAAGTTATTTGTTTGGGAAAGCAAAAAATAATACTAATTTATTTATTAAAAACTAGGTATTTGATACATTGAGGCGCAATCTTATGTATTGTTTGTTGGTTTATGTTGGTTTTAAATGAAAGAGTACATGCCATTGTTAAATTGTTCATCCGTAATAGATAATGTTATTTATTTTAGTTGCCTTTAGACAGAGTACCACCACAATACATATTTTGGATGAAATAATATTAAGATGGATGAAATAATATTCATAATTAAGAGTGTGTGTGCTTTCTGCTGCAATGACAGCATGTGTTATGTATAGGTGTTAAGAGTGTCTCTTTTAGCATAGTATCCTCTGTGTGTGTGTGTGTGTGTGTGTGTGTGTGTGTGTGTGTGCGTGTGAAGAATTTGTGTGCCAGTACACATCAGTGTCTAGTAAATTCAAGTATCAAGCAAGTATCTAGTATGGAACCACTGGAAGCTGTACCTATATATAGATAAGTATAACCTTTAATATACCAAAGTTGATCATCCTTATGCTGATTAAGAAGTCATTGAAGCCCAACAACTAACAGATGAGTATATGCGTTCAAAGCAAGATTTAAAATTGTAAAGGAGAACTAGATGGAAGACTGGAAGTGCATGCTTAGCTTGCACTCCCAGATGTCCTGACACATCTCTTACCATGTGACAGAATCATCTGTGTTGATTCAATAACTCAAAGGCCATCTCAGATCTTGCAATCAATAGCCAGCCAGCTTATAAAGTTTTCTAATGGTCCCTAGGTGATCCGACAAAGTTCCAATATGGTTTTAAAGAAGAGAGATCCAGCTTTTCAACAAAAAAAATCCTCTCCGGCATTTTGTGCATGCTTAGTTTGGTTATAATTACAAATTTACAACTCTACTATCTAGTGGTATATTTCTACTCATATCATATCTTGATTTTCCTTTAGATATTGTGCATGTAACTACCTCCTGTAAGTTCCTTCTGGTATTATCATTGCTGGGAAGAGTACTTTCCCCTGGTTGAACCTTCATGCCTAATTACAAGTAAAACAGACCAAGTATTACTTGCTCAATAGAATGGTTAAGAAAAAGAATCCAAGTATAGAAAATGTCGGATAAACTATATTACCTGCTACACCAGAATAACAAGGCCCTGAAAAAGTACTCTCTTGAGGGTATATAGGCCACTATTAAACAGATTGGACTAAGAAACAAACCAACCTTCTGTATAGGCTTACAGATAATCTTCTTACCTGAACTTTTAACTATGGTACTGTTGTGACAACAAACATGGCTTTCATTTGAGAGTTCCTTCATGGCTGTAGAGGTTACATCAAACATAAGGCTGATGTTGTATTGTAATCACAAATCAAATAGAAAAAATGTTAAACCAAGGAAAATCAAAATTACATGATACTTTGATTTGTCCATTTTGAGATTCCTTATAAATATTGGCATGAAAAGAAGAGAAATCATATGAACAAGAGAGTTCAAGGTGAGACAAACATATATATGCATGTAGGCCCACACAGATATGAACACCCATGTGCTTGTGTATGCACATCATACATGTGCATTTGTCATATTTTACTACCTGACAGACTACCTTGGGTGACTTGCGTTATCTCTTCAGTGTTTTTGTGACTTGAAACAGGACAATGTGTTGGAAGAGGATGCTCCATGCCTACGCATATATCAGCAGGTCTGATCTAATCATAATCCGTATGTACAGACTGAGGAAAAATCTATCTTACCTTCCAAATTAAAAACTAACCTTCTAGTGTCTCAACAATATCATCATGTTCTGCAACAGGACTTCCCATTGAGAACATCTTTTCTTCTATAAATATTGCAAAAGTTGTAGAGGCATTGTCGTATCGGTTGAAGATAAAATTAAAATTAGTCACAGCAGAACAAAACCCCAAGTTTTGAACTTGGGAAGTCAGCTGTAGCAGCTATTCTTTGTTTTAATGAGGGTATCAATTCTAAAATATCAAGCTGAAGTAGGAAGCAAGCAGTCCAAAGTAGTGTCATGTCCTTATTAGACACCACGGACACTCCAAAATGCACAAGGACATGCCGTTATGGTGCCTGTGACTTCATATCATGTCATGTTCATGTCTGTGTAACAATAGGTGTTAAATGACAAATGTTCCTGATATATCAACTTGAAACCCTACCATGAATACTCCAGCATGGTTATGGCCTAAAATAGGATTTTCATTCTAAGAAACACCTATGTAGGAAAAACCCATTCAAACTGATGGCCAAAAGAAAAGCTAACATTCATAAGCAAGCTCAACAGCAATTTACTTGGTGTGGCAACTTGAGAGCAACAAAACTGTCATAGGAAAAGTTAAAAGAAGATTAGCTGGCTGGAAGGTCATTGGAAAAGTTAAAAGAATTCCTAGACAACTAATCTTCTTATGTGGCTCTTGTTTGGCACATATTGATGAAAGGGTTTAATTGCCCTTCCACCCCCAACCGAGTTGCTACAATGTTGAACAAATTGGAGGTCATCTATCAGTTCCGATAAACAACTATAAGATCTCACTATCATACACTAGTTTGGTACATCTGGAATGAAAGGACCCAAAGAATATTTTAGAACTTGTCATCAATACCATTTTGAATTTTTATCTTGATCAATATAAGTTCCTCATTATCTTTGTTCCTTCATGGGTTATAAAGACGATTAATAAAAGGGCTAATTAGTGGCTGGTATATTGGATTTTATACCATTTTAGAGTTTAAGTCCTAACATGTCCAATTGAAAAGTTTGGACCATGAATTTTTATTTATTGTTTCTTTTCTCTCATTATAACCCCCCCCCCATCATGCATAACAATAAAATGTTCATTATGTAGGTTATGGAGGGTATAATGGAAGAAAAAAAGTAAAAAAAAAAATCGTAGTCTAAGCTTTCCAATTTAACATGTTAGGACTTAAACTCTAAACTGATATAAAATTCAGAGTGTAAACGCTAATTAGTCATTCATAAAATTATAAAGATATTGCTATAGTCGAGTTCTGACTAGACTCCAATAGCTAAAAGTCTTCATGTCTAAATTAGAGGGTGGACTTGGCATTAGAAATTTCTGACACTTCAATGTAGGTCTTCTATGTAAATAGAGAGAAAAAAAACTAATCTTCTATGAATTAATCTAATCAATTTCTAGATGAAAGGGATTTGGGACCTCTGTTATTCTTCAAGTGGCCATATTGTTTGATTTGGAACGGTATTCTGAGAACTAATAACCTCCTTTAGAGACAATGTTCTTACTAAATGTGGTGTTGGAAATACTCTCGGATATTATGGGTGGTGGATCTAGAAAATATATTTAGGGTAAGCAAAAATATACTGAAAATAAAATTTTCAGGAGAGAAAATACCCTAATTAAATTTTTAGCGAAGCATCATATAAAGTTCAATTTATATGAAAAATAAAAATAATATGGCTAGCAAGTTTTGAACCCATGAGCTCTCGAGTAAATTTTATATTACTTAACCAAATGAGCTAAGCCATCATATGAGGAAAGGGTTGAGGAGAAGAGGTTGCATAAGGTTAGGGTTTATTACACATTTCTGAATTCTAGCCCGAGGAGCATTCCAAAAATGGACATTTGAGCATATGCCCATCTCCCAAACTAGCCCTAAAACTATAGTGTTAATTACATTTCATCAATTATAGCATAACAAAAAAATTCCAAATACCAGCCAACATAGTGTACAAACCAATATTTTCCAAAAAAATAAAGTTTCAACCTACAAACATAAATTTGGCATACTTACCTAATGTGTCAATAAGAACCATGCATTTACATAATATTCTACAATATTTTATGATAGTCATGTCGAAACGTATTGGACATAACCCGGTAAATCCAAAATACGTAAGTCTGTGTCTTCGTGTCCTTTTCGGGACCAAAGTACGGGACCATTGCAAAATATTACGGGACCAAATCAAAGAATTAATTATAACACAACAAAGAATCTCACCTGTAGCGAGAAGCTACGGAATTGAGGACCACAACAAAGTATTCCTGGTGTATAACCCTGCCACAATGCATGGAAACACAAGATAAATGATATTCAATTCCAAAAGAAGAAAAAAACAATCATTTTATAGATAAAATTTTGCAGTAACATAAATTTTTAGAAAGAAGGTAATTCAGAACCAAAACAATTGAACATTAAAGTGGTCATGGAGGATTCAGAGAAAATTAAAATTGGAAAATGTTGTCAATATTAAGAAAGAGAAACCCTAGATGTTGATTTCTTCCTCGAAGCCTATTTATGTAATAAAACCCTAGATAATGATTGATCTATTCCGAAGCTTACCAAATTCCCGATTATTAAACCTAGATAATGAATCAAGAAAGAAAAACTCAGGAAAACATGAGTGTGGAGATGTCGGAGTGTTACCTTTGCCGCCCCTTCGAGATTCTGAGAAAGAGCTCGAGCTCGAGCCCCTTCGAGAGAACGTCATTTTGCCGAGAGAAAGGAAAATGGGAGAATAAGAGAGAGAAGAAAATTGAAGAATAAGAAAGCTGGACTGTGAAGTTCAGAGAGGGAACGCCAAACTTTTGATCCCTAAATTTTTTGGTGGGAGCCAAATATTTTGGTAGAGTTGTGCTCTGACTGCCAATTTATTTTGGAAGAAGCGGCTATAGCAAATATTTGGCAGAAGCACCAATTTATTTTGGAAGTGAAAAAAATAGTGGGAAATGAAATTCTTAGACAACACTTTTTAAGTATTGTATTTTTTATATAATATTATACGAAAATTTTAAAGTGTTGTATATAGTACATAATATTCTACGACATTTTAAAATTGTTTTAAAAGTGTTGTTAAATTTATGTTTACGACATTTTTAAATAGGTGTCGTAGATTATGATAAATACTGAATTACAACGACATGTTTTAGTAAAGTGTCATCACTACAAAAAAATTAATGGCACTTATCTAGCAAGTATCGTAAAAAAGTGTCGTTGTTAACCTATTTTGTTGTAGTGGTGCAAGTGTTATTGTTCGATTGGATGCGATACTTAGGATTTTGATCGAGATGAATGTTGGATGAAAATGATCGTGTCTTGATGGTTACGTTGATAGCCATAACGTTGACGATCTTGTCTTGCGCGAGCGCAACTCCAGCCTCGCACATGCATTGCGTCGGATTTAGGGCGATTGTTCTGCGTGAGCGCTGACATGGTGATTCATGTCGCGGGAATGATCGATCTCGAAAAATCAGGACGCGGCAACTTTGATTTTCTCGACTTGTCGGTTTGATGCAAAGGAAAATTCGAGGATGTTTAGACTTGCGATTGATGAATGAAATAAACTTGAGGATTGAGTAGGTCCAATCCGCGCATCGAGAATGAATTAGTCTAGACGCAAAACAAGAGTTACGTCCTGATGATGATGATTATCCCGCGGGAGCGTGCATGGTGATTCATGCCCACCGTGGAAAATCTGACTCGCATAAGATCGGGGCGCAACATATTGTTAAGTCAGATGACCTTGTGATCGATTTCGTGAATTGGGATAAATGACTTAGGGAATGTGGAATGTGAATTATGGTTTAGCGATGAAATGTGTCATAGCATGCTTGACTTGAGAATGATTGATAGGCGAACTATATTGAACGTGTTCGAAGAGATAGACTATGCGAAGATGATTTGTCGAACGAGCGAGATTGATATGTCAAGGAAGTGGTTGAACGTAAGTTGTCGTAGGATGGCTTTGCTGAATGACTTGAACCCCGTGCGACGAAATATTTGGATGTGCGTAGGAAATCGATGCTCGATGTTTAGAAATCGGAGTGATACGAGCTTGGGTAGAAAACCCGTACTATCAACTTGGTTTGACCTTAGGATGGGGTCAGTGTTGATATCGTTGTTTGGGAACAATGATTCCAATACTGACGGAAAGACATAGCCTAGCGGTTAGGCAGACGTTCCAGTGCGGAGCGATAGGAATGGTGGAGGCACCACTCATGAGGCTCGGTTGACATGCATGTATATCAAGGATGCTTGAATGCGTGCACGATCCGACTCGAGTGGTGATGGCAGGATTCGCTATCACGAGACTTGGTTGAAATGCATGTATTTTGGGGACGCCTAAGATATGTGCACGATCCATACTAAGTGATACGTTAAATTCAAGTGAGACTTGAGGAACGGGGAAGTATCGAGGATTTTGAGATCGTAAGTTTTGAAGAAAGGATTGAGGGTAGCACGAGCGTGGCTCGGATTTGAGAAAGACATAGAAGAATTGTGTGCAAGAGTTCGTGAATATTGAGTAATAAGTCGATAAGTGTACTCAGTTAGTTTCGAGGACGAAACTTTTTCTGAGTGGTGTATGATGTAGTGCCCCGTCCCGCTCAGTCAATCGGAGGAATCGAAACGCCGACGGCGTTCGGACTTAGCCTTACAACGGCTACTCGAAGACATCGCTCGGTCAAGGCGACCGCTCGCTCAGGTGGGGTAGTTTCGATGAACTTGCCTCATCTTTGCCTTCACATAATAAAATGCATGTTTTCAACTTGCACAATAGGCTTGATAATAAAAGAGACGAATTCACATAGCTAAGGGAATAATTCCGACGGGTCAAAATGAGTTAGAACATGGAAAACGTCCCACGGTCGGCCTAGAGTTGGTGCACGGCGTGCTTTGAAAATGACACTCGGTCCTTCGTCCCATGGCTTGGGAGAAGGAAAGTTGGTCTTCGACACAAAAGCTAAGAACTTGCCTAAGTCATAGGCGTCGCCGCGTAAATGCTCGATAAAGCATGCACGCTATCGTAACGCAAGGCTTGGCATAGCCTTTGCTCGTCCCTCGGGTTAAGTTGTAGGCTTGAGTAAGTTAGGCAAAGTTATGTCGGTCGACCAAAGTCATTCCAAGTGCTGTCCCGCTCATTATGCGGTTGTCAAGTTAGATAGTCCCACGATCCCAAGGCCTGTCATATAAAATATGACTTGGGCGATAGCGTCGCATAGAACATAAGTCGGTTTGAGGCACGATGTACGAACTTAGCGTTAAGGTATGAACCACGATCGACTTAATGAGTTTTGGAGAAAGGACTATCGAATAGGCATTCATGAGTTGAATGAAATGATACGGTAACATGGAAAGAATGCTCGCGACCGTGGGTCGTCGAGGGGTCTCAAATAATGAAGTCTGGAATGTGGAACTCAAAAGATAGTAAAATAATGAAAGTAAAGACAATGAAACGGTCCTAAAATGAGGAAGTGGGTCGAGTCTGCATGGTCATTGGACAACTTGTGTACCGGTGCACAAGGATTTGATTTTGTTCCTCAGACGGTTGCCGTGGCCACGGGACCGATCTGGCCTAGGAGGAACCACGGGCCTACGGGACCCTTGGATGGTGTGCGACCTGACCCAAGGGGTGCGTCGTAGGACGGCTATTAGGGGAAATTCGGCGAGATCGCGCCTCGTTTAACGAATGTACCCTAATATCCAATGGAGGTCCAAGATAGCTTGTCATGCTAGTGACCAAGTTCATATAGATGTCGGCATGATGGCGGCAATCCGCGAGTGTGCCTTTGGATTTAGTCGAGTATTGAGTGCGCTATATCAAGGAGTCGAGTTGAAGGTGTGTGTACAAGTTAAAAACACAATATTGGGCCTAAGATTTGGTTTCAACGTAGGCGTCGTGCTTCGGCACGAGTCGTGGCGTCGAGTCTTAAGATGTTGGCATAGAGTTGCACAGGTTTGATTGAGTCGTCGCGGGTTTAAGTCAGGAATCGCCGTATGGCAAGTTGGTTGAGCGACACTAAGTTCACAAGTCTCGATTGGGTTAGTTGGTGATCAAAGTAGCAAGGGCCGTGAGGTGGCGAAATGGTTAAGTCTTACTGAATTGCGAGGCACGGCCTCAGCAAGGGTTTGTGGCACGGTCACACGGAAATGAAGCCTCATCGCGTAGTTGCGTCTCTGATTTTGGCCGAAAGGCAAGCACGACTTGATAGGTTAACATTGTTGGCATGAAAAGGGGGTCTAGAGGTAAAGTATGAGTTAACGTTGTGGTACAAGCACGGGATGGTCCTCATACACAAATATGCCAAGACGTCCGTAGTCTTAAAACTGATCCTAAGGCAAGACTAGAAAGACAATAGAAAGGGATTTAAGCTGCACAAAGTAAATAAACGTGTAGGTTTTGTATGGGTGGGCGAGGAGCTCACTCCACCAGTACAGTTGAGTACTGACACCCACACAGTGTTCATGTGCAGGCACAGGTAGGAGCTCGTGGCGCGGAGCTCGCTTGGATGCGTCGAGGCACAGAGTTCCTTGGCGATTCGAAGCGTGCGGCCGCGTGGAACCGAAGACTTATACATGACATAATGTATGGACATCGCCTTCCGAAGCTTCCGCTGGTTCAAGCATTTGTATCGAGAGATGAGAGAGAGCATAGTAACTTATAAAATGAGAGAAAAGTGAGCATGAGAGAATTTGTAATTTGGCCTTGCGCCCACAAATGTAATCTTGTATTCAATATCAATAAAGAGCTTTTTTTGAATGACTTGTGTTCATGTGTTCTTGTTCTAATTTCCGCTGCATATTTCAATGTATCTGCTTGGGACTTCTGTGCGACGACCCCGTCGCCGCCGATGTAATCGGCCGTTATGAAACTGCCTTGTACGAGCACAATTTAGGTTCGTGCGGCATCACGCCTTAGCGAGGACGATCGCTCCTACGGGAGCGGGGCGTGACACAAGATCTCTTCCAACCTTGAAGCTTTTTGAAACTAGATTCAAATATATCAGAGTAGGTACTTAATCTGTTTTTTGAAAGGAGAATTTTGTGTCCAAGATACTTCTCAGTAGGATGCATAGGCTTGACCCCAATCAAGTTCAAATAAAGTTGGTGCATGTATGGGTCAGTTTTTTTCGAGAAGAAAATGGAAGATTTGTCAAAATTGATTCTTTGACCAGACCAGGTTTCAAAAGTCTTTAAGATGAGTTTGATTTGTGTGATATTGTGGAGAGAACTTTTGCCAAATAATAGTAGGTCATCAGCAAAAGATAAATGAGTGAAGGATAAAGGACAATGTCTGATTTTGACACTGTCATACAGCAAATTTCTGTCCATAATGGTGATAAGGGTTGAAAGCACTTCCATACTCATAATAAATAAATATGGTGAAAGAGGGCAACCTTGGCGAATACCACAGGTAGGTGAGAAAATTTCAGTTGGTGTACCATTGACCAGAATTGCAAATATAGAGGACACTATATGGTTCAGAGTTCGAAGGAATGCCATCCCAGTTGGAGGTACTTCGTTGCTTTGTAGATACTGTTAGAATTATTCAATAATTAAGAGGCCACACATGTAAAATTAATTGTGTTTGGGCTATCTAAATAATTAAGCCAAATTAAAATAGTCTATTTGGAAATTGGCTTAAGGGTATAATTGTCATGGAATTAATGTGTAGATACGGAGATAATTCTAATTTGATGAGGGGTCAAATTAGAAATATCAAAACACATGTATATATATATATATGTATTCATTAGGGTTATGGTCCCCAACTCATACGGCCACCAAAGAGAAGGTTCTCTCTTTTCTCTTCTGCATCCCCATCAACAGAAAGAGAGGGACAAAGGATTCGGATTCACCTTTGTCATTAAGGGTCGTAGCAAGTTGGAAGATCGAACCTAATAAAGAGACGATCGCTTCAACATCCATCAAGCCAAGCAATGAATTCAGGTACGCTTCCGCAATCAATTTAATTTATGTTCTTCATCTCATGAATCGACAGGATACAATAAATTCCTAACAGATACTGCCCTGGAGCATATGCCTTGATAGACGCCTTCCGTTGGGATCGTCCATCTGTTGGCTCTGGATCTGTACTCGGGGTCGGATGAGTTGGCCGAAGAAGCTGAAGAGTAGAAAGATTCATTTATTATCCTTTTGCGGTGTCCCTGAGAAGATTGCCTTATCATATTGACTAAGACAAAAGGCAAATCCTCATCATAGGTGCATCTTTTCATTCGAGATTATTATACAGTTAATAAAGTGCATTGTAGCCTGTCAAATACTGACTGCTTTGCATGTGCATGAACTGTCTTGGAGTAGCAGTAGTTGATGATGATGTTGTAACAATAAAGCTCCAGAGGAGACAACACTGTCACAACAATTTTCATAGTACTGTCTCTTCATAGTTCTCGTGCCATCAATTTATTTTATTTAAATTTATTTTACAATTATGCATTGTATAGCACTAGGTATTTGTGTTTGGTTGTTGGGATGTAAGAATTCCTTTTCCTCTTTACATATGACAAAATTTTTTATATAATAGTCCAATAACATCGATCTTTTTTTATTTAAAATTTTACTCTGATATTTTTAATTTCTGGATGTGACATTTTTGTCAGTGGTTGATCATTTCTTACATGGTTATTAGCATAATAATTATTATCAAAATTACTATAAATATAGTAACAATGTTTTGAAAGAATTTTATAGTGTTGGCTAGAACCAATAGACTATATATATTTTAAAATTTGTTATTAAAAATAAATTAAATTAAATATCAAAATTAACTACTTATATCATTTTTTTTTTACTTAAACCTCAACTTGATTTCCTCCAAATCAGGATGTAGAATTGTTGCATCTTCGCAGTGGTTGGTCAATTAATTGAAGTCTTCAAAATTTTCGGACTCTTGCAATTTTTTTTGCACTTCAATCTCCAAAAAAAAAGTCTACAAAAACTAGCTACTTTACTAAATATAACAGGAGTTTGCTTGTAAGTATTAAAAGAGAAAAAAAAAATTGTGGTAAATTTGGATGAATTAATGTATATTTATAGGAATTTTTGCATGCCAAATGACTATCGTTTTACTTAGAATATAGCTATTATAGGAGTATGTTGGTTATTTTCAACAAAATGATCAAACTGTTCCTTATTAACGTTCACAAACTACTAGAAAATTGAAATAGTTTGGTAAAAATTACTCAGAAATTACTAATATATCTACTTGGAGGTTACCAAAATATTCCCTCAATTTTTATCTAATAGTTTATAGGGGATAAAATCGTAAACCAATTCCCTAAAAAAAAAAACTACTTCCAAAATTGTTGTCCAAAGGAAGAACCGGATCGACACGGGCCTGACCGCGTCACCGCTTCGGTCGTGCTGGTCGACCGACTTTTGGGGGTGGTAAACCCAGCCCAAAACTGGAGTTTGACCAGTCCAGGCCTATGGGCATGGGCAGTAAATACAGTCCAGAACTGGATTTTCAGTAGGCCGGATAGACTGACCCATTGTCTGAGCTTGGATTCTGGGCCGCCCGGCCCAATACACACCCATATAGTGCGATTAACTGTCAAAATCCAAAAATTGAGTTAGATGTACGCACGGAGAAAAATCGTCAAGCTTGTGTATAGTGCTACATTGACAGTCTACGACTGTTTTATGTGAATTTCTTTCAGTTTGAACTTAACTAGGTAACCATGCACACTCAGGTGTGAACCAGATAATAATAGGTGCGGCTCAAAGAGTTTAAAACAAGTTTCATTGACTTATCTGATGTGTTCTAGGGGTGTGTTTCGGGTCCCGATCCAGTGTTGACCGGATTTTATTGGGATGAGCCAAATTTAGCCCACGGAGAAGATGGGCCGGGTCAGACCGGACCGGGGTTTGGAAACCAAACTCATTCTAGGCCCGAACCAGGATAGGAAGTGGCAGGGCCGGCCCCGCGGTTTGGGTTGCCTTAGCCGGAGCTAATTTTTGTTTCCCTTTACCCTTATTGAAAGATAAATGTTTAATTTGAATTTTTGTTGGACCGGTCCTAAGAAAACTAAATGGCCTGAGGGGTTGTCCTATGGAGGGGGGTTGTCCAAGCCCGAAGTCTTGTCAGGCTTACTCCAGGGCCGGCCCTGGGAAGTGGGTCAGGCCTGACCAGGATGGGCCCGTGCCTGTTTAGGGTCTCGTCCGACTTGGCCCGGTTAAAAATAATTGAATAAAAAAGCTTTAAAAGAAATGAAAGGAAATAAGTACTTGGGCTTCGGGCTCAGCTAGACAATTTTTATATAAAAAGAGTTGGACTTTAGACACAAATATTTCATTATTTATCTTTTATTGTAATATTTTAAGACCATTTCCTTACAGATATGTATTGTACAAATATTATTTATAGTTATCAAAAACAAATATTTATTTATAAGACATTTATTGTATATACATATATTTGTAAGATATTTATTGTACAAACATGTTAAGACCAAATATGACATGTACAAATATTTAAGGTCAAGAAACTATGATGGTTTTTTAATAAATATCATATATACTAATAGTTTTCATATTAGCTATTATTAATTTATGACATGGTACTAATACTTCTATATTAACTATATTAGAGTAAAGTTACTATTTGTGTGAATGACTTAACCTTAACTAGCTACATATGGAATTTGAAATAATTACATTGGTTGTAGTTAAATATTTAATTAACTCTCGTGCTTTGAATGACAACCAAATAATTGTCATATTATTTTGAATAACTATCATATATATATGCTAGTAGTTTCCATATTATATATTTTTAACTTTATGTAATTACTTTCGACTAGTATATATGCACGTGACTTTACATATAGAATTTAAAATAGTTACATTGATTGTACTTAAATGTTTAATTAACTCTAGTGCTTTAAACGACAACCAATTAATTGTCACATTATTTTGATTAACAATCATATATACTAGTTCTTTCCATATTAGGTATCATTAATTTTATGTAATTATTTTTCATATGAATTTCTTATTGTAATTAGACATTGCATATAGTGGGTTGTCTATAATACTTAAAATACAATGACATAATAATACTTACATATTATCTATATTAGAGTAATTTTAGTATTTGTGTGAACGACCAAGCTGGCTACACATTTAATTTAAAATAATTAAATTGTTTGTAGTTAAATGCTAAATTAACCCTTATGTTTTGAATAAATACGAATTAATTATCATATTATTTTGAATAACTATCATATAGGCTAGTAATTTGCATATTATCTTTCATTAATTTTATGTAATTATTTTTTATATGGATTCTTTATTGTAATTACATTTGCATATAATGGATTGTCTATAAGTATATACTAAAAAAATACAATGATATGGTAATACTTCTATATTAACTATATTAGAGTAATTTTAGAGTATATGTTAATATTTTTTAGGAAAAAAAGAGAATGATAAACTAGAATGAAATTATAAAGTTTTTATATATATACTAGTAACGAGGACGTATATTGCACATGCTTAAAAAAATTGTTGAAAAATAATAATAACATAAATTTAATATAAATGTCGTCCCTAGGAATTGTTCACCAAAATAAATGCCTCCAACATTGACCACTTGAGTTAAAGTTGTTTAGTTATAAGTAAATCATGTTAGGCAGTTAAATAATAAATTATTTTTTTGGAAAATAATTAATGGAGTATTTACAAACGGTGTAGACGGCTCAATTTTGAGTTATTTTTAAGTGACTTTATATATTAGTAAATTCACGTATGTTGTACGTAAAATATTTTTTTCATGATATTGTTGAAAAATAATTTAAATATATTTAAATTTAGATTTGTTACATATAATATATAGAGACCGGGCCTTGAATCGTATTTGACCGGGTCAACGACCTGGTCGGACCGGGCCGATTTTATCGGGCTTGGAAGCATGATCTGATTCGAATCGAATTTTAGACCGAGCCGGCCCGGACTAGACCTTCGGGCCTCCACACTGAACACAATGCGGATTCGATATTCTAGTGTGCCAGGACGGCCCGTTAACCGATCCAAACCAGTCCAGCCCAAATTTGACCGTTGCAGATTCAGGCATGATTCCGGACCGTCCGACACCCAATAAACACCTTGGTCGTTCGTGTTGTAGGTCTTTCTCAAAACTCAATCGTAATGGACGCATTATATGCTTCAGGTCTTGAGCTTGCCATTATGAAGATGACGATGACAACTATGCCCAACAAATAGAATATTGGACCTTATATTAGTCCCTCTCCACTTTGCAATTGGCCTCTGCAATCACATCATCACACGTCCGTCGTTGATGACGTGGCCACAAATTGGTCTTGAGTTTATATTTAATTCTTGCTCCCATTTGCCGTTGAAGTAGTTGTTTCTTTCTGAGGGGGAGATTGTAATTCTGCGTCTCATCTGGTTCTGACTTGTAGACGCAAACTATGCTCCAGTTCCTGGAAATTACATTAATATTATGTTTGGGAGAAGATTCCACTTCTCTCCACTCTTTCCCAGCTATATTTTTGGAATATTGTGAGAACTCGTTCTTCGGTTTCATGACCTTTAATATTCCACCTCCTGGACTTTTGGATTTCATTGTTATATAATTTTCTTTTTCTAGACCTGCATCTTGCAGTACAAAGAGGAGAAATTTCTACTCCAATAGTATTATGGCACGTAATAAATTTCATATAAGGCTGTGTTTGATTGGACTTTTTTTCCATGGAAAATATTTCCATCACAAATTTTCCACCAATTGTAGTGTTTGATAGCTTATATTTTTCATGAAATTATTTTCCAAAAAACTATCATTTTCCATATTTTTCTTCTTAAATGGTGGAAAATAAAACTTGTCCAACTCATAGGAAAATATTATTTTCCATGAAAAATAACTATTTTCCACAGAAAATAATGACAACAATCAAACACCTAAATTAAGTTTTCCATAGAATTTTTTTCATAGAATTAATTTCTTTTCCATATATTTTTTACCTTGCAATCAAATACACCCTAAAACTAAATTAGAGGAGAAAAATATAAAATATGTCATTATACTATTGGAAGAAACTGACGACTCATGACTGCCACCATTTGGTAAGTTCCGTCCACTGAATAATTTTTCTAGAAAGAGGGAGCTCGGACAACCCAATAGAGTTGGTGCGGAGACAAAGAATATGACCAGAATGTGTGAATATGGCTTGCTTTTGTGGATGTCTGCATAGTTACGTAGTAGTTGCAAAGATTCTCCGGCCGGTTGCACTCTGAGCTACCATGGGAGCCCCTTTAAAAATCACTTTCAATCAGAATTGTCGAACAAGTGTCCATACACTCATCACAAAGGATTTATAAAAATTTACTTTGATATAATCAGATCCAAGTGCTTGTCATGACTAATGATCTTCCCTCCTCTCTCTCTCTCTCTCTCTCTCTATAAATATTTTTTTTCCCCTCTCTCTCTATATATATATATAAACTTATTTCTAACTTATAATTGTCTCCATGAACAACTCCTAAATGATTTTTGAGCAAATAGGAATTTTGATCATTTGAGAAGATATGGAGTGAAGCAAATTCCTCTCACAGTTAGTCTGACCTACTCTACAGAACGGTACATTATTGTTGGGTTTGTAGCCTTTTGTTTTGGTTTTTAGTCCCACATCGGCTAGAAAGGAATGTGTATCTCCATATATATGAGTCTTTTCTCTTTATGGAGATGCACATGTAGTGCACATGGGTGTGTGCCATGTGGGATTAATTATTAATGGTATAAAGGGTTAATCAACAATTAAGAAGCTGTAAGCTTTTTGCTCTTGGAAATTTATTTCCATGGAGCTAAGCGACTCGGACTCGGACTCGGACTCGGACTCGGACTCAAGGGCTCATGTGACGTTTTGTTGGCGCACTTTGCACTTAGCACGTCAGCATCGTCGCTAGGCGCATAGTGCGCGAGCCCAGTTACGCTGGCTACCCCCAGTGTGCGTAGCGTACGCAGCGTGCGTAGAGTGCGCAGTGTGCGCAGCGTACGCAGTGTGCGTAGAGTGCGTAGTATGCGTATGGCTGACTGCATATTAGAGCGGGAACGGTTGCAGCAGTTGCTGCACGTTCAGGAGTGGTTCTGCCACTACCCTGAAGTTCAGGCAACTGCTTGGCAACCGTCCCGTGGGCTATATATGCAGGTTCTCTCCTCTCTCTGAGTGTAGTAGTAATCAGAACTTCAGGGAGAAAAATTCTAAGTGTTCTTTAACACAACAGAGTAGTGAGCGTGTTCTTTAACACAAACACTAGTACTTTTTAGTACGCGTGGGTTCTGTTACTTCAAACAGAGAGAGAAGAGTAGAGCCATTGCCAGAGGAGTTCGCCGTCTTCCGAGGAGTCAGAAGAGCAGGAGTGTTCCAAGGTTTTCCGTCAACCTTGCTGGTTCCTGGAAGCTGTTCGCAGAGGGCGAATAAAGCTTTGAGCAACGGTGATAATTCACCCCAGCATTTCCATCTCTCGTCTGTCATCCTTCTGTTGCCTTTAGCAGTTCTGTCAGTATCTTCTTTTTAGAAGGCACTACTACCAGTTTGCTACGATCACGAAAATCTCTTTAGATTATTCGTGTATTACGATATCTTTTTAGATCTCGTAATTTGTAGAATCCTTCGGGATCTCTGTTGCAAAACCTTCTTTAAGGAATTGCATTTGAAACGTTGTCCTTACAACTGTTTCAGTTTCTGTATTTTTCATCGAAAAGCGTGCCCCGACGTTCCCGGCAATAACAATCTCAAAGCTTTATTGCTACGATGGAAAACATTAATCGAAGCTTTATTGCTATGAAATCACTCATTATGCTTATACTCTTGAGTTGTGGCTTAATAGGCTAGGACATGTTCATTGTAAACGAATAAACAGAATGTCTAGTCTAGGACTTGTCTCCAAGTATGGGGGTAAGGTAGAGAAATATGAAGTTTGTGCTCAGACAAAGATCACAAGGAAACCCTTTCCTTGGGTTAATCGAAGTACAGATCTTCTGGAGTTGGTACACTCCGATATCTGTGATTTCAAACTGTTCTCTACAAAGGCCGGGATGAAGTATTTCATAACCTTCATCGATGACTTCTCAAAGTATGCGTTCGTCTACTTGCTGAAGGCTAAAGACGAAGCATTCGAGAAGTTCAAGGAGTTCAGAGCCGAAGCTGAGCGGCAGACTGGACAACAACTCAAAAGGATAAGAAGTGATCGAGGTGGGGAGTACAGGTCTCATGAATTCGCATCGTTCTACAAAGAACATGGAATTGTCAATGAGACTACGGCTCTGTACTCTCCTCAATCAAACGGAGTAGCAGAGAGGAAGAACAGAACGTTAACAGAAATGATTAACTCAATATTGTTGACTACTGGCATTCCTAAGTGCTACTGGGGAGAAGCTGCATTGACGTCCACTTTTATTCTAAATAGAGTGCCTCATGCAACTTCAGACGTTACTCCTCATGAACTCTGGTTCAAGGTCAGACCTAACTTGAATGTCATTCGAGTGTGGGGGTGTCTGCGTATGTCAAGCTTCCAGATCTGAAGATTCAGAAGCTTGGGACAAGGACTACTAAGACGATCTTCTTGGGGTATGCCGAGAAGAGTGATGCTCGGAGATTTCTTGATATTGAGTCAAATTATATCATTGAATCTCGTGACGCAGAATATTTTGAAGACAAATTTGCAAGGCACAAGAATATTGTTCTTGCGGATGTACCGGAGAACAATGAGGGTGCGCAGGAAACTGAAGTCTTCAATGAAGATGTGGTCCAAGAAAATATTGTTGTTGAAACAATGATTGAACCAGAACAAGCTGAGCCGTCAGCTAAGCATATGAGGAGGCCGAAGGACTTCGGAAGTGACTTTGTCACCTATCATGTGGAAGCAGATCTGCTTACCTATGATGAGGCGATGAAGACCAGAGACGCAGTTTTCTGGAAGGAGGCGATTGACAATGAAATTGATTCCATTACCTCAAATAACACTTGGGTGTTGATTGATCTTCCTGAAGGAGCGAAATCCATCGGATGCAAATGGATCTTCAAGAAAAAGATAAAAGCAGACGGAACTATTGACAAGTTTAAGGCTAGGTTGGTAGCCAAAGGGTTTTCTCAGAAGCAGGGGATTGACTACTTTGACACGTATGCTCCAGTAGCCCGGATGACCACCATCAGAATATTGATTGCTCTCGCAGCAATACATAAGATGGTGATACATCAGATGGATGTGAAAACGGCTTTCCTAAATGGCGAGCTGACCGAAGAGATTTATATGTAACAGCCAGAGGAATTTGTCGTCAAGGGTCTTGAAGACAAAGTCTGCAAGTTGGTGAAATCTTTATACGGTCTTAAACATGCTCTCAAGATGTGGCATGAGAAATTTGACAAAGTTATAAGGTCAAATGGCTACATGGTCAGCGAGACGGACAAGTGTGTTTACACGAAGTTCGCTGATGGAAGAGGTGTGATCGTTTGTCTGTACGTGGACGACATGCTTATCCTAGGTACGGATATAGGTTGTGTCACGGAGACAAAGAAATTCATCTCGAGCAAGTTCAGTATAAAGGACTTGGGGGAAGCTGATGTGATCTTAGGGATCAAGATCATCCAGACAGACACTGGACTAGCGCTGTCACAGTCTCATTATATTGAGAAAATGATCACTCATTTTGGGTATCGGGATCTTCCAGGGATCGATACGCAGTACAGGTATGATCTGAAGCTGAAGCCTAATTCAGGGAAAAGTGTCAGGCAGCTGGAGTATTCAAGCGTAATCGGGAGTTTGATGTATGCTACTACTGCCACAAGGCATGACATAGCTTTCGCCGTGGGAATGCTGAGTCGTTTTACGAGCAACCCAGGTGTTGAACACTGGAAAGCTGTGAAACGGGTTATGAGATATCTCAAGAAGACTCAGACATATACACTGTACTACAGCGGAGATCCATTGGTAGTGGAAGGCTTCAGTGATGCCAGCTGGTGCTCAGAGGTGGAGAGCGAGAGGTCCACAGGTGGATTCATTTTCACAATGGATGGAGCTGCTATATCGTGGAAGTCGAAGAAGCAAACTATGCTCTCGCCGTCATCCATAGAATCTGAGTTCTTTGTACTTGATACCGCAGCCGAGGAAGCATAATGGCTTCGGGAGCTCATGTATGATCTTTCAGTGGTTGGGGCGCAAATACCGGTGATACTGATATACTGCGACAACCAGGCGACTGCGACGGTGGCATCAAATGACCTCTTCAATGGGAAGAAGAGGACTTTGCGGTTGAAGCACATGACAGTACACGATCTTATCAAGAGAGGTGTTATTGCAATGATTGATGTTCGGAGTCAGGAGAACCTGGCGGATCCGTTCACCAAGGACCTCAAGCGCCAGCTGGTCGATGACACAGCTTGTAAAATGGACTTGAAGGCATTCTGATATTGTATTATTGTATTCCTACCATAAAGTTTTATGCTAATAGTTCAAAGAGAAATCTACTAGGCATCTAACTTTTGGTTCAAGGGAGGACCACTAATCGGAAGAATATCAGAAATGGTAGGTACATGTTCTATTGGGCATGGAGAGGTTACGGACCTATAACCACTGTTGTCTACTGTTGTTTTCTGCGAAAAACGATTCCTGTGGAAAGGTTGGCTTAATTTCCTTAATGAGTTCTCAGGCAGAGTGAATGCCTGGTGTGCTTTACAGGAAGCACGGTAGAGCAGCACTACAAGGAGTGAAACTCTATGCTACAGTTGGAAGACTCCACGATGAGGTTCCTATATATGGGGTGCTGCTTAGGAATAGGATAAAGCCTCGGCTTTGCAGGCCAAGTCACAGCGACGTAGCACCGCAAATAGGCAGTTAGCCTAATGCTGTATGTTAAATATAAAGAGGGGTGTAGTCAGCACTACAAAGAGGAGGAGTTCCTCAGGTTACAGTGGCACGACACCACGATGAGGTACCCGGTTAGGGATAAAGCCTCGACCTTGCAAGCCATGTCGTTGCGGCGTAACACCGCAAGGGAGCCTAAGGCTTCATGCTGGGTAGTTTGGCACTACAAAGAGGCGGTTGCCTCATGCTACTGTAGTATGACACTACCATGAGGTTCCCGGTACGGGGTAAGGCCTCGGCTTTAAGCCATGTCATAGCGGCGTAGCACCGCAAGGGAAGCGCAAAGCGCTTCATGCCATGTCTCTTTATAATGAACTCACCTATAGTGTATGACCGAGATATCAGGCCGTCTCTTGAGGGTAAACTTGTAGACACCCAAAATTATACACTGAAACCAGGCGGCACGGGGCCTTTAATGTGTAGCCAGAAGCACATGTAACTATATTATGTGAGTGGAAAGAATTTCAGCTATGATGCAGAACTCAAGGCTTAGTCCATTCTTGTATTATAGTTTGTTTTTTGACTCACGTGGGAAGATTCAAGTCTTAAGTGGCATCTATCCTAAAAGCATAATGGACAGTTACTATGGGGAACACTCGTACTCATATATATAGAGATATGTGGGGGATTGTTGGGTTTGTAGCCTTTTGTTTTGGTTTTTAGTCCCACATCGGCTAGAAAGGAATGTGTATCTCCATATATATGAGTCTTTTCTCTTTATGGAGATGCACATGTAGTGCACATGGGTGTGTGCCATGTGGGATTAATTATTAATGGTATAAAGGCTTAATCAACAATTAAGAAGCTGTAAGCTTTTTGCTCTTGGAAATTTATTTCCATGGAGCTAAGCGACTCGGGCTCGGACTCGGACTCGGACTCAAGGGCTCATGTGGCGTTTTGTTGGCGCACTTTGCACTTAGCACGTCAGCATCGTCGCTAGGCGCATAGTGCGCTTAAGTTGCGCGAGCCACTTGCGCGACCACGTTGTGCGGCCCGTTACGCGAGCCCAATTACGCTGGCTACGCCCAGTGTGTGTAGCGTACGCAGCGTACGTAGAGTGCGCAGTATGCGCAGCGTACGCAGTGTGCATAGAGTGCGTAGTGTGCGTATGGCTGACTGCATATTAGAGCGGGAACGGTTGCAGCAGTTGCTGCACGTTCAGGAGTGGTTCTGCCACTACCCTGAAGTTCAGGCAACTGCTTGGCAACCGTCCCGTGGGCTATATATGCAGGTTCTCTCCTCTCTCTGAGTGTAGTAGTAATCAGAATTTCAGGGAGAAAAATTCTAAGTATTCTTTAACACAACAGAGTAGTGAGCGTGTTCTTTAACACAAACACTAGTACTTTTTAGTACGCGTGGGTTCTGCTACTTCAAACAGAGAGAGAAGAGTAGAGCCATTGCCAGAGGAGTTCGCCGTCTTCCGAGGAGTCAGAAGAGCAGGAGTGTTCCAAGGTTTTTCGTCAACCTTGCTGGTTCCTGGAAGCTGTTCGCAGAGGGCGAATAAAGCTTTGAGCAACGGTGATAATTCACCCCAGCATTTCCATCTCTCGTCTGTCATCCTTCTGTTACCTTTAGCAGTTCTGTCAGTATCTTCTTTTTAGAAGGCACTACTGCCAGTTTGCTACGATCACGAAAATCTCTTTAGATTATTCGTGTATTACGATATCTTTTTAGATCTCGTAATTTGTAGAATCCTTCTGGATCTCTGTTGCAAAACCTTCTTTAAGGAATTACATTTGAAACGTTGTCCTTACAACTGTTTCAGTTTCTGTATTTTCTATCGAAAAGCGTGCCCCGACGTTCCCGGCAATAACAATCTCAAAGCTTTATTGCTACGATGAAAAACATTAATCGAAGCTTTATTGCTATGAAATCACTCATTATGCTTATACTCTTGAGTTGTGGCATAATAGGCTAGGACATATTCATTGTAAACGAATAAACAGAATGTCTAGTCTAGGACTTATCTCCAAGTATGGGGGTAAGGTAGAGAAATGTGAAGTTTGTGCTCAGACAAAGATCACAAGGAAACCCTTTCCTTGGGTTAATCGAAGTACAGATCTTCTGGAGTTGGTACACTCCGATATCTGTGATTTCAAACTGTTCTCTACAAAGGCCGGGATGAAGTATTTCATAACCTTCATCGATGACTTCTCAAAGTATGCGTTCGTCTACTTGCTGAAGGCTAAAGACGAAGCATTCGAGAAGTTTAAGGAGTTCAGAGCCGAAGCTGAGCGGCAGACTGGACAACAACTCAAAAGGATAAAAAGTGATAGAGGTGGGGAGTACAGGTCTCATGAATTCGCATCGTTCTGCAAAGAACATGGAATTGTCAATGAGACTACGGCTCTGTACTCTCCTCAATCAAACGGAGTAGCAGAGAGGAAGAACAGAACGTTAACAGAAATGATTAACTCAATGTTGTTGACTACTGGCATTCCTAAGTGCTACTGGGGAGAAGCTGCATTGACGTCCACTTTTATTCTAAATAGAGTGCCTCATGCAACTTCAGACGTTACTTCTCATGAACTCTGGTTCAAGGTCAGACCTAACTTGAATGTCATTCGAGTGTGGGGGTGTCTGCGTATGTCAAGCTTCCAGATCTGAAGATTCAGAAGCTTGGGACAAGGACTACTAAGACGATCTTCTTGGGGTATGCCGAGAAGAGTGATGCTCGGAGATTTCTTGATATTGAGTCAAATCATATCATTGAATCTCGTGACGCAGAATATTTTGAAGACAAATTTACAAGGCACAAGAATATTGTTCTTGCGGATGTACCGGAGAACAATGAGGGTGCGCAGGAAACTGAAGTCTTCAATGAAGATATGGTCCAAGAAGATATTGTTGTTGAAACAATGATTGAACCAGAACAAGCTGAGCCGTCAGCTAAGCATATGAGGAGGCCGAAGGACTTCGGAAGTGACTTTGTCACCTATCATGTAGAAGCAGATCCGCTTACCTATGATGAGGCGATGAAGACCAGAGACGCAGTTTTCTGGAAGGAGGCGATTGACAATGAAATTGATTCCATCACCTCAAATAACACTTGGGTGTTGATTGATCTTCCTGAAGGAGCGAAACCCATCGGATGCAAATGGATCTTCAAGAAAAAGATGAAAGCAGACGGAACTATTGACAAGTTTAAGGCTAGGTTGGTAGCCAAAGGGTTTTCTCAGAAGCAGGGGATTGACTACTTTGACACGTATGCTCCAGTAGCCCGGATGACCACCATCAGAATGTTGATTGCTCTCACAGCAATACATAAGATGGTGATACATCAGATGGATGTGAAAACGGCTTTCCTAAATGGCGAGCTGACCGAAGAGATTTATATGCAACAGCCAGAGGGATTTGTCGTCAAGGGTCTTGAAGACAAAGTCTGCAAGTTGGTGAAATCTTTGTACGGTCTTAAACATGCTCCCAAGATGTGGCATGAGAAATTTGACAAAGTTATAAGGTCAAATGGCTACATGGTCAGCGAGACGGACAAGTGTGTTTACACGAAGTTCGCTGATGGAAGAGGTGTGATTGTTTGTCTGTACGTGGATGACATGCTTATCCTAGGTACGGATATAGGTTGTGTCACGGAGACAAAGAAATTCATCTCGAGCAAGTTCAGTATAAAGGACTTGGGGGAAGCTGATGTGATCTTAGGGATCAAGATCATCCGGACAGACACTGGACTAGCGCTGTCACAGTCTCATTATATTGAGAAAATGATCACTCGTTATGGGTATCGGGATCTTCCAGGGATCGATACGCAGTACAGGTGTGATCTGAAGCTGAAGCCTAATTCAGGGAAAAGTGTCAGGCAGCTGGAGTATTCAAACGTAATCGGGAGTTTGATGTATGCTACTACTGCCACAAGGCATGACATAGCTTTCGCCGTGGAAATGCTGAGTCGTTTTACGAGCAACCCAGGTGTTGAACACTGGAAAGCTGTAAAACGGGTTATGAGATATCTCAAGAAGACTCAGACATATACACTGTACTATGTAGGTCCTAAAAAATCAAGTTACATCAATCAACAATGTCAAAGAATCAATATATACATCATTTTGATGAATTGTGCAGGCAACAGATTGCGCAGCAATCCGATTGCGCACACTGGTTTGCGCACACTTCCAATTGTGCAGGCTGACGTGGCAAAAGTCATCATTACCTGAATCAAATCAAATCTTTTTGACAACTGACAGCACGAATAACGAGGAGACTGTTCGTTTTTGGTGCCGCACAGTGCTCGAAGGCGGCTGACAGATGGCAGCGCAATCCAGGATTGCGTAAACCAATCCTGCGCAAACTGAGTCTGCACAAACCATTCCTGCGCAGTCTGAGTCTGCGCAAACCAAACTCTGCGCAGTTCAGGTTGCGCATTCCACCAACATAACTGATAAAGTACATGTGGCATTTATGCCATCAATTGCTCATTACGTGGCAACTGTCTATGCACGATCATGCGCATTTCAATCAAATGATGCCATGTGTCTCAGATAGTCGGCCCACGATCCAGTAACTGCCTGCACAGTCCAATGCTGCACAAACCAGTTGTTGTGCAAATCATCTTGTGCAGTCCAGAATAACTGAAAGTTAGTTATTTTTCAGAACTCTATAAATAGAGTTTCAAGTCTTCATTTCAAGGGGATCAAGATCAGACATAAAGTTCAGAAATCAGAGAGTTCAGGAGTTCTTGCCGAAGTGCTGCTGCATTCTTCCGAGGCTTTTGCCTTCAACTTCCGAGGCTTTTGCCTTCAGTTTCCAGAGTTGTTCTCAACTTCAGAGGCTTCGTCTTCAAAAGTTCACATCGTCCAAGGGATAAAGCAATCGTCATCTAGATTGGATTCCTATAGTTGCAATTTTCCCAGAATTCTTGTAATCTTTATTACACAGTTTGTATCAATAAAGTTTTATACTTTTGTTTTTTGCAAACAAAATGGCGACTCTGCTGGGGACAACTTTCTCCTCCGACGAGGAAGTAGCAACTCAATGTAACGTAGCGTCTATCGGAAAGACACAGAAGACGCTGGTTGTTAAGGTCAACCAGACAGCCTACGAGGCGATGCTCAACTCCAAGACCACTCCCCGTACTGCAGCCACTTCTGCCAAGAGCAAAGTGCGTTCAGTATGGATCTCTAAGACTGCTGCACAATCTGGCAGTTTTGCCACTAAAGATGCTGTACACTCTGTTGCACAATCTGCTAGTCAGAATGTTGCACAATCTGCTGTGCCAACTGCTGCACAGTCTATCTCAACAACTGCTGCACAGTCTGTTGCAGTCAATGCTGCACAATCTGTTGCAACTGTTGCACAGGCTACTTCATATGCTGCCTTGTCAAAACACAAGACTCCTATGACTCTGGCACAATTGGCAGTGGCTTTTTCTGCGCAAACCAACACTCCTGCCAGCAAAGTACATTCCAAGCACTCTAAAGCAAGGACTCCTGATGCACAAACCATAGCTTCTGTGGTTAGAACCAATACACTTTCTGCCAAAACTTCTAATGCACAAGTGGCCAGTGCGCAATCCACCTATGCGCAAACCAAGCATGCGCAATCCAAGAGTAACAGCCCTTTGGCTAAACTCTCTTCTTCTAATAACAAAAGGGAAACTTCTGTTCCTCCCCTTAAACACTCTGCTGTTCCTACACAATCTATTGGGGGTAGTCCTTTGGCTATTCCTCTTCCTCCTTAAAATAAAGGAAAAGGCCCGTTGGTCTTTTCTCAGACTTCCTTGTCTCATGACTTGGAAGACAATAGAGGGAAACGCTCTTTAGCTAACCCTTCTTCTCAAAATAAAGGAAAAGGCCCTTTGGTCTTTTCTCAGTCTTCCTCGGTCTTTACCGAAGAAGATCAAATTGAACGTGTTTCGGCACCTATCAATACAAGAACTCCTACAAACAAGGATTCTTCTTTCCTTTATGACAAGGGAACTTGTACTGATCAAAGAGGTATCCTGCCTACCCCAGTAGCAGAATTCCAAGATCTTCCGACATTCAAAATATCCCGTTCCAAACAGGGAAAACTGTTGGTGTCTCAAACAGAAACCCCTGGGGGTGAATTTGCTGATCTAAGAACATATCTTAACAGGCCAACTTCGGCAAAACGTAAACAACCTATGCCGAAGGTCAAGCCTCAAAGACAAACCTCCAGGAACAAAAATCCTGATACCTATGCCAATGAGGTGAGCACTTCTTTGTACACACAGGGGACAAAACATTTGAAGAATCGGAACCATGTTTCGAATGTTGTTAAAGAACATATTCCTCGAACCTTTCCTCATCCTGGCATGGTTTCTGATCTCCGAGAACATCTCAAACAGAAACGAGATAATGCTTCAACTCCTTCAGTTCAATCATCTGATCATCATTGCAATCATAAAGTCATCATCCAATGTTGTTGTCAAACAACAAAACGATCTGTCTTCGATCGTTTGACTTTTGCTAAAACTGAACCAATATCAGAGGATGAAGATGAAGTCCTATATGCTTCTGTTAACATGACTTCTCGAGACACTGGAGGTAGAAGATGCTCCAAGCACAGCAAACCTCGGAAACCAAGTCAACGGTATCTGGATTTACTTCAAGAATCTTCTGAGGGAGTATTCCGACATACCCGTTCCCGAAGCCGAGATACAATCGGTCAAAGGAATCTTCTTCAAGATCCTTCTGGTCATTTCCCTCTTTCTCAGTCAGGAGATGACTCTTTCTCCGATTATGATGCATACAGCGAAAGTTCTGAACAGACAGTGTCTTCCACTGTACCAAGAGAAGTGACATCTTATGTTGTCACTGATGATCAAGATGCTTCAACGTCTGCAAATCAAGAACAGCGAATCGTTGCACTTGAAGACAAGCTAAAAACCATGGCTGAAATGGTCGCTAGCATGCATTCTATCATTGTGGCCCAACATGCCACACCACCAACTATACCTACCGCAAGTCCGGAGATCATAGCATCTTCAATACCTGTCAATGCTGGGTTTGGAGTAATGCTTTCTCAAATGCCTCCTGTACAAGTACAAGTTCAAACTACACCTAGTCAGTCTGCTGGGGGTAGTGCTTATAATGCTGTTCCTCCTCCTACTACTCTGACTCCGCCGGTTCCTTCTTTATCATCTGAAGACACCAATGAAGCTGTTAAACTCTTGCGAACTCAGTTCGAAGCCTTCAAAGAGAAGGATAATTTGCAAAGGTTAGGAATCAAGCAGCCATACCCAGTTGAATGGAAGGAAGTTCCATTTTCTCCCAAATACAAGATTCCAATAATCTCTCTTTTTGACGGCAGTACCTCACCAAGCCAGTTCATTAATCATTTCGAGGTAATGACTGTTCAACTCCAACCAAATGACGCTCTTCTTACCAGGGTGTTCGTCGATTGTTTAGCCGGCATAGCATACGACTGGTACAGAAGTTTGCCCGATGGTTGTATTACTTCTTTTTCAGGACTTAAGCAGATCTTTCTGGAAAGATTCTATGAGGGATTCAATGACATGACTATGTCTGCCCTCAATAAAATTAAACAGAAACATAATGAAACTGCTGAGAGTTTCATCGAACGTTTCCGTCGAGAAGCCTTGAAGATGCCTCCGGGGACTCCTGCTGCTGTTACCATAGACACTTGTAAGGCAAATCTTTTGCCTATTATCAGTATGTGGACAGGCTCAACTCAGTTCCAAGACTGGCCATCCTTTATTGTCAATGCCAAAGCAGCTGAAATGAGTGCTGAGAAATTCAAACAGCTGGGGGTACAGATGTCTAACCCTGATCGGGATGAACATCAATCATCAGGTGGCAGTAATCATCAGAACAACCGCAAGAACAAAGAAACTCTGAATATTAACCTAAAAAGCAAAGAGTCCTTGGCTGTCAATGTAGCTCCGCCTACATCTACTTCTACTCCAACTGCACCTCAACCGAGGGAACCTCGCCCTAAGGTAGAGTATTCGTTTGATGAAAATGACACAGCAAGCATCTTTGAGTGTTTACTCAAAAGCAATAAGATCCAGCTTCCAGACCCAAAGAAGCCTGATAAAGTCGGTAAGACCGATCATCCTAAGTATTGTGTCTACCACCGATTCATTGGACATCCTACTCGAGCATGTTATGTGCTTAAGGGTAAGATTCAAGAGCTTGTCAATGATGGAGTTGTTACTCTGCAATAAGATGAGAAGATTGTTACTGCCAATATGGTTTCGGTCCAGTTTGGTGACTTTCCCCCGCAGATGATACAGCATGGTATCATTCCTATTCCGAAGGCTACTCTCGAGATTGAAAATCTTCCTTCTCCACCAAATGAAGGCCTCGTTCCTTTGTCTTTTGACAATGGTGAGGTTATGTGGATCCATCCCGATCTTAATTCAGAGTTCGAGGATTCTTCTTCTTCCAAGAAGAAAGGTCGCTCTAAAGGCAAGATGAAGATTTGCAACATGGTGTCTTTTGACCCCATAGTTGATGAAGAAATTCTGTTGGGCACCAGATCAGGGAAAACTTATCTGAAAGATTACCCTGAATCTCAAGAGAATCCTGCCTCTTCTTCTGAACCTGTTCCAACACAACCTGTCGCTATTGAAGAAATTCCTTCTACGTCTTCACCAGTTGTGGTTCCTATTCCTCCCAAACCAGTGGCTGCTGATAAAGGCAAACAACAAGTCCGCTTTGATAAACCCTTGAAGAAATCATCCCCTACAGGGCTTGAGAAGCCTTACAACTTTGATATATTGGCTCAACTAGCTAATACCCCAGCAAGGCTATCCATCTTTGAGCTCTTGCGTCTTTCCAGAGAGACGCGAGAAACTTTAAGTGAAGCTCTTATACAAGCTGAGACTTGTTTAGCCTTTCTCAAGAAGCCAGAAGCAGAACCAGTCTCTTGTCTACATTGTCATAGTGTTATGGAGTTGATTCCGAACATTACTTTCACACAAGATGACATGCTGATGGAAGACAATAGGCATGATCGTCCTCTCTACTATACAGGATATGTTGATTCGATAAAAGTCGATCGTATCCTGATAGATCCAGGATCTGCTCTCAGCATCATGCCGAAAACAATGCTCGATGCTCTGAAAATTCCTGTACAAAGTCTCTCCACTACAATCACCACCATCCTTGGATTCAATCAGGGAAGGAGTAAACCTTTGGGCAAGATTCGCTTAAAACTCCAAATAGACAATCTTCGCACAAAAGTTACCTTCTATATCATTGACAATCATGGTTGTTCTTATAATGCTCTATTGGGGAGACCATTCTTACATGAGCATAATATTGTTCCATCAACCCTTCATCAATGTTTCAAATATGTTGATGATAAGGGAGAGGTCCATAAGGAAGTTGCGGATCTTTATCCCTTCAAAGGCGTTGAAGCATACTGCAACGACGCTCAGATGTACAAGGATGAATTCATGAAGATTGTGTTAGCTTTAGACACTGAAGAAGAACAAGAAGCAGTGCCTAAAGACACTCTTATCATACCTGTCAAAGGGCGAGTTTCACATCCTCAGTCTTCTAAACCGCTGGCTATTCACTTGCCAATTCAAAAGAAATCAGTTGATGCTGATCAAGATCAAAGGGAGCTCACCTCTTCTGAGCCACTTGTTATCGACCTACGTCGTAACAAGGACAAAAAAGAGCTCATCTCTTCTGAGCCACTTGTTATCGACCTACGTCGTAACAAGGACAAAAAGCAGCTCACTCCTTCTGAGCCACTTGTTGTTGATCTCACACGCAACAAGGAAAAAAAGGAGCTCACCTCCTCTGAGCCACTTGTTATCGACCTCCGTCGTAACAAACCTCCCCCACGTTCTTCTTCTCCCCCTCTTGTAATTAATCTGACCAAGCCTGCTAAGGCTAAAGGTCCTGTTGTAAATACTGATGTACAAATGAATGAAAAAGCACCTACTTTCCAGTATACTGATGTTATTTATTATACTAAATGCTATTTAGATATGATAGATAGCTTCCAATCAATTACAATGGGAGTTGTACAATCTCTTCAGACAGAAGTATCACTTGAAGATCCAGATGATTCTTACCGTATTCATCATTCTCTAAAGAAAGGTGAAAGTCCAGCACTTTTTAGTAAAGGACCAGAAAAACAATTCAGCTATACGGATGATAGCAAACTTAACGATACAGGACATCTCCAGTTCCATCGTTATAGTCAACAATCAAAAGACATCATCCGGAAAATGGGCTATGACTTTAAAAGTGGCCTCAACTACGGTAAAGGTAGACGAACTCCTATCCGTACGACTGTTCCGGAAGGAAAGTCGGAAATGTATTACAACAGGACTAAGAAAGGTCTCGGATATACTTCTCCTCCACTGTTATCCCCAGCAGTCTCTGACTCAGACAGTGAAGAACGCTCTAATTCATCTGATTCTAGATCTTGGGATTCTGATACTAGCATTGGTGAAGTTCACAGGCTGATCGTATCATCTAACATGGTCTCCGCTGAACTACCAGAAGGCTATGGTGAAGACGTTGAAAAAAATACTAAAACAGATCCTTGGGCTCAACATATGGACAATCAATGGGTACTTCGCTTTGAACAACGTGAACCTCCTACTGAAGATCAATTAGTTCAAGTTGATGTAGGGGAGAGCGAGTTGCCTCGTCCAATCTTCATCAGCAAGAATCTTCCAGAAGCAGACAAACAGGAGTTAATTCTTCTTATTAAAGAATACATCGACGTCTTTGCCTGGAGTTATAAAGACATGCCTGGTTTAGATCCCAAAATTGCTACGCATAAACTGAACATTTTGCCTAATGCAAAACCAGTTAAGCAGCAACAACGGCATTTTAAACCAGAAATGATGGACGCAATCGATGATGAAGTCAAGAAGCTCATTGCTTGTGGTTTTATTCGAGAAGAACAACATCCTGACTGGGTGGCCAATGTCGTTCCAGTTCTAAAGAAAATCGGTAAAGTTCGAGTCTGCATCGACTTCCGGGATCTTAATGAAGCATGTCCAAAAGATGAATTTCCTCTTCCTATCACGGATGTCATGATCGATAATACCTGTGGGTTTGAGCGAATATTCTTCATGGATGGATTTTCTGGATATAATCAGATCAAGATGAATCCTGAAGATGAAAAGCATACCTCTTTTCGCACTCCTCGTGGTGTCTATTGCTACACGGTGATGCCATTTGGTCTCAAGAACGCTGGTACAACTTACCAACGGGCTATGAGCACTATCTTCAAAGACCATCTTCGCAAAACTGTGGAATGCTATGTTGACGATATTGCTGTCAAAAGTCGTCTAAAAGAAGATCACATCCAAGATTTGAGAACAATCTTCAATCTCATGCGCCAACATCAACTCAAGATGAATCCTACCAAGTCATTCTTGGGTGTCTCTAGTGGCAAGTTTCTCGGCTTCGTCATTACCTCTAAGGGTATACACGTGGATCCCGAGAAGATCAAAGCCATTCAAGAGATGCGTCCTCCACGCAACCTAAAAGAGCTACGAGGATTTCAAGGCCGACTTGCGTACATCAGGCGATTCATTTTGAACTTATCTGGACGCTGCAAACCATTCACTCAACTAATGAAGAAGGGTATATCTTTCGTTTGGACTGAAGAGTGTCAACGAGCATTCGATGATATCAAGCGATATCTCATGAACCCACCAGTTTTGGTACCACCTATCTCTGGCATTCCATTCTTGATGTACGTCCGTGCTATGGACCATTTATTGGGTGCTTTACTTGCCCAAAAGAATAAAGAAGGTCATGAGCAGGCCATCTATTATCTTAGCCGTACTATGATTGGTGCTGAACACCGTTATAGTCCGGTCGAAAAAGAATGCCTGGCTCTCATGTTTGCTGTGCAGAAGACAAGGCATTACATCATTGGCCAAACTATTCATGTCATATCCCGAGTTAATCCTCTTCGGGTACTCATGAAGAAGCCCAGCACACTTAATTCTCGACTGGCGACGTGGGCAATTCTGCTAGCTCAGTATGACATGGTGTATGTTTCACAAAAGTCTGTTAAAGGTCAAGCACTGGCGGACTTCTTAGCAGCTCATCCTGTGCCTGAGACATCTAAGCTCTATGACGAAATTCCAGACGAGACATTGGAAGCCAACATGATCTCTGAAGAATTTCCAACATGGCGTTTATTCTTTGATGATGCATCGAGAATTGGACCAAATGGTGCTATTGTAGCAGGAGTTGGAGTGGTCCTCGTTTCTCCAGACGGATCAACTATCCAAAGAGCCTACTCTCTTGATGAACCTTGCTCCAATAATGTAGCGGAGTACAATGCTCTACTCATCGGTCTTCAGTTAGCCAAACAACTGAATGTTGAATATCTCGAAGTCTACGGTGATTCTAAGCTGGTTGTTAATCAGGTTAGAGGAACTTATGAAGTTCGTCATCAAGACCTAATGCCTTATCACGAAGCAGCGATCAACATAGCTATATCATTCAAAGCTTTCTTCATAGACTATGTTCGGTGAGCTTGCAATACCGAAGCAGATGCTTTGGCCAATCTTGCAGCTGTCTTAGCCATCCCTATCAAAAGACAGCAGGTCGTGGTTATCTCCAACCGAGAACTGTTCTGCATCGAAAACAATCGTAATATTGAATTCAGCAATTTTGCTGAAGTCAATGTTATTGATGAAGATTGGAGAACTCCTTTCATTGACTTTGTGGTTCATGACATACTCCCCGAAGATCCTAAGGAGGCTACAAGCGTTCGTCGACGATCTCTCCGATTCTATTACAATCAAACTACCAAGACCCTCTATCGACGAACTTATGATGGTCTTCTTCTACGCTGTCTCGCTGGTGACGAAGCTAAACAAGTTTTGCGTGAAGCTCACGATGGTGTTTGTGGAGCACATCAACCTGGTCCTAAACTACAGGACCGCATTAGACGCATGGGTTATTACTGGCCTTCTATGGTGTCAGATGCAATTGAATATGCAAGAAAATGTCGTGCTTGTCAAATCCATGTAGACTTCATTTATCAACCATCAGAATTCCTACACCCGACTGCTGCTTCCTGGCCTTTTGAAGCTTGGGGTATGGACATCATAGGTCCTATTAACCCTCCTTCTTCTAGAGGACATCGGTTCATATTAGCGATAACCGACTACTTCTCCAAGTGGGCTGAAGCTATACCTCTGGCTGAAGTCAAGACTAGCAGTGTCATCAACTTCGTTAAACACCACGTCATCTATAGATTTGGTGTACCTCGAAGAATCATTCATGACAATGGACCTCAATTCATCAGCCAGAAGTTCACCAGATTCTGCGATGATCATCGGATTGACAATGTCGCTTCAATAGCATACAATCCTGCTGCTAATGGTTTAGTTGAAGCCTTTAATAAAACCATCATTAAACTCCTCAAGAAGTTTGTATCCACTAACAAACGGAACTGGAGCGAGAAACTTGGCGAATGTCTTTGGGCCTACCGAACTACGGTCCGCAATCCTACGGGCTTTACACCTTTCTCTTTGGTGTATGGCTGTGAAGCTGTTCTTCCTTTAGAATTGCAAATTCCTTCTTTAAGGATTGCTATTGCTAACGAGTTTACTACAGAGAACAACGATCTTCTTCGACTTCAAGAGTTGGAAGCACTTGATGAGAAATGATTAATGGCTCAACAACATATTGAGTTATACCAAGCCCGCATCTCGAAGACTTTCAACCGCAAAGTTAAAGTCAGAACATTTCAGCAAGGAGAACTTGTTCTAGCGGTCAGACATCCTATGACTATGACTCATATGAGCAAAGGGAAATTCGATGCTAAATGGGAAGGTCCCTATGTTATAAGCAAAGTCTTCTCAAATGGAGCTTATCAGCTCTCAGAACTTGATGGTCGAGTTGCTATGATGCCTATCAATGGCAAGTTCCTTAAGAAGTATTATGTATAAATGTAAATGCTTGTAAAATTATCAGACAGAATCAAGTTCATAAATAAAATTTAAATTTTATTTCATTATATGATAGTACATGATATTAAAGGTCACTATCATCTTTCTCTACATTGGGACGCGGGCCACTGCCGTCTTTCTCGAAAACGTGATCAGCAAAAGAACTGAGAACCTCCTTGCTGGAACCCACGAGGAACTTGCAGGCGGCCATCCTCATGGCTTCTTCTTCTTCAGTCCTTTCCGGTTCGAGCAGGAAGTCCAGAATGTCCCGTGGTGGCTGGAGTGCAGACGGACCTTCGCTTGTTTCTGTCTCTTTCGGCTGAACTGGATTGGCAGGGCGTTCTTCAGTGCCCTTTTTAACCTGCGAGGCGATCTCAGCCTTCTTAGATGCTTCTCCGGACGACATTTTTATGTTAAAAGAGCAGAAGTGTTCGTTCCTGTCAGATTTCTGCTATATTTATAGGCAGAAGTTCCTCAACTAACGAAGCGATACATTCATCCGACGGTTCATCCGTTCATTAAACTCATGACGGTTCGTCTGTTCATTTATTTACATTCATTCGACGGTTCATCCGTTCATTAACTACTGACGGTTCATCCGTTCATTTATTACATTCATCTTGACGGTTCACCCGTTCGTTCATTCACCACTAGACGGTTCACTCGTTCATTCATCATCATTTGACGGTTCATCCGTTCATTCATCATCACTTGACGGTCTACCCGTTCATTCATTGACGATTCATCATCGTTCATCAGTAACTCGTCATTTTCGACTAAGTTGTCAAAATCGAAATAATAGTATTCAATATATTTCTGCCACGTCTATATTACCTCTGAGCAGATATAATGAATATAATTATTTTCTATAAGAAATATATCATGTCTTGCACCTCTGAATATATTTTCTATCTCTATTATTTATATCTGAATAAGATATGCAATAAATAATGGAGCCACAACAAAAATGTCTTTTATTTATCCAAATGTGAGGCATTATAGAAAACGCATCAATAGTGACAAACACAAAAATACAAAAAGTCCTAATCAAGAAGGAGGGATAATCAGATTGTCAATTTGCTGCTTCAGTGTCTGCAGCTCTTCTTCGTGAGTTGATGCTACTATCTTTCTCGCTTCCTCCATCCCGCTTTCTTCATCAAAAATGGGCATATCCACTGTCCGGCGGGTGATTTCTGCACCATGGGTTGTCTCATACTCATTCCTCTCTTCAATTAAAGCATTGAATTGTTCAATCACCAGTTGGTGATTAACAGTTTCTTCTTCAAACTCTTGTTGGAGGCGAGTAATTTCTGCTTTCAGCTCAGCAAGTCGCCGTCCTTTGCTTTCAGCCATTAACGTAACTGATTCTATTTTAGAATTGTACTCAGCTGATTTTGCAGAATGAGCCTCTAACATATTTTGAAGGGTTAACCTTTCCATATCAGCAGCTTGAGCCAGTCGCTCAAATTCAGCCTGTACTAAAGAATCTATATCCTTCTTCTTGAGCTCCTTGTACCTCTTGATGGAGACTTCTAATTCGTTCAAAATGTGTTCAAGGAGAGTGGCCTGAGCTTCGTCTCCTTGGTCTCTTATGGCTCTTATTAAGAAAGAAGTTGGCTTCCTAACCATAATGAAGTCAGCCCCTTCTTTCTCTATCATTTTATGGACAAGAGATCCCAGCGACTCGAAGAAGCATCTGGTAAAAGATTGGACAACTTGTTGATTGATGGCCAAAGTTCCAGGAGTCACTGCTACACCTATTGAGGATAGGGTAGCAGGTTGCTCGATTCTTTGTGGTTGGACAACAGGCTCTTTAAATAAAGGAGCCAGAGTAGAACTGGTCGCTCCTCCTGTTTGATCCTCTGCAATAGTAAAATTGTTATTTTGCTAATTGTTTGCTGATAAACAAGAAGATCAAAAAAGAACAAATCTTACCTTGGTTTGGTCTAACAACAAGTGCATCCCTTGCTGGAATGGACTCTCTTTGAACAGAAGTAGCCTCAGCTGCAACAGCCTGGCTACTGCCCGCTTCCGAACTGCAAGATAAGTGATGACTACTACTGACCACCACAGTTGGTATGGGCACCATAGCCAGGTCTATTGGAGGTGTTGGCAGAGTCTCAAGATCTGCAAGAATTACAAATGAAGATATTAATCATCAGTCTATTTTTAAAGAAGATTGCTAGATCTCATTTTATACCTTGAGGGTCGGTGGCGGGATTTTCTTTCAGCACGCCTTCATCGGCTACTTCTTCATGAGATATTTCTATCTCAACATTTTCAACAAGATTTTCAGCGGATGCCTCGGATTGCGCCTAAAATTGTGATCTTTTCGCTTTGCGCAGACAGCTCAGCATCATGCGCAAAGTGATTCAACATTCAAAAATTCAAAGTATTTTGAAATTTTGAATAAAATTAACTTTCGAAAACTTTGAAGGGGGTCTTGTAGGTCCTAAAAAATCAAGTTGCATCAATCAATAATGTCAAAGAATCAATATATACATCATTTTGATGAATTGCACAGGCAACAGATTGCGCAGCAATCCGATTGCGCACACTGGTTTGTGCACACTTTCAATTGTGCAGGCTGACGTGGCAAAAGTCATCATTACCTGAATCAAATCAAATCTTTCTGACAACTGACAGCACGGATAACGAGGAGACTGTTCGTTTTTGGTGCCGCACAGTGCTCGAAGGCGGCTGACAGATGGCAGCACAATCCAGGATTGCGCAAACCAATCCTGCACAAACTGAGTCTGCGCAAACCATTCCTGCACAGTCTGAGTCTGCACAAACCAAACTCTACGCAGTTCAGGTTGCGCATTCCACCAACATAACTGATAAAGTACATGTGGCATTCATGCCATCAATTGCTCATTATGTGGCAACTGTCTATGCACGATCATGCACATTTCAATCAAATGATGCCATGTGTCTCAGATAGTCGGCCCACGATCCAGTAACTGCCTGCGCAGTCCAATGCTGCGCAAACCAGTTGCTGCGCAAATCATCTTGCGCAGTCCAGAATAACTGAAAGTTAGTTATTTTTCAGAACTCTATAAATAGAGTTTCAAGTCTTCATTTCAAGGGGATCAAGATCAGACATAAAGTTCAGAAATCAGAGAGTTCAGGAGTTCTTGCCGAAGTGCTGCTGCATTCTTCCGAGACTTTTGCCTTCAACTTCCGAGGCTTTTGCCTTCAGTTTCCAGAGTTGTTCTCAACTTCAGAGGCTTCGTCTTCAAAAGTTCACATCATCCAAGGGATAAAGCAATCGTCATCTAGATTGGATTCCTATAGTTGCAATTTTCCCAGAATTCTTGTAATCTTTATTACACAGTTTGTATCAATAAAGTTTTATACTTTTGTTTTTTGCAAACATACTACAGCGGAGATCCATTGGTAGTGGAAGGCTTCAGTGATGCCAGCTGGTGCTCAGAGGTGGAGAGCGAGAGGTCCACAGGTGGATTCATTTTCACAATGGATGGAGCTGCTATATCGTGGAAGTCGAAGAAGCAAACTATGCTCTCGCCGTCATCCATAGAATCTGAGTTCTTTGCACTTGATACCGCAGCCGAGGAAGCATAATGGCTTCGGGAGCTCATGTATGATCTTCCAGTGGTTGGGGCGCAAATACCGGCAATACCGATATACTGCGACAACCAGGCGACTGCGGCGGTGGCATCAAATGACCTCTTCAATAGGAAGAAGAGGACTGTGCGGTTGAAGCACATGGCAGTACACGATCTTATCAAGAGAGGTGTTATTACAATGATTGATGTTCGGAGTCAGGAGAACCTGGCGGATCCGTTTACCAAGGGCCTCAAGCGCCAGCTGGTCGATGACACAGCTTGTAAAATGGGCTTGAAGGCATTCTGATATAGTATTATTGTATTCCTACCATAAAGTTTTATGCTAATAGTTCAAAGAGAAATCTACTAGGCATCTAACTTTTGGTTCAAGGGAGGACCACTAATCGGAAGAATATCAGAAACGGTAGGTACATGTTCTATTGGGCATGGAGAGGTTATGGACCTATAACCACTGTTGTCTACTGTTGTTTTCTGCGAAAAACGATTCCTGTGGGAAGGTTGGCTTAATTGCCTTAATGAGTTCTCAGGCAGAGTGAATGCCTGGTGTGCTTTACAGGAAGCACGGTAGAGCAGCACTACAAGAAGTGAAACTCCATGCTACAGTTGGGAGACTCCACGATGAGATTCCTATATGTGGGGTGCTGCCCAGGAATAGGATAAAGCCTCGGCTTTGCAGGCCAAGTCACAGCGGCGTAGCACCGCAAATAGGCAGTTAGCCTAATGCTGTATGTTAAATATAAAGAGGGGTGTAGTCAGCACTACAAAGAGGAGGAGTTCCTCAGGTTACAGTGGCACGACACCACGATGAGGTACCCGGTTAGGGATAAAGCCTCGACCTTGCAAGCCATGTCGTTGCGGCGTAACACCGCAAGGGAGCCTAAGGCTTCATGCTGGGTAGTTTGGCACTACAAAGAGGCGGTTGCCTCATGCTACTGTAGTATGACACTACCATGAGGTTCCCGGTACGGGGTAAGGCCTCGGCTTTAAGCTATGTCATAGCGGCGTAGCACCGCAAGGGAAGCGCAAAGCGCTTCATGCCATGTCTCTTTATAATGAACTCACCTATAGTGTATGACAGAGATATCAGGCCGTCTCTTGAGGATAAACTTGTAGACACCCAAAATTATACACTGAAACCAGGCTGGCACAGGGCCTTTAATGTGTAGCCAGAAGCACATGTAACTATATTATGTGAGTGGAAATAATTTCAGCTATGATGCAGAATTCAAGGCTTAGTCCATTCTTGTATTATAGTTTGATTTTTGACTCACATGGAAAGATTCAAGTCTTAAGTGGCATCTATCCTAAAAGCATAATGGACAGTTACTGTGGGGAACACTCGTACTCATATATAGAGATATGTGGGGGATTGTTGGGTTTGTAGCCTTTTATTTTGGTTTTTAGTCCCACATCGGCTAGAAAGGAATGTGTATCTCCATATATATGAGTCTTTTCTCTTTATGAAGATGCACATGTAGTGCACATGGGTGTGTGCCATGTGGGATTAATTATTAATGGTATAAAGGCTTAATCAACAATTAAGAAGCTGTAAGCTTTTTTCTCTTGGAAATTTATTTCCATGGAGCTAAGCTCCGTAGGAGCTTAGCGACTCGGACTCGGACTCGGACTCTGACTCTGACTCGGACTCGGACTCGGGCTCAAGGGCTCATGAGGCGTAATGTGGCATTTTGTTGGCGCACTTTGCACTTAGCACGTCAGCATCGTCACTAGGCGCATAGTGCGCTTAAGTTACGCTCGTTGCGCGAGCCACTTGCACGACCACGTTGCACGGCCCGTTACGCGAGCCCAGTTACGCTGGCCCAGTTACGCAGTCCAGTACGCAGCCCAGTATGCCCAGTGTGCGTAGCGTACGCAGCATGCGTAGAGTGCGCAGTGTGCGCAGCGTACGCAGTATGCGTAGAGTGCGTAGTGTGCGTATGGCTGGCTGCATATTAGAGCGGGAACGGTTGTAGCAGTTGCTGCACGTTCAGGAGTGGTTCTGCCACTACCCTGAAGTTCAGGCAACTGCTTGGCAACCGCCCCGTGGGCTATATATGCAGGTTCTCTCCTCTCTCTGAGTGTAGTAGTAATCATAATTCCAGGAAGAAAAATTCTAAGTGTTCTTTAACACAACAGAGTAGTGAGCGTGTTCTTTAACACAAACACTAGTACTTTTTAGTACGCGTGGGTTCTGTTTCTTCAAACAGAGAGAGAAGAGTAGAGCCATTGCCAGAGGAGTTCGCCGTCTTCCGAGGAGTCAGAAGAGCAGGAGTGTTCCAAGGTTTTCCGTCAACCTTGCTGGTTCCTGGAAGCTGTTCGCAGAGGGCGAATAAAGCTTTGAGCAACGGTGATAATTCACCCCAGCATTTCCATCTCTCGTCTGTCATCCTTCTGTTGCCTTTAGCAGTTCTGTCAGTATCTTCTTTTTAGAAGGCACTACTGCCAGTTTGCTACGATCACGAAAATCTCTTTAGATTATTCGTGTATTACGATATCTTTTTAGATCTCGTAATTTACAGAATCCTTCTGGATCTCTGTTGCAAAACCTTCTTTAAGGAATTGCATTTGAAACGTTGTCCTTACAACTGTTTCAGTTTCTGTATTATCTATCGAAAAGCGTGCCCCGGCGTTCCCGGCAATAACAATTATTTAGGTCTTTCTAAATTGTCCACCTCTGAAATGAAGTCTGAAAGTGCAACCATGCATCTATAGAAGAAAGTCTACATTGATCTGTGTCTACAATTAATAATTAATATAGGGATACTCGTCTGAATATGATGGTGAAAGATCTCTCGTGCTGCAGAAATGTCAGACTAAGGTTTTTTTTTGAAGTGTCGAAAAAATGAAGTTAAAATGATCAATTGCCAGTGTCCATTAAGGTCTGAAAATTATATCATTAGAGTTCACGAAGAGTACTAATTTGTTCTTCTATTCTTCTTCCTCTTCCTAAAGCTCGCAAGCTCTCCTGCACTCGTCTTCGCCTATAATGGCTTCAGTGGTGCCAACCTGAGCCTCGATGGCATCTCATCCATTGCGTCGAAAGGCCTCCTCCATCTAACCAACACCACGCACAGTAGGCACGACCATGCCTTCTATCGTGCTCCGTTTCGCTTTAAGTCACCTGTCGGTAAATCTCTCTCCTTCTCTACTACTTTCCTGTTCGCTATCGTCCCTAATAACCTTGAACTTAATGGCCATGGCTTGGCGTTCGTCGTCTCTGCCACAAGCAACCTCTCTACTGCTCTCACAAACGGATACTTAGGCCTCTTCAATCCGGACAACAACGGCAACCAAACCGATCATATCTTGGCTATCGAGCTCCGCGCAGTACATTACGATGAGTCATTGACTCAAAGAGTTGCGTTGACCCGATAAAGTATCGATGCGAATCGATGCAAGTGTTAAGTTGGCTCGAGAAAAAGCATTGAGCCGGTTTGAAGATTCTAAAAAATCGAATCGCTGCAATGCACAAGTCCAATTGGATCAAATATTGATTTTGGTTGGTTTCGGATGCAGGCTACGCTTTTACGCTGAATGATAAGAGGTCGATATTTTGCCTTATTCACAAAAGTGTCCGGGAAACCAAAATATTGCCTTGTAATGAACTAAGGTAAAGTCAATGGACTTAGCCCCTTCAGAAGAATCCAAACTTAGACTTTCAAAGGCGCGCTCGGAGTCTCGCTCGGTCGATGCGATCATCGCTAAGGTGGGTGGCTCCAATGAAGCTGTCTTTGCTTAGCCTGAATACATAATAATACGGACTGTATTGCTTGACCGCTAGGCGATAATCCCATGCATGCTAATAAATTGACTCAACACACCTAGCTAAGGGAATAATCCCATCTTGTATGCTTGCGTAGGATATAAAAATAAACTTTAAAGTTTAATTGAACAGTCGCACCACACTCCACGCCCGTACCAAGGCATAGCTTGCATATCGAGTAGATTTACTTATGTACTCAATATGAAAGAAATGCTTGTCACTTAGATCGTACCACAACTTGAGAACAATGAATGGTTTACTGAATTGAGGCAGAAAACTATCAATATAGTCGTTCCGAGCCGAGTAATAGAGACATCGAAAGACTTTGGGACCGTTGGGTCGCCAAGATGGTTCCCGTACAGGAAACTGCATAATGAATGAATGTATGTATGAACGAATGAATAAGTAAATGAATGAATGAACAAACAAATGAAAAGAACAAGTGAAAGGAAGAAAGAAATGAAAGATGAATGAAAGATAGGAAAGAAAGATTAGCGACAGGTATGGCGGGGACGTACAACGGGGCTCGCTACCCGCGCTGTATGGATGCCGCCGTCAACCTAGTCGATAATCCATATGGCTCAAGGCAGCCCGATAAGTAATCAATTATGGCTCAAGACAGCCCGATAAGTTAAAATACGAAATGGTCGTGGACAACTCGTGCATGAGGGACAGGATGAAGGATTCCAAGGCAACGATCAGAGACATCGTGGCCGGCCTAGACGAAATCATAGCTTACGGGCGGCTTGGGAGGGCTTGGTCACTCAAGCGACGTAAGTTGGGTATTGCGTAGCCAATCAGGATGTACCAGCCATCATGCTTGATTGGTAACATCACTACGAATACCATAAGAATAAGTCCAAATGGCTACTATTGTCAGCGACCGACGCATATAGATTAAGTGGGCTTGCTGGTAGCAATCCACATGCGAATCCTTACATTGAAATAAGTAATCTGAGTAAACTGAACAACTGAATGAACATCTGAAAGAACTTGAGTACTTCACCTTAGGCAGGAATACGCCCTTGACACTCGTGAATGCTTATGAAATTCTGCTAAGTCTTTACGTATAAAATGTGGGCTAACTTGGTTTACTTTATACAGGAAAGATCGTATGGTAAGTATGGTAAGTTGCGCATGATATTCCTATGCGACACTTGATATCGGTAACACGAGATAGGCTTTAAATCATATGCCATGAAACTGATCCTAAAGCAAGATTAGAAAGAAAATAACTGATAGATGGTGCACGAAAGTAAAGTTAACGTGTTTGGTAATGATAGCGAGTGGGCGAGCTAGCCTCCCCATCAGTGCATAACAATGTACTGATAACCATATAGTCTGCTTGTAGGGTACGGGAGAACCTCGTCGGGTGCGAAGTCTTCCCTTGAACGTGCTATGGAGCGGAGCTGACTCTGGAGCCTTGTAGCGTTGCAAAGGAACTAAAGTACCATATACAGGACATAATGTATCGGAACATCGCCATGTATCATTTTATCTTGTAAGCCGCTTGGCATGCCTTTTATGTTGCGAGAGAGAGAGCTTGAGTGATTTGTAATCTCAGCCTAGCGCCGCTTGTAACACTTCTTGAATATCAATAAAGAGCTTTCATTTGTTACAACTTGTGTTTATTTACGTTCTTTTGTAAATGGGGACACTCTGTGCGACTCTATGGCCTAGCTTAAATCAGCCATTTCTGGACTTGGCCTTGCACAAGCGTAATCTAGGCTCGTGCGGCATCACGCTTTAGCGAGGATGATCGCTCCTCTGGGGGTGGAGCATGGTAGATTGGTATTAGAGTACGGCTTTATGTCCTTGGACCTTAGGTCGATTATCTCAGTTTTGAAAGCTCGATAGTGGGTAAAAGAGGTGTATGCACTCTCTCTCGATGTGCCTTGGGATTTCTATACAATAAGTCTAATATTTTCAAAAGCTCGTACAAGTGTTCAGTTGAACGAAATTGATATGCGAAGGCCTTTGTGCCGAATTGTGTCGGACTTGAATTGGAAGGAACCCGTGCTAAAGTTAGCAAGTGGTGTGCGTAGCTGAATGACCTTACGCTGATAATAGCAAATGAGTGTACGAGATCGGAGTATAGTTCGAATGAGATGGCTATGAACATAGCCTTTTGGCTAAGTTGTGTCAAGTATCAAGCACTTAGACCTTCTGGTGCAAGCGAGTTGCGAGCGAAATTGAATATCGCTCAGACGAGAGTAAGTTACACTTATAGTGCATATCGATAGAGACGTTGGACCAATGCTTAGCATGTTGCTAGAAGAACGACTCGATTCTGAGTGGTATATGCCATATTACTTATGCGACCAGGCATCAGAACGTTTGGGTGTCGAGAACGATAGGCTCGATTTCTGATTGGTATATGCAAAACCACTTAGTGCTAGCTATGTCAAGCAGTTGGTGACTTACGATAGATTGCATAGAAACAATTTTGTCGGTTACGATAAGTTTGTCTTCAGCGGATGGAATAGTGCCGAGACTCGAGTGGGAGTGACTCGATAGAAGTCGATGCAAGTAAGCTTTGATTGAGTTGAAAGATCAGGCCGGACTCGCATCATTGGATGGTGAGTCAAACATAAATTCGTTGAGTAAAAAATTGAACGATAGGTTGAGAATAGCAAAAAAATTTTGCGTTGAGAAAATACTCGACTCGGTCAATTTGAGTTGAGTTAGTGCGAAGACTTGTTCGTAACGAGTCAGTTAGATGCGAATAGTCGTGCGAACGGATTTGAGTTAGCGCGAAAAGCCGATAGCACGATTTCGAAGTGTGTTTTAAGTATACGAGAATGAAAATAAGGAATTAAAAATCGTGTCGCTCGATGAGGATAGTTATCTAAGTACGACTGAATGGATCTTGATGCGTGCGAGACGTAATTCGTATTCATGTTCGGATGATAACAGTGATCGCAATGAATTAGAGTTTATGAGAAAGGAATATGTTCAAGTTATGCACATCGACGATGGTATTGAGGCGTATCAAAGACGTATGCAATAACTCGGAGATACTCTGATTGAATGAACAAAATGATGTAAAAAATAATGTTGAGCATTGTTGTTGGATGAATAAGACGCAAGTTAAGTCGATGTCAGTTCAGACGAAAACGAAAATGAGTTGATTGTTTTGATGATAATCTCAACGTTGACATTCTTGTCTTGCACGAGCGCAACTCTAGCCTTGCACATGCGTAACGCCAGATTAGGGCGATAATTCCACGTGAGCGCTGGTATGGTGATTCATGGATAGCGGAGACAAACAAATGTCACGACCCGCACCCAGTGTAAGGGCACAAAAAGTGGGTACGTCCAGCCTACGCCGCAGTGTCGGCGGTAGAATGCTGTCCTAGGTCACATGCATCTAACAGTTTAAGGTACATTACACAGTTATACTCTCTGAATAGAGGAATAATATAAGTACATATCTTAATCAAAGCTAAGGAAGATGTACGATAAGATAGATAAAAATATCAACAGAATCTACAGATGAAAATACGATAAAGAGAGAATCCAAAGTGTCTAAGATAAACATCTAACAAGCTCCGCTCCACAAATCCACATCATCACAATCTCAAATACAATATCCAGATGAGATACAACTGAAATAAGATAACTAAACTATAGGAGTATCGTCAGCAGGTACTGGATCTTGTTGGAAGTCTAAGTCACAGGGGTCCTCTAATGCTGTCCCGTAGTAGGTGTTACAACACGCCTCATCCTCGTCCTCTGTAATATTTTCAATAGGTCCAGTCAGGACAGGAGCGAGCACAGTACATCTTACGCAGATCATATCATGATAGGAATATAAAACATGCAATAGAGTAAGATACATGAATCGCTGAAAGAAAGGACATAAAATAAATTGGTGACTGTAATGGAAATATCTACTACAAATAAAGAGCTACAGTGAACTAGTGATTTAGAGTACAAAATAGATATGTGAACGGCTTGATAATAAATATGAGAGTTTGTACATGGCTACACTACTTTGGAAATATTCACATGACTATTTCTACTCCTCCATCCCTAATCAATACACAAGGATCCGTTCAAGTTATGTTATTGTACATGATTTCACATGGGGGCCCATAAATGGGTGCACATGAATATAAACATGGGGGTTCTGTGAAGATGAGAGTACATAAATCACGAGAGTGCACATGAATGGTGAAAGCACAGGAATACATGATGAAAGTGAAACGCACATGACATGATGTATCCGATGCTCCCGAAGGGGATAACATCGTATGAAAAGATCCATATAGTACTAATCCGTGTTACTATCATGACAGCATCAAGTAAAGTAATCTAGAGCAAGAGTATAGTCCTAGCAAGTATGAAACGGTCAGAAAATGTACTCGCCTGATATCCTGAGTATCTGAAGTGAATATACTGTCTGAGGAGAGGTGTATGACTCCTATTTAGAACAACACAAGTCACAACATGTCCAGAATGATAAAATAGAACATTACAGTGCATTCTACATGATGTTTGGGTCAATCTAGGCTAAAGTCAACATTTTTTAGTCAACTACACTAGTCAAACTAGGTCAACTAGGTCAAGTCATAACCCAGACAAGTCTCACTAAGCCTAACCATGTCAATCCTAGCATTCACACAAGTCACAACACTACACAAACTATCAACACACCATTTCGTGTATATACATACCCATATACACATAATGTATATAAGGCATACATATAGGAAAACCATATAGGGCTATATGCCTATGTACCTATCTATATTGGCATACACATGTATATATTCACCACATTTTACATATACAAATATATATAGGCAATCATACATAAATATATACATATTATCATGTAAGAATATAGATATTTATATATTATATATATAGAGAGAGAGGGATAGAGTGACGGTGGTGTTATGTGTGTGTGTACCATGTGTGTGTGTTTACAATATGGGTGTGTGTGTATAACAGTAGATAGGGTGTGTGTGTTTCCAGATTTCTGTAGCAGGTTAGAGTGTACATGTGTGTGTGTATTAGATTACAATACAGGTTATAGGGTGTATATGTGTGTGTAGATAGCAGTTTTGTTCTCAGGTTTTGAATAGTTCCATGTGTGTGTGTGTATATACAGTTCCTGTACAGCAGGTTAGAGTGAACATGTGTGTGTAGACAAACATTTGTGTTCAGTTCATCACAGGTTTTATGAACATGGGTGTGAGTGTATAATATAGGTGATGTGTGTGTAGCAGATTTCAGAGTGTGTGTATATAATATTCCCAGGTTTACATCCATTTGCATTTCGAAACCCCAATAACCAAGTTAACATGAATCCCAAACAATGTAAACTTAATCTCAGACATAGAATATGATCTAACATTATAATTTAATCTTCTAACAACAGTAAAAACACAATTTGAATCTCAGGAAATCAATTTACAGAACATGTATCAGACTATTTTGGGGAAAACACAAATTCGAATCACAGTTAATATTCAATTTAATGGGTTAGTAAATGTTAGTGCACATGTGTATGTGTCATACAAATGATTTGGTATCCAAAAACTGGACACAAACGTGTCCAATACAAATCTAACACACGAGCAACACTAAAATAGTGCACTGCCTCGTGCACAAGTTCACCACGCTCGCAGACACGACACACGACACGTGTGTCCATGTGGTCACATCCACGTGTAGCCTAGCACTCGGGCTACACACTGAGCACAACATGAGGTGTCCACGTGTCCCCGTATCGGTGTACGAGACGCGTATCAGCGCGTGTCTGTGCGCCCGTATGCGCGCGTGTAATTCCAATACACGAGCAAGAACGTGTCTGATACGACACGATACCTCGAGCCACTTGGGGGTCTGGTTCACAGATACTGTGCCTACGTGTCCTCGTAGTATTGGGTCAAACCATACTGTGTCGTGTCCCACAGCTCAATCGAACAGCAGGGAAAACCCTAGTTCTGCGCGTGAGCATGTTCGTGTCTTCACGTGGATACGACACAACTCGAAAATCAACTCAGAGTTTAGAGAAATCAAAGAACACACCAAAATCTATATTTCCAATCAAAAATATTTTGAAAATGAAACGAAAAATTTTTCAGAGGCATTTACACAAACACTTACAAATAGAAACTGATACGTGTCCGATACGGACACAAAACTAATACAAAACTTCACCAAACTCACACTACAGCTAGGGGACACCTATATCTAGGCTACTATGCAAAGAAATCAAGATTTAATGATAGTTTGAGGTGTTTACCTATAGAGTATCAAACTCAAGAAAAAAAACCACAAATAGGAAGATTCCTCTTGCAAGTCAAAAGCTCCAAATTGTGCAAAATCTGAGATTTCTCTCCATGAACAACAAGTAGAGTATGATTAGGTTCTAATGCAAGAGACTAGAGTAAAAAATGAATTAAAATGAAGGAGTTATGGATTAAAGAAGAAAGACCAATACATCTTTCTTGCCAAAGGTTGTTGTGATGTAAAAGAGGCAAGAACTATGAAAAGACATTAAATAGAGGGGAGGAATCCCTAGGCCGACCATTTATGGAAAGGATTAGGGTTAGGGTTGATGACTAATGGGCTTGGGCCAAGTTTCAATGCTAGATGAATCAATTCATAACTAAAAAACCCATGCACTAAATCACTTATTCTCTATATGAAACTTGATTCAAAATAACTCAACTTGGGTTGACTTAAGTTAGACTAGGGTCCCACCATGCTAATCAAGTCACCATAGCTAAAGTCAATATCTAGGTTAGTCTCCATAGTCTCAACTAGCAAAGGTCAAAAATAACAACCATCACTCCAATAATTCAAAATAAATCCAAAATTTTCAAAATGACTAAAATACCCTCAAGCTAAAATGTGGTAGTAACAAATCTACCCTCCTTAAAAAAATTTCGTCCTCGAAATTGAAAGGCGAAACTAAACTGATGAGAAGGATAGACAATCATACCTCAAGGTCCAAAAAGATATGGGTAACGCTCGCGCATCTCATCCTCCCGCTCCCAGGTAGACTCTCCTAGAGAATAATGCCTCCATGCGACACGAACCAAGGGTATCACCTAGTTTCTCAGTACCTTCTCCCGGCGATCCAGAATCTCCATTGGCTGCTCTGGATAATTGAGAGTTGGCTCCACCTCAATCTCTGAATGGTCGAATACATGGCTAGGATCAGCCACATACCGTCTTAACTGTGATACGTGGAATACGTTGTGGACACCCATAAGTGCATGTGGCAAGTCTAACCTGTATGCCACGTTACCGACTCTTCCGCTAATCACGAAAGGTCCGATGAAGCACGGGCTAAGCTTCCCACCTCCACCAAAACGTATGGTACAACGAGTCGGAGATATCCTCAGAAAAACCAGGTCTTCGACCTAAACACAAACAAGGTCTCAAGTTACAAAATAATCAAACAAGATCAACAAAATACAAACAAACAACAACCTACTTCTAATCCTATCTCTAAGCTGTACCTCAAACTCTAAAGACCTCCGGTGGCTATCAGCCCAATGCCGATGTCTGTCCTGCGCCACGCGAAGTCTGTCTATGATGAGCTTCACCTTCTCGGCTGCATCAACAACCATCTCAGGTCCCAATAAAGCTCGCTCTCCAATATCATCCCAAGATAAGGATTTACGACATCTACGCCCGTACAGTGCCTCAAAGGGTGACATCTCAATGTTGGCCTGAAAATTGTTATTGTAAGCAAACTCCACCAAGTACAGGTGATCCTCCCAAGATCCTCCAAAATCCAAGATGCACGTCCACAGCATGTCCTCGAGCGTCTGAATAGTCCTCTTTGACTGTCCGTCCGTCTGAAGGTGGTATGCAGTACTAAACTTGAGCTGAGTGCCCAAACTAGTCTGCAGACTCCACCAGAAATGGAAAGTAAAGCGACTATCCAGATTCGAGACGATGCTGATCGAAACTCCATGAATCCTGACAATCTGCCACATGTACATCTCTGCTAGCCTCTCAGTAGATGTACCCACTTTAAATAGCAAAAAGTGGGCTGATTTGGTCAACCTGTCTACGATGACCCAAATCGTATCTTTTCCTCCTGGTGTAAGCGGCAATCCAGAAACAAAATCCATCATGATGTGCTCCCACTTCCACTCTGGAATGGGCAATGGCTGCAATAAACCTCCTAGCCTCTGCCTCTCTGCCTTGACCTGCTGACAGATCAAACATCTGGCTATGAAACGAGCTACCTCCCGCTTCATCCCATACCACCAGACGTGCTCCCTCAGATCCCTATACATTTTGTTAGCACCTGGATGTATAAAGTACTGAGATCGGTGGGCCTCCTGTATGACCTGCTCTCTGAGCTCTCCACTGGGCACACACAGCCTGGAACCGTGCCTCAAAGCGCTATCCTCTACAAGAGTAAACTCATCATCCACCAGCCCTGCTCGAACCTGCTCTCGGATATACCGCAGTGCAACATCCTCGAACTGCGTCGACTTGATCCTCTCCATCAAGTCTGACTGAATCTGAAGGCCCTACAACTGCATATGAACTCCTGGCACAATCACCTCAATCCCCAGGCTCTCCAAATCTGCTAGCAAGTGACGATCCATAGTCAAACACATGGCTGTCGGATACCTACTCAAGGCATCGGCAACCACATTGGCCTTCCCTGGCTGATACTGTAGTAAAATGTCGAAGTCCTTCATCAACTGCAACCACCTGCGCTACCTCATATTGAGCTCCTTCTGTGTAAAAACATACTTCAAGCTCTTTTGATCTGTGAAGATCTCCACCCGCTCTCCGTATAAGTAGTATTTCCACAACTTCAAAGCAAATATCACTGCTGCCAACTCCAAGTTGTGGTTAGGATAGTTCTTCTCATGGGGACGTAACTGCCTGAAAGCATAGGCAATCACCTTTCCATGCTGCTGTAAGACACAACCCAACCCTTCCCTGAGGCGTCAGTGTAGATAGTGAACCCTTCCGATCCTGATGGAAATATTAGAATCAGAGCTGTCGTCAGCTGCTTCTTCAACTCATCAAAAGCGACCTGACACTCCTCTGACCAAACAAAATCTGCATCCTTCCGGGTCAGCCTAGTCAATGGCTCTACAATTCGGGAGAAATCCTGTACGAACCTCCTGTAATAGCCTGCCAATCCCAAGAAGCTCCTGATCTTTGCTACTGAACTCGGTGCCGACCAAGCCTCAACTGCCGTGATCTTCTTTGGATCAACTGAGATCCCATCTCCAGTCACCACATGACCCAAGAAATCAACTCTGTCCAGAAAGAACTCATACTTCGAGAGCTTGCCATAAAGCTCCTCCCTCCTGAGTGTCTCCAGAACCACTCTCAAGTGCTCCTCATGCTCCTCCTCAGTCTTCGAGTATACTAGGATATCATCGATGAACACCACCACGAACTTGTCCAAGTACTGGTGGAACACCTTGTTCATCAAGTTTATGAATACCGCCGGGGCGTTGGTCAGCCCAAACGGTATAACCAAGAACTAAAACTGACCATACCGCGTCCTGAATGCAGTCATCAAAATATCCTCCTTCTTCACCTTTACCTGATGATAACCTGACCTCAGATCAATCTTCGAGAAAACCCGAGCTCCGCTCAACTGATCAAAGAGATCATCAATCCGCGGCAGTGGGTATCTGCTCTTGATTGTGAGGTTGTTGAGTGCCCTGTAGTCGATACACATCCGTACCGACCTATCCTTCTTGGATATAAAGAGTACCGGTGCACCCCAAGGTGAAGAACTTGATCAGATGAAGCCCTTGTCCTGCAGCTCATCTACATGCTTCTTTAATTCTATCAACTCACTGTTGTTCACTCGATAGACATGCTGAGAAATCGGTTCCGCGCCGGGAACCAAGTCTATCGAGAACTCAACGTCTCTATCCGGTGGAAGTCCTGGCAAATCCTCCGAAAAGACGTCCATGAACTCCGTAATCAATGGATGTGGAACCGCCTGCGCCTCGACTAAAACTCTGCAGAAAAGTCTGCTGGTCTGCTCCGCCTGTCGTCGGGTGAACTCGAACTCTGGCTCTCCTGGCACTCCGAACAGAACTCTACCCCCACGACAATCTATGCTAGCGTGATGTCTGCTCAACCAATCCATACCTAATACAATATCATAGTTCGGTAGTGGCATTACGAGCAGACTCACCTCCAACTCCCGGCCTCCCAAAATAACACTCCGCCCTCTGCAAACATCACTCACGAGGATAATACCACCCCCGATCGTGATCTTACAAGTCCTAGGCAATGATTCAGATACAAGGCAGTATCTAACAACAAATGATACAGACACAAAACTATGGAAAGCTCCGGAATCAAATAAGGCAAAAGCTGGAATAGAGTCGAGAAGAACAGAACTTGCGATAAGCTCTCCAATAGCCTCTACATCCTCGGCCGCCATGGCGAAAGCTCACCCCAGCTGGCCTCCCCTGGCCTGCTGCTGATGCTGCATGAACCGCTGCTACTGAGTCGGCAGCGGTCCCTTCTGTGGTCCCACTGGAGCCTTGGCTCCTGCTCCCTGTGCTGCTCTGCCTACGAAGAGGGAACAGTCCCTCAGATGATGCTCCGATGAACCGCAGAGAAGGTACTTCCCCAGCCTCTTTCTGCACTCGATCCATCCATTCCCCGATTTCTTGTAGAAGGTACAACTAGTAGACTGCTGCCTCGGCTGCTGATGCTGAGCTGGCTGAAGTTTTGGCTGCTGGAACTGCTGCGGCTGAAACTGTCTCTGCTGATGCTGCTGCTGATAATGAGCCCTCTTGGCCTGGCCTCCACTGCTGCTGCCACCGAGAGTGTCTCATCCCCTCTTGAGCCTCAGCTCAAGGTCATACTCCGCTGCTAGGGCGCCCACCAGGATCTCCTCAAAAGTGGCGCTGCGGGCACTCTTGGTATAGGACTTCACCTCCCGGACTAGCCCCTTTCTGAACCTCCGGGCCTTCGTTGCCTCAGATAACCCCTCAACAAATCTGTCTAGACGGTAGAACTCCCCGGCGCACTCCTCGACAGTCTGACTGCCCTGCACCAAAGCCTCGAACTGCATCTCGAGGGCACCAAGCGTTGCATCGGTGAAAAACTTCTTCTTGAACAGCTTCTTAAAAGCTGTCCAAGCTTGCCCAACTGTACCAACCCTCGGATCTGTCTGGTACCACGTGCGAGCCAAGTCCTACGTCATACTAGCTGCCGCCTTAATCTGCAGTCTCGCTGGAATCTCTGCTAGCCTGAAGATCTCCTCCATGTGCTCGATCCACTCATCTACGTACATGATGCCCTCTGTTCCCCTGAAGTCTTGTGGGTACATCTTCTGGAAATCCTGTATGCCCTTTTCCTTCGGCTGATGATGCTGCTGACCTGCCGGAGGCTGAGCTGTAGCCCTCTCAACTGTCATCAGGGCCAGATCGATGCCCCGACTAAACTCTACCGTCTGACGCTGCTGCTGAGCCTGCTGGGCCTCCATGAACTACTGGAAGAAGGTAAACAGCTGTACTGCATCGACGAATCCTAAAGGCGGCTGCTGCTGCTGGAGCATCTCTGGAATAACTGGGCTCTGCCTGCGAACTGGTGGAGGAGCTCATTCGAATGCAGCTGAAACACCCACCCCAGCTGGCATAACTAGTACTGCAGTACCGCAGACCTCTCATCAGTGTCCTCCTGTCTGGGGCGATGAGATGTAGTCTCGATGACCATCCTGAAGATAGATCAAATAAGAACAATTTCTGAGAATGAGTCGAAATAGCAAAGGAGGACAGTTTATATTCAAGGGAAGACAATAAGCAGCAAATTTAGATAAAAGGAATCTGATTAAGAGTTTTTCCTAATATGATTGAGTACCTTCAAAAATATCCTAATCCTACTGCAGGCTGCAGTGATACTTTAGTTCGAATACCACTACAAATCTAGACCTGCATGGGCCACCACTAAAAATGTGTCACAACCCGCACCAGTGTAAGGGCACGAGAAGTGGGTACGTCCAGCCTACGCCGCAGTGTCGACGGTAAAACGCTGTCCTAGGTCACACACATCTAACAGTTTAAGGTATATTGCACAGTTATACTCTCCGAATGGAGGAATAATATAAGTACAAATCTCAATCACAGCTAAGGAAGATGTACGATAAGATAGATAAGAATATCAACAGAATCCACAGATGAAAATACGATAAAGAGAGAATCGAAAGTGTCTAAGATAAACAGCTAACAAGCTCCACAAACCCTGTGCAGTAACTGTCTTTAAATTTCTGAAATGTATGGGTACATGGGTTGATTTCCTCTTCTTGATTTTCCTGTCACTGGATGCTAATGTAAGTTGATAAACCTGGGAATGTAAAACCTGTTTTTAGTTGTAGTTAACTGTCATTTGTTTAATCAAACCTGATAACATGTTGTATTGGTTAAGGAGTGACTGAAATCTGAATGTCAGTAAATTGACTTCCTTTTTTTTAGCAGTCCATTATTGGATTTCACTTTCCTGTCACATTTGATATGTCCTGCACACTGTATCCTTGTTTTCTTGCACACTAGAGTATTTCCTGCTTGCATATTTCCTGAACACTCACGTACACAGCCTTCTCTTCACTGTTTGTTTCCTAAAACTTGCATGACACCCTCATTTCCTCTCATGTTATATTTCCTGCACACATGGCATACACATCCTTTTGATATTTAGTTATACTTGATAGCACACCACACAAACACACATCCTCTCCACTGTTCTGCCCTTTTCATTCACTGATTTCATGTTTCCTGCACACACTGTACGCTGGTTGCCTGCATATAATTCCTGAACACTGTTGTACACCCTCACCACACACAAGCTTATAATTCCTACACTTCCACACTGTTTTCCTGCACACTTTGACACTGTTTCCTATGTCCTTCCCTTCACTATTTTGTTTCCTGCATACTATCCTATTCCTGGGTTGATGAATGTATAACTGGGTTCCAGTTTGAGTATGTGGGTTGTTCCCTTTTTTCTTATTGTTCCTGTACACTTGTATTGCACTGTCATGTCTTGTACACACACAACCTTATGTATCACACACACATTTTTCCCCTAAATGTATATGTTAAACACCCTTAGATAGGAATGCCTATTATAGTGTAAAAATACCTTATGTGCAACATGTAGACATGTATACTTGTGTGTTGAATGCCTATATGCCTATACATATAATATTAGCCTAAGAATGCATAGAGTAATCTAATACTTGTATATATATTGTGTCTATGTATATGTGAATATACATAGGTATTTTAGATACTTGAAATATGGTGTGTAGTCTAGTATAGTCTTGTTAGAGCCTAGCATGACTTGTTAGACCTAGATAGCCTAGTTTAGACTAATTAGACTTGGTTGACCTAGTTTGACTTCTAGGGTTGACCAGAGTTGACCAAGAGTTGACTTCGGCCTAGATTGACTTAGAATCATATAGAATGCATAGTAGGACTCCATTTTGATATTCTGGACTTGTTGTGACTTGTGCTGTTCTGATTAGGAGCCAGACACCACTCCTTGGACAGTACGTTTCATACCGGACACTCAGTTACAGGCGAGTACATTCTCTGATCATTTCATATCCTGCTTAGAATTATTACCTGCAGTAGATTACTTTACTTGTACTGTCACATTGGTCACACGGATTGGTACTATATGGATCTCTACATGCGATGTTATCCCCCTCGGGAGCATCGGGTACATTGTGCTTGTGCGTTTCACTTACATCATGTACTCCTGTGCTTCTATTTTACATGTGCACTCCTGTGAATCTTGTACTCTCATGTTCACGGAGCCCCCATGTATACTATCATGTGCACCCTATATGGGCCCCCATGTGATATCCTGTGCAATAACATAACCTGTTTAGATCCTTGTGTATTGATTGGGGATACGGGGGAGTGCTAGTAGTCGTGTGAACAATTCCTTGTAGTGTAGATTCCTGTGCACCTCGACATCCTGTGCAAATCTGTCCTGTTCACATGTGCTATCTCGTACTCTGATTCACTAGTCACTGCTAGTTCTCTATGTATAGTAGATATTTACATTACAGTTCTCTTCCTGTTTACATACCGTATTTCTTTCAGTACTTGTATCTTACTTTACTGCATGTTTATATTTTCTAACCTGCTATGAATTGTTAAGATGTACTGTGCTCGCTCCTGTCCTGACTGGACTTGTTGAAATATTACAGAGGACGAGGAGGAGGCTTGCCTGGACACCTATTACGGGGCAGCCCTTGATGACACCTGTGAGCTGGACCCTCAGGAGGATCCAGCAGTAGCAGAGGACCTTCCCCCGACTGCCTAGATTAGATATTAGACTATTATCTTTATGTAGTTGGATTGTGTTAGTTAGACTCTATTGGAGATCAGTTTTGTATATATTCTTTTATCTGAGACTTGTACTGCTGGGATTATCTTAGACTATGGTTTTATCTATTTCATTTCCTTGAGTTCTATTCATATCGTGCTATATCTTCCTTAGTTGTGATTGAGTTTCTATTGCTATGTCACCACCATTCGGGGAGTATAAACTGTTAGATATATACATTGTTAGATGTTGTGACCTAGGACAGCGTTCTACCGTCGACACTGCGACGTAGGCTGGACGTATTCACGTCTCGTGCCCTTACTCTAGAGTGCGGGTCGTGACACATTTTTAGTGGTAGCCCATGCAGGTCTAGACTAGAAGTGTAGTGGTACTCGAACTAGAGTATCGCTGTAGCCTGCTATAGGATATAGGATATAAATTTTAAGGCTACTCAATCACTTTAGGAAAATTCCTTTTATTGCCATCTAAATCTGTTTGTCTGCTGATCCTTTGAATTATAATTGTCCGCCTTTGTTATTTCGCTTCTTTCTCAGAAATTGATACTCTTGTTTGTCTATCTTCAGGATGGTAGAGACTCGTTCGCAGCGTGCCGTCCATGAGGATGCTATAGAGGGGACTGCTACCTCTCAGCCAGCACGGCGAGGCCAGGGGACTGCAGCTCTTGTCACCTCAGCTCGTGTTGAGACTTCGGCAGCCGCAGCAGGGGATATGCATCCACCGACTGGGAGGCAGGACCCGGTCTATCCAGAGGATCCTTTCCAGCCACCACCGCCACCAGGATATGTGGACGCAGCTCAGATGTTCGCATATTTTCAGCAGTTCATGGACCGACAGCAGGCTCGGCAGGACCGAGGCATGGAGTTGGCCGTTACGACAGCCGCAGCTCGACCGGTGGTACAGCAGCAGAGGACACCAGGGATCGAGCAGTTTCAGAAGATGAGCCCCAGAGACTTCATGGGGACAGAGGGGATCCTATATGCCGACGAGTGGATCGAGCATATGGAGGAGATCTTCCGTTTGGCCAGGATCCCGGCAGACCTTCAGATCGAGGCCGCAGCTAGCCGGATGCGAGATCTTGCTCGCACCTGGTATCAGTCGGACCCCAGGGTAGGGGTACCAGGGCAGACTTGGGAGCAGTTCAAGGGCTTCTTCAAGAAGAAGTTCTTCCCAGATTCAGCAGTCAGAGCCTTGGAGACACAGTTTGAGAGCTTGGTCCAGGGGAGCCTCTCAGTTGAGGAGTATGCGGAAGAGTTTGGCCGTCTCGGCAGGTTTGTTGAGGGTCTGAGCGAGACGGCGAAGGCCCAGAGATTCCGGAAGGGTCTGGTCAAGGAGGTGAAGTCCCTGACCAAGGGGAACAGAGATGCTACGTTTGAGGAGATCTTAACGGACGCACTGCTAGCAGAGGATGATCTTGAGCTTAGGCTCAAGAGAGGGAGAGACCCAGCTGGGGGCAGCAGCAGCAGCGGGGGCCAGGCCAAGAGGCCTCATTTTCAGCACCAGCAGCCCAGGCAGTTTTAGCCGCAGCCGATTCAGCAGAGGCCGGCTCAGCAGCAGCATCAGGCACCCAGGCAGACAGTCAGTTATGCCTTCTGCAAGAAGCCAGGGCATGGATGGAATGAGTGCAGGAAGAGGCTCGGGAAGTGCCTTTTCTACGGAGCAGCAGACCACCAGATGAGGGATTATCCTAGGTCTGAGGGACGAACAGCTCATGGAGGTGGAGCCAGAGCTCCAGCAGGTCAGCAGCGGGGACCAGCCCTGCCGACCCAGCAGCAGAGGTTTGTCCAGCACCAGCAGCAGGCCAGGGGAGGCCAGCAGGGGCAAGCTTTCGCCATGGCAGCTGGAGATGCAGAGGTGACTGGAGAGCTGATTGCAGGTTCGATTCTTCTCGACTCCAGTCCAGCATTTGCATTGTTTGATTCTGGTGCATCGCATAGCTTCATTTCAGTATCTTTTGCGATTAGACGCGGTATCATAGCTGAATCGTTGCCTAGGACTTACAAGATCACGACCGGGGGTGGTATTATCTTCGTGAGTGATGTTTGTAAGGGTCGGAGAGTAGTTTTGGGAGGCCGTGAGTTGGAAGTGAGCCTGTTTGTAATTCCATTGCCGAACTACGATATAGTACTAGGCATGGATTGGTTGAGCAGGCACCACGCCAGCATTGATTGCAGAGGGGGTAGAGTTCTGTTCAGAGCGCCGGGGGAGCCAGAGTTAGGGTACTCCAGACGTCAGGCCGAGCAGAGCAGCGGAGTCTTCTGTGGAGTCTTGGTCGAGGAGCAGACGATTCCACACCCCTTGATAGTAGAGTACATGGATGTTTTCCCGGAGGAGTTGCCGGGACTGCCACCAGACAGGGACATAGAGTTCTCGATAGACTTGGTTCCAGGAGCGGAGCCCATTTCTCAGCATGTCTATCGGGTGAACAATAGCGAGCTGGTGGAGCTGAAGAAGCAGGTGGATGAGCTACAGGACAAGGGCTTCATCCGCTCGAGTTCGTCGCCATGGGGTGCACCAGTATTGTTTGTGCCGAAGAAGGATGGGTCAGTACGCATGTGCATTGACTATAGGGCACTCAACAACCTCACGATCAAGAACAGATACCCACTGCCGCGGATCGACGATCTATTTGACCAGTTAAGCGGAGCTCGGGTATTTTCCAAGATTGATCTGAGGTCGGGATATCACCAGGTGAAGGTGAAGGGGGAGGATATTCCCAAGATCGCTTTCAGGACGCGGTATGGGCAGTTCGAGTTTTTGGTTATGCCGTTTGGGCTAACCAATGCACCAGCTGTGTTTATGAACCTGATGAACAAGGTGTTCCATCAGTATCTGGATCAGTTTGTGGTAGTGTTCATAGATGATATCTTGATATATTCCAAGACTGAGGAGGAGCACGAGGAGCATTTGAGGATAGTGCTGGAGATTCTCAGGAAGGAGCAACTTTATGGAAAACTCTCCAAGTGTGAGTTTTTCCTGGACCTGGTGGACTTCTTGGGGCACGTTGTGACTGGAGATGGTATCTCAGTTGACCCCAAGAAGATTATAGCAGTTGAGGCATGGACAGCGCCGACTTCAGTTGCAGAGATCAGGAGCTTCCTGGGGCTGGCAGGATATTACCGGAGATTTGTGCCGGATTTCTCCCGGGTTGCTGAGCCGTTGACACGGTTGACCCGAAAGGATGCTGAGTATGTTTGGTCAGAGGAGTGTCAGGCAGCTTTTGATGAGTTGAAGAAGCGGCTTACGACAGCTCCGATTCTGACGTTGCCTTCAGGATCAGGTGGATTCACTATTTATAGTGATGCTTCAGAGAAGGGGCTGGGTTGTGTGTTGCAGCAGCATGGGAAGGTAATTGCCTATGCTTCCAGGCAGTTACGTCCCCATGAGAAGAATTACCCTACCCATGACCTGGAGCTGGCAGCTGTGATTTTTGCTTTGAAGCTGTGGAAGCATTATCTGTATGGTGAGCGGGTGGAGATCTTCACAGATCACAAGAGCCTTAAGTATGTGTTCACTCAGAAGGAGTTGAACATGAGACAACGCAGATGGTTGGAGTTGATGAAGGACTTCGACATTGCACTGCAGTATCATCCAGGGAAGGCCAACGTGGTTGCCGATGCCTTGAGCAGGTATCCGACAGCCATGTGTTTGACCATGGATCGACATTTGCTTGCCGACTTGGAGAGCCTTGGGATTGAGGTGATCGTGCCGGGAGTGCAGATGCAGCTATGGGGGATGCAGATTCAGTCGGATTTGGTGGACAGGATCAAGGCGGCCCAGTTTCAGGATATGACTTTTCAGAGTATCAGAGAGCAGATCAATATTGGTGTAGGAGATCCTGAGTTTTCACTTGCAGAGGATGGTGCCCTGAGGCACGGTGCCAGGCTATGTGTGCCTAGCGGGGAGCTCAGAGAGCAGATTATGCAGGAGGCCCACAGATCCCAGTACTCTATACACCCGGGTGCCAACAAGATGTATCGAGATCTGCGGGAGCATGTATGGTGGTCAGAAATGAAGCGGGAGGTGTCCCACTTCGTAGCGAGGTGCTTGGTCTGTCAGCAGGTCAAGGCAGAGAGACAGAGGCCCGGTGGATTGTTGCAGCCGCTGTCCATTCTCGAGTAGAAATGGGAGCATATCACGATGGACTTCGTATCAGGATTGCCGTGTACTCCAGGAGGAAAAGACGCGATTTGGGTCATCGTGGACAGGTTGACCAAATCGGCCCACTTCTTGCCATTCAAGGTGGGTACGTCTATAGAGGGGCTGGCGGAGATGTATATGCGGCAGATAGTCAGGATCCACGGAGTTCCGGTCAGCATCGTTTCAGATCGGGATAGCCGTTTTACTTCCCATTTCTGGAGGAGTCTGCAGACCAGCTTGGGCACTCAGCTCAAGTTTAGTACTGCATACCACCCCCAGACGGACGGACAGTCAGAGCGAACTATTCAGACCCTTGAGGATATGCTGCGGACGTGCATCCTGGACTTTGGAGGTTCTTGGGAGGATCATCTTCATTTGGTGGAGTTTGCCTATAACAATAGTTTTCAGGCCAGCATTGAGATGTCACCTTTCGAGGCTCTGTACGGGCGTAGGTGCCGTACACCCTTATCCTGGGATGATGTTGGTGAGCGAGCTTTGCTGGGGCCAGAGATGATTGTGGATGCGACCGAGAAGGTGAATCTCATCAGGGACAGACTTCGCGTGGTGCAGGACAGACATCGGCACTGGGCCGATAGCCACCGGAGACCCTTGGAGTTTGAGGTACAGATCAGAGTAGGATTAGATTTAGGTTGTTGTTTTTGAATTTTTGATCATGTTTGTTATTTATTTTAATTGAGACCTTGCTTGTGATTAGGTCGGAGACCAGGTTTTCTTGAGGATATCTCCGACTCGTGGTACGATACGTTTTGGTGGAGGCGGAAAGCTTAGCCCGCGCTTCATCGGCCCTTTCGTTATCAGCGGAAGAGTCGGTGACGTGGCTTACTGGCTAGACTTGCCGCCTGCACTTGTGGGGGTCCACAACGTATTTTATGTATCACAGTTGAGACGGTATGTGGCTGACCCTAGCCATGTGCTCGATCATTCGAAGATTGAGGTGGGTCCTTCTCTCAGCTATCCAGAGCAGCCTGTGGAGATTCTGGATCGACGGGAGAAGGTTCTGAGGAACCAGGTGATACCGTTGGTACGCGTCGCATGGAGGCATCATTCTCCAGGAGAGTCTACCTGGGAGCGGGAGGATGAGATGCGCGAGCGGTACCCTTATCTTTTTGGACCGTGAGGTATACTTTCTATCCTTCTCATCAGTTGCTTTTCGCCTTTCAATTTCGAGGACGAAATTCTTTTAAGGAGGATAGATTTGTCACTACCACATTTCTAGTATGAGGGTATTTTTGTCATTTTGGGGTATTTTTAAATTTATTAGTATTAATTAGAATTTATGGGATTTTTTAGAAATTATTTTGGATTTATTTGGACTAGTTTGATTTTTGGCCAGTTTTGACTCATGCAGACCAACCTAGGAACTAACCCTAGTTAGTGGGCCATGGTTAAGGTCAACTGACTCTAGTCAAGCCTAGCCTAAGACTTGGTTTAGTCAAATTAGCAATAGGTTTAGAAAGTCATAAGCCATGACTTATGGTTTTAGAACGTTGATTAGGTTTAGCCTTAACTAGCTTGTGAACTTAGCCCAAGCCTTACACTTGGACTCAACCTTATCCTAACCCATATGGCCGGCCACCATATCCACATAGGGATTCCCCATTATAAATATCCTCCTAGTTTTTAGGGCTAGCCTCCCTCCTTAGAAGAATAGCTCAAGTTTAGAAAGAGGTGAGTTCATACCTAGAATAATTCATTAAAATTCCAATATAGGTCCTAAATTCCTCAAATTTGTTGCAATGATTTCTGATGATGATTTTCATGCTGCTAGCAATGTTTGGTTCAGTTTGGATTTGGTTTGGAGGATTTGAGATACCAAGTGAGGAGCTAACAAAGGGCTTTTTCCATTGAAACTTCACATTGAGGTATCTTTCTCTTTTCTCCATGAAACTTCATGTGGTCTTCACCAATAGGAAGCCCTAAGGGTCCCCCTAGGGTTTGGATAGGTTTCGTCCCTGGTGTCGGAGTTTTCGTGTCGTTTTGGACACGTTTCAGCTCCTAGCCGTAGGTGTTTGACAAAATGCCTCAGTGAGCATTTTGTATTGTTTTTTGAATTGTGTTTGAATAGGAAGCATCGATTTGTAGTCGCTTACACGTTTTTGGGACACTGGGGTGGTTCCTGTGTCGCATCGTGTCGTTTTGGGACACATGCACGTGCGGATCTGTGGCGCGCGCACGAGCACTGTAGCTCCCCTGCTACCAGCATGCTCGTGCGGGCTGCACAGGACATGTGGACACTTGAAACTCGACACGAAGCAAGGGGCAGTGTCTGTCATGACACTCCCCAAGTCTTGCGTCGGTTGGTGTCGTGTCGGACACGAAAAACCGTATGCACGGGGAAGGCTGTACACGTGCACTGTTTGGGTTTGGTTCTGAGTATAGATTCATTTCCTGTGGTTTAACTCCTGTATTAATTAGTTATTTTAGGTCCTAATATATAGTATGTGGTGTGTGTAGAGTGATTGCATGTTGTTAAATAAGTTTTGTGTGAATTTTGAATTCAAATGGTGTGGAAGGAGTATCCTGACACATGTTCTGATACTTAAGAAATTCCTGTTAGTTTCAGTTTTTAATGTGATGTTATTCAGTGAGTTTAATCCTAATATTGATGTTAAATTACTAAGTTTGAACTTTAATTGTGTTCCCCATATGTTTTAGCTTACCAGGGTTAAATTTGGTGTTGAAGTGGTGATTATAGGTAGGCTGTTAAATAGATAGAAGGGTTAATATATCATGGACTGTTTTGAGTTTGTATGCAATGTCCATCTATGAACTTACTGATCTCTGAAATCAGAGAGGTTGCAAAACCTGCATTTCAGTAAGTTGCCACTGATTTCCTGACTTGGGTCATGCAAAAACCTGAGTTAGTTTATAACCTTTTTCCTTTTCCAAAGCAATGTTAACTTCATTTCATTTGGGTATAAATTCTGGGTTGTGGGTATTATAACCCTGTGCAGTAACTGTCTTTAAATTTCTGAAATGTATGGGTACATGGGTTGATTTCCTCTTCTTGATTTTCCTGTCACTGGATGCTAATGTAAGTTGATAAACCTGGGAATGTAAAACCTATTTTTAGTTGTAGTTAACTGTCATTTGTTTAATCAAACCTGAGAACATGTTGTATTGGTTAAGGGGTGACTGAAATCTGAATGTCAGTAAATTGACTTCCTTCTTTTTAGCAGTCCATTATTGGATTTCACTTTCCTGTCACATTTGATATGTCCTGCACACTGTATCCTTGTTTTCCTGCACACTAGAGTATTTCCTGCTTGCATATTTCCTGAACACTCACGTACACAGCCTCCTCTTCACTGTTTGTTTCCTGAAACTTGCATGACACCCTCATTTCCTCTCATGTTATATTTCCTGCACACATGGCATACACATCCTTTTGACATTTAGTTATACTTGATAGCACACCACACAAACACACATCCTCTCCACTGTTCTGCCCTTTTCATTTACTGATTTCATGTTTCCTGCACACACTGTACGCTGGTTGCCTGCATATAATTCCTGAACACTGTTGTACACCCTCACCACACACACAAGCTTATAATTCCTGCACTTCTATACTGTTTTCCTGCACACTTTGACACTGTTTCCTGAGTACTTCACTTCACTATTTTGTTTCCTGCATACTATCATATTCCTGGGTTGATGAATGTATAACTGGGTTCCAGTTTGAGTATGTGGGTTGTTCCCTTTTTTCTTATTGTTCCTGCACACTTGTATTGCACTGTCATGTCTTGTACACACATAACCTTATGTATCATACACACATTTTTCCCCTAAATGTATATGTTAAACACCCTTAGATAGGAATGCCTATTGTAGTGTGAAAATACCTTATGTGCAACATGTAGACATGTATACTTGTGTGTTGAATGCCTATATGCCTATACATATAATATTAGCCTAAGAATGCATAGAGTAATCTAATACTTGTATATATATTGTGTCTATGTATATGTGAATATACATAGGTATTTTAGATACTTGAAATATGGTGTGTAGTCTAGTATAGTCTTGTTAGAGCCTAGCATGACTTGTTAGACCTAGATAGCCTAGTTTAGACTAATTAGACTTGGTTGACCGAGTTTGACTTCTAGGGTTGACCAGAGTTGACCAAGAGTTAACTTTGGCCTAGATTGACTTAGAATCATATAGAATGCATAGTCGGACTCCATTTTGATATTCTGGACTTGTTGTGACTTGTGTTGTTCTGATTAGGAGCCAGACACCACTCCTTGGACAGTACGTTTCATACCGGACACTCAGTTACAGGCGAGTACATTCTCTGATCATTTCATATCCTGCTTAGAATTATTACCTGCAGTAGATTACTTTACTTGTACTGTCACGTTGGTCACACGGATTGGTACTATATGAATCTTTACATGCGATGTTATCCCCCTCGGGAGCATCGGGTACATTGTGCTTGTGCGTTTCACTTACATCATGTACTCCTGTGCTTCTATTTTATATGTGCACTCCTGTGAATCTTGTACTCTCACGTTCACGGAGCCCCCATGTATACTATCATGTGCACCCTATATGGGCCCCCATCTGATATCCTGTGCAATAACATAACCTGTTTAGATCCTTGTGTATTGATTGGGGATACGGGGGAGTGCTAGTAGTCGTGTGAACAATTCCTTGTAGTGTAGATTCCTGTGCACCTCGACATCCTGTGCAAATCTGTCCTGTTCACATGTGCTATCTCGTACTCTGATTCACTAGTCACTGCTAGTTCTCTATGTATAGTAGATATTTACATTACAGTTCTCTTCCTGTTTACATACCGTATTTCTTTCAGTACTTGTATCTTACTTTACTGCATGTTTATATTTTCTAACCTGCTATGAATTGTTGAGATGTACTGTGCTCGCTCCTGTCCTGACTGGACCTGTTGAAATATTACAGAGGACGAGGAGGAGGCTTGCCTGGACACCTATTACGGGGCAGCCCTTGATGACACCTGTGAGCTGGACCCTCAGGAGGATCCAGCAGTAGCAGAGGACCATCCCCCGACTGCCTAGATTAGATATTAGACTATTATCTTTATGTAGTTGGATTATGTTAGTTAGACTCTATTGGAGATCAGTTTTGTATATATTCTTTTATCTGAGACTTGTACTGCTGGGATTATCTTAGACTATGGTTTTATCTATTTCATTTCCTTGAGTTCTATTCATATCGTGCTATATCTTCCTTAGTTGTGATTGAGTTTCTATTGCTATGTCACCCCCATTCGGGGAGTATAAACTGTTAGATATATACATTGTTAGATGTTGTGACCTAGGACAGCGTTCTACCGCCGACACTGCGGCGTAGGCTGGACGTATTCACGTCTCGTGCCCTTACTCTAGGGTGCGGGTCGTGACATCGGCTACTGCCACGGCGGCGTTCAAGTATTGTACACTCTATTGTTGTAATTCTTGAGCCATTCACGGTTTAAGTTTAATGAGGAAGAAGAATAAGCGACCCTCCTCGCCCATGTTAGATATCATGAGCATCAAGCGTGTGCACTTCGCAATATACTCCTTGATCGCCTCGGTATGCTTGAGTTTCCGTAAGCTTCGTCTCTCTGCAAACTCAACATTCTTCAGATAGAACTGAGACTTGATCTCCTTCTTGAGATCCTTCCAAGTCTCAATCGAGCATAATCCCTTCTCGGCTTCCATGCACCTTCGACGCCACCACAACATATATAATATCGTCGGTAAGATAAAGTGAAGCAATATCCACCTTCTTGGCATCATCATTGATGTACAATGCTTTGAAGTATTGCTCCACGTTGTGCAAGAAGTTCTCAACTTCTTTGGCATATCGCTCCCCACTAAAGGATTTTGGCTCGGGGATCTTCTGTCTCAGTGTCTTCCTACTCGAAGGTGCACCATTCGCAACGGCCTTCTCCAAGATGGCAACTTTGATCTTGAGTTCTCCGTAACTTTCGACCATGGTCTTTCGCTTATCGTAGCATCGGACCTTCCTACACAAGTCCTCAATCTTCGCACGATGTCTCTTGAGCTATTCCTCAAGTGAGAATCAGATCTCTTGGACTTGCTTCCGAAAGATTGCCATGGACAAAGCGAAGTCACTCTCCGGCCCATCGTAGAACTCCTCTAATCTCGTATTGCTTTGATCTACGGATCCCATGCGTATCTTCATGTCCCTCAAACCCGTCTCTAGGACTTCAACGCGCTCAACAAGATTGGCAAGGTTATCCTTGCTCTTGCCCTTCCTGGAGGTCCTGGCTTGCCCCTCCTTAGGCGGTATGGCCCTCTCTTGGACATTCTCGAATCTCGACATGGCACCAACTGACCTTCGTTCTGATACCACTTGTCATGGACTTAGTATTTTTATCTATATTTTGACTCATATGGCGCACAAGCTACCTACTCGAAGACCCATGCCAGCCTTTCCCCAAACACTTATGTAGATCTCTAAGGCGTAAATGAAAACAATATAGAGCTAGCAAAAAAGAGAGATTGGAAGATAAAACTTTACTATAATAGATAGAGATTATAACTTTTTGGTGTGGTGAGGAATAAATGAGCCTCCAACTTATTTATAAGACCTCAAAGGGTTTACATGAAGCTTCTGGAATCGACATATTTCAAGAATTATTCTAGAACTTAGATATTTATATGAAAGCATATAGTATAAAGATCATGTCATCTAGAAAGATCGTGAGTTTTCAAGAGGATTCCACCATCTTCTAAAAAGATCCTGGGTCTTCTAGAGGCTTCTACTATCTTCTAGAGAATTTTGGAAGCTTCCAGTATAACCGCGATCCGTGGAGAGTTATGCAAGTCTGTCTCGGTAGGGCATAAAATCTTTGATGTTACTGGGAGCTCCAAACACATCAAAACATTTAAGCGACTCCCAACACCTGTGGATGATAGGATCAGCACATTAAAAAAATACATTGGTGAATACAAATTAAAGCAAATAATTGATTAAATGATATTCCCATATAAATGCACTTAAAGTTTTTCTTACATAGGCTAAATCTTGGTTTTAGTTCGAATGTACACTGTTAGGAAGTTGGTTTCAGATTCTTTTTTAGCAAATTAAATCAAGATTTTCTTGATTTTTCTTACATAGGCTAAATTTTGGTTTTAGTCTTTCATTTTCTCTATAGGAACTTTTGTATTCTTTTTTTCAATTTGTATATTATATTATTGTATTAATTTTGTGACGTATTTGTAAGGTTAGATTTTCTAATATTTACAAATGATCTTTTATATGATGGACTAGATTAAATATTGTTTGATTAGGTTAAATTAAAATTTGATTCAATTTTAATAAAAAATATAATTCGACTTAATTATAAACTATATTATATCTTAACCTCTTAATTTGATTAGATTACGTAAATTTAAAAACTTTCTATCATATTCATAAACTTTATTAACTCAACCAGTGATATGATGCAACAACCTAATTGTATTAAATTGTTTTTATCAGTTTGTTTCAATATGTATTAAAGACGTTATTTACTTCATGTTTATAATACTATTTCAATTTTACTAGTATATATTGTCTAAAGAATGATTTATGTTTTCGTTAAGCTTTAGAACTTAACCAAATTCGTCTATAATTAATAAAATTTAGTGAAATTTTTGGTTGATATCTTCTTCCAAGAAGATGTCTAAGTTTTTATTTTGAGACTAAGAGGATGTCACGTTGGAAGTTAAATATTTTTTATCTTTATTTTTCTGACTCTTCCCATAAACTTTTCTATCAGCATGTTGCTTTCCAGATTCGCTATTATATCTTTGTCATTATACTTTTCTAGGATGTCAAGTTTGACTAGCTAATAAATGCACTGATTGATAATAAAAAATATACTAACCACGTATACTATGAATACATATCTTATTGAGGTTATAACCATCAAGAAAAAAATCCAACATTTTATACATTGAAAAGATTGCAACAAAATTCGAGAAGACTTTCTTTTTATAAAGTCAACCGCTTATACTTCTTAAGAAAAAGGTATATGTTATAATAAAATTGTTTAATACCCCAACCGTTTATAAAATGTACTCACCGAGTAATTGTTGACCATTGTCCAACGATGACAATGTTCCTGGTGAAGTAGACGACACTTGTTCATAAAATCATTCCCCTTAAAGCACGAAACCTATGAGTGGGAGATCTCCAAGAATTGCACAGTCTCCTTAAATTAAACCCTAGAAGAGTATATCCCAGAGACTACCTCATTCTCTACTAGGAAATCTAATTTATGAATTAGGAATTTGTAAATTAGTTATCGAAATTGCCAAGAAATATGGTCTCTTAATTTTGCATCAAAAACTGTCCAAAATAGTTTGACTACGCAGGACATTTTGGTAATTTGTTTCACCCTACTGGAATTCTAATTTGTATATAATTTGCACACTGGAGAAATCGGTATACAAGTTGTCCCGGAACCAATTTTACAATTTTGGTTGAAGAAAGGGCCCGATTGTGTCGATTGTTCCGCCATTTTTTACGAGGCCTCCGCCACCGACTTCATGATGGTTCAGACATCTCATCCACCTTCGTTCGAGCTGAATTTCCAACAACATTTGAGTACTCTACACCTCTCAATATACATATAGCTTTGCATTCCTCTTGAACACTCTTATGTTCAAGTTAGGTCGATGATCAATCTCGTGAACAGTGATACATGTTGTTGTAAATTTCTCCATGTGCAGGTCAATAATTAGTCTAGCAATACATGTTTCTCAATATTCCTCTTAAACTCAAATTAGGTCAAGAAGCTATATTATGGCTTGAGGGCAAAGACGGAACTAGGTTGTGGGTTGGGTGGGTTCTAGCCGACCTCAAAAACAAAATTTTATATATATATATATATATATATTTATATATATATATATATATATATATATATATTAAAAAAAAAAAAAAAAAATATATATATATATATATATATATATATATATATATATATATATATATATATATAAAGTCAGTATACATTCAGCACACTCTAGTCTACTTAGAGTCTATTTTAGTTTGAATTTCTTGTTCCACCTTTGCTTAAAGGGACCATATTTCACATCCTAAACTTTTAATAGAATATGTAATTATGTTTTTACCAACCCTTTATCCCTTCAGTTAGGGCTGAGCATTATTAGGTTTTAAACCGAAAATCGAACCGAACCGAATAAGCTATTCGGTTCGGTTCAAAACCAAAACGGGTTGGTTTCGATTTTAGAAACCCGCTAATTCGGTTACAGGGTTCGGGTTTGGCTAACGGGTTCGGGTTCGGTTTAAAACCGAAAACCGAATTGATATATACATTTACCAAAATACCCTCACCTAATCCCTAACTATAAAATCAAAATTTCTCTCTCTCTCAACTCATTCTTACTCACTCAGTCTCACACCGCTGCTCCCTTCTATTCTTGTCCTCTGGAAAGAAATGAAACCCTAGTTCACTAACACCGCCGCTCCCTTCCGCCTCTCTTCTCAGTCGCTCACCGCCTCTTCCCAGCCTCTCATCGCCTCTTCTCAGTCCCTCTCTTCTGACAGCCTCACCACTCGTCGATCATCGACAATCTCCTCTACCTAATTCTAGATCTAAAGTCTGAATCCTATGGATCTACAGATCTGATCATGGAGGTTTGTATATTTTGTGGTAACTGTGTCGAGTATTGTCCAACAAACTGTTTATCAATGACTGAAGAATATAAACTTTCCACTTATGATCGTCACGAATTGAATTATAATCAAATTGCTTTAGGTCGGTTACCGATGTCAGTAATTGGGGATTGCTCAATTCAAACAGTTATGAATTCAACTCAAATCAAAATAGACAAAGATAAACCCCTTGATTCAAGAACGATTACCGATTACTAAGATTTTCTTTGGATATAGAGGATCCCAGCTTCTTTTCTTTTGGTTGGTCAGAAACTACATAACTATTGATTGTTTGTTGAGAATTATTCTTTAGATTTAAACTTCAGAATAGATTCTACTTTTCGTTCTTTTTTCTGTACCTCTTGGAGCTTTTATATCTCGATATGGAGAGTCTAGACTCCAAATCTGTACCTCTTTCTTTCTGAGATTAGAGATCTAAGACTCCAAGCTCTCTCTGAGACTCCGAGCCCCCTCTGGATCTACAGACCTATTTTGTGTATGTATTTTTTGTTTTATATTTTAAATTCATGGTAGTTCTTGTTAATTTATACTGTTAATTTGTACTGTTGATAATGTTAGTTCTTGTTAATTTCAGTTGTTAACAAGAAAGAAGATTTCATGGTAATTTATATTGTTAATTTATAATGTTAATTCTTGTTAATTTTTGTACTGGTAATTTCATGGATCTACATTCTACAGATATGTACTGGTAATTTATGTAATGTTAATTCTTGTTAATTTCATGGATCTACAGGTCTGTACTGTTAATTCTTGTTAATTTCATGGATCTACAGATCTGTAGTTGTAATTTATACTATTAGTTCTTCATAATTTTTGCTATTATATTGTTAATATAGACTGTTAATTTATAATTTTAATTAATATTAATTCCAAGAAAGAAGAATATTTCATGTTTTTTTATATTGTTAAGTTTAGACTGTTAAAATTTATACTAATTTTCATGTCACATATCTAGTTTAAATTACCATAGACTGTTAGACTGTTAACTAATTTTCATGTCACATAAATTACCATATACTGTTAAGTTTATATGTTAATTTATGCTAACTAATTTTCATGTCACATGTCTAGTTAAAATTTTAGACTGTTAAGAATTACTTGCTTGGATTATGCAGATATTTGGGTGCTGGAAGACTGGAGCCTTGGCTTGGAATTCTTCTTCAATCGCTATAAGAATTACTCTTTTCTTTTCTGTGAAATATATATATATATATATATATATATATATATATTTGTGTCTGTATATATATATATATATATATATATTTGTGTCTGGAATATTTTTGCAGGCCAAATTATTGCTTAAAGTGCCAGCTTGCACAATCGCTGCACTGCAAATTGCAAGGGCCAGTTTGCCTTAAACTAAAGTGCCAGTTTGCACTTTGCACAATTTGATTTATTTTTTGTATGCAGTTTGTTTTTTGTATGCAGTTTTAATGACATGCGGTATGCAGTTTGATTTAATATTTGTATGTCCTATGCACTTTGGATTTTTTTTGTTGTATGCACTTGATTTTAATTACATGTTGTATGTAGTTTGATTTTAATATGTATCCTGTTTCTGGTTTGTTACTTTGTTTACAAGTAAAAATATAGGGGGAAAAAAATTAGAAATCTGATAACTTATGAGTGATTTGTTTTAATGTTTAGATGTCAACCGAAGCGTCTCCTATTGAGGTTGGGGTTGGGGCTCGGGCTAGGGGGATAAGTTCCCAAGCCACAAATGTCCCTATTACAACTATTTCTAAACTTAAGGTTAAAAGCAAGCGTATTGGTAAAAGAAGGACTCCTTATTGGAGTGATTTTAAGGAATTTCTTGAGAATAGAAACCCTAAATCAGAGTGTAACAACTGTAAAAAATAGTACTATTTTTACCCCGTAATTAATGGGACCAGTTCAGTCAAAAATCATTGGCTTATATGTCCCCTCAATCTAAATCACAAAGGTCCGTCTCAATCAATATTGAATATGCAATCTGTTGGGAAAGGCAAGTCAACACTAACTAGTTGGCAATTTAATCAAGAAGACGTAAGGAAGGCCTTGTCTTATATGCTAACTGTCAACGAGCTTCCTTTACGGTTTGTTGAGGGTCAGGGTTTCAAGCGGTTTGTTTCAGTTGCGTGTCCGATGTTCAGTGTACCGTTGAGATGGACCGTTGCATGAGATTGTTACAATCTCTATACTAGTGAGAAGACTAAGTTAAAGGCGTATTTCAAGGAGTCCAATCAAAGAGTTTATCTTACCACAGACACATGGACTTCCATTCAAAAGATAAACTACATGTGTCTCACAGCACATTACATTAATGACGATTTGATATTACAAAAAAGAATTATCAACTTTTGTCAAATTTCTAATCATAAAGGCGAGACCATTGGGAGGGACGTTGAGTTATGTTTGATTGAGTGGGGCATTGACAAGATTTTTACAATCACCATTGACAATGCTAGCTCTAATGACGTTGCTATTGCTTACTTGAGCAAGAAGTTTGTACAACAGAGAAATAGTGTTCTTCAATGCTAGTACTTACACATGAGTTGCATTGCACACATTATCAACCTTGTCGTGGTAGATGGGTTGAAAATGATGTCTTCTTCAGTTGCTCGTGTCCGGAGAGCTATTACCTATGTGAGGCAATCTCCTTCTCGTTTCCAGAAGTTTAAAGCTTGTGCTCAATTGGAAAAAATAGAAAGCAAAAAACTGTTGTGTCTAGATGTGAGCACCCATTGGATTTCAACATATTTGATGTTGGATACCGCTTAAAAATTTCAGAGTGCCTTTGAGAGGTTCCAAGACGAAGATCTTCTATTCAAGAGAGAACTTGAGGGTGAGAACATGTTTCTAAACGAAGATGATTGGGTGACTGTGAGAAGGTTGTGTAATTTCTTAGAACGTTTCTATGGATTCACTTTACGTGTGTCGGGGTCTTCGTATGTCACTTCTAACAAGTTTTTTTGAAGAGATTGCATCTATTGACTTTTTTTTGAAAAATGCTAAAAGTAATGATGACTTCGAGTTGTCTCTTATGGCAGATAAAATGAAAGAGAAATATGATAAGTATTGGGGGGGCGTCGAGAAGATGAACATGGTTGTCTTTATTGCGCCACTTTTTGATCTAAGGCAAAAAAATTCATATTTGGAATGGTGGCTATATCAACTATATGGTCAGTCAAAGGATGACACAATGATATAGAAGGTAAAAATGGTTGCTTACTCCATGTTTGAATAGTACAAAAAGTTGTATGCACCTACAATTCCTTCTACAACTAATGAAATGATTGAATCTTCTACCGTCGACGATCGTCCAATGTTTAACTTGAAAAGTATGATGAAGGCTCAGTATAAAAATCATAAAATGAAAATCGATGGTTGTGATAATAAATCTGAGTTGGATCGTTATCTTCTCGAGCCCACCGGAGCTGATAAAGATAAGAATCCTAATTTTGATCTTTTGGCTTGGTGGAAGATCAATTCTCCTCATTTTCCTGTTCTTTCGAGAATGGTTTGTGATGTCTTGGCTGTTCAATCTCTACGGTTGCATTTAGTACTGGAGGTCGGGTGCTTGATGTATTTAGGAGTTCTTTGACACCTAGGATTGCTCATGGTCTTATTTGTTCTCAAGATTAGTTTAGGACTGGTTTGGATCGATCTATTGTTACTAATCTTGAAGAGAATTTGGAATCCCTAGATAAACTTGAAAGAGGTATCATTTTAGATAATAAATTTTATGGTATTGTCCAACAATTTACTACATTACTTGTATTGATTATTTGTTTTTTTAAAATCTTTTTTTATACTTGTGTAGATTTAAGCCAATTGAGTATGATGGGCTCAACCTCAAGCGATGTTTGAAGAGTTAGTCTTTGGAATCTGGATTCTGTTTTGGATTATGTAATTATTAAACACCTATCATTGACTCACTGCACTGTTCTGATGTGCACTATAGTCTGCACTATCCAGTATGCAGTACTGGACATTTTGCTTATGTTTGGTATTCATGATGTTGGCTGTACTATAAATATGCTATGTGTGCACTATACAGTGTGAACTATATACCTCATTTTGGATGTTTAATCATGCACAACTATTTCTGAACTGCAGTTTTAGACTTTTAGTAGTTTTGGTGTATGGCAGATTGCAGTTACTTTTTTTTTCCATTATAAGTTACTAACAAATATTTGAAGAAAATTGTGATGATGATATGGCATTAGTAAGTAGTGAACAGATACTACGATGCATCTATTTATGATGCACTAATTGCCAATCTGAACTTTCATATTTCAAATCCACTTGTTTATCTATGCAGATGATAATATGGTTTTGTTTGTTTGAAAAGTTGGATTCTTGTTGATGCTAGAGGTGACTCAGCTGAGCACTAATTGGATTCTTAATAAACCGGTATTCGGTTATCGGTTTCGGGTTCGGTTATGGGCTACAACTTGTAACTTGCTTTCCTGTGATAATTCATGGTTACTTTCTGTGATAAATCAGGTATCTTCATTTTGCATTGCTTTTAATTATTCTCTATACTACAATGCATCCGAATTAACAAAACTGATGAGAGGGCAATGATGAGATGGCATTATTTGGTAGTGGGCAGATACTACATTCATACATTGCATCTGTTGATGCACAACATGCCTATCTGAGCCTCTAAAGACTTCAAACCATAGTTTCTCTTGTTTCAGCATGCAGATGAAACAAAGAGGATTAATGTGGAAGCCTCAAATTATGTTTGTTGTAGGCTTGTAGCTCAGGTTATTTCTAAACTTTTTAAATTTCTATATCTTTTGCTTTACAGTAATATATTGTGGCCTAAATTATGTGAATTGGACAATGTTAATCTCCATGTCCATATTTTTCCCCTTATTTATGCCTAATTGTCTTGAGCAGCTGTCAGCTACACTCTTTATTACAAGTTGACAAATCAACCCCAAATGATGAAGAGAGCACTCTTGAGGTTTATGCAACTTGGTCCTCCTTGAATTGATCTGGGCTAATGTTGTTTATATTGCCAATTGACTGGGCTTTGGATATCCTTTGTCCTTTGATACTCCAATCACTGTGATCTGGGCTAATGTTGTTTATATTGTCAAATGATCTGGAGTCCAGTGTGCTGGCCGAGCTTGTATCCTCTGATTGGGCTTCTGATGGGTCTATAATCCATATCCTCTTTACGCCGCAACTGCATTAAAAGAACGAGCTTTTGTATCCTCTGATTGAGCTTCTGATGAGCTTCTGAATTCTGATGGGTGCATATCATACTCCAGTCACTGATATGCGCTATTGTTGGTTATATTGCCAATTGTTCTCTACTTTTTTTTTCTTTATATTGTTTCAACAATTATAAGCTGGACAATTGTATGTTGTAAGCTGGACAATTTGTTCGGTCTTTTTTGTTTATTTTGTTGTGACTGTAAGCTGGACAATTTGTATAATGTTGCATGCTGGAGAATTTGTCCATATTGTTGTGTAATTATTTGCTTATTTAGCTATTTGTATAGCAAAATTAAACTGCTAAATCAGTGTGCGTCATGTTTTCTTGGTTTGAAAGAAATTTTATTTATATTTTTCTGGCTCTAGCCCATTAAAAGAGGGTCCAATTGTTGAGCTCATAAGAAAATTGGCCCAACCGATTAAACCGACTAAACCGATTAAATCGAACAAAATTAACCACTTTGGTCTAAATCGGTTTACCCTCAAATCGGTTGGTTTCGATTTAGTTAATTTTGAATTCAGTTTGGATTTTTTTTGTTTCTGTTTAAACCGATTTAACCGTATACTCACCCCTACCTTCAGTCATGTTTTTGGGCCCTCTCACCACTCAGTCCTGCTACCGTGGTCGATGGTAAGAAAGTAGTAGTGCTACTTATGTACATTCACATTCAATTTTATATACAAGTATATATCAACTCCATGTGATCAAAGTGACTGATAGATATATACTTAAATTCTTGATCAATAGAAATTTCCACAATGAAATGTCCTTCACATCCTGATCCTATAGAGAAAATATCTGTAATATGATGTTGAAGCGAGCAAAATCATCCGCTTAGTCAAGCCATTGCTTGCCAAAGAAAAATTCCAACAAAAAATTCTTCGGATCATTAATGTCCTTCACATCCTGAAGGAGAAAAATTCCAACAAAATCATGCAACTCAAACTACTTAAAAATCCTTCCGAGACTGCTGCTACCATGCAGAAACTAATCAATGATGTCTCCCATACTCACTTTGTTCTACTTCTTCCTCTTCCAAAAGATTGCAACCTGTGGTGTCCAGAATAATAACTTTACCTTCAATGGCTTCGGCGGTGCTAAACTCGACCTCGACGGAATCGCCTCAATAACACCAGAAGGGCTCCTTCTGTTGACGAACGCGACGAGGCTGATGACAGGCCATGCATTCCATCCGGCCCCGCTTCGCTTCAAGCCCCCCGCGGGCGAAACCCTCTCCTTCTCCACCACCTTCGTGTTCGCGATCATCTCCGAGTACTCCGAAGTCAGCTCCCACGACATCGCGTTCCTCGTATCCCCCACCGTCAACCTCTCTACCGCCTTACCGAACCAGTGGCTAGGCCTGTTCAATTTGGAAAACAACTGCGACGCAGCCAATCACGTGCTGGCAGTCGAGCTCGACACGATTGAGAACCCGGAGTTTGCAGACATCAATGACAACCATGTCGGGATCGATGTCAACTGCCTCACGTCTGTAGATTCTCGTCCTGCGGGTTACTATTCCGGCAGTGCAACTGATCAGTTTGAGAGCTTGAACCTTCACAGTGGCGAACCGATGCAAGTCTGGGTAGATTATGCTGGTGGAGACATGCAACTCAATGTTACCATGTCCCCGGCTCAAATGCCTAAGCCGAGCCGGCCTCTGCTATCGGCTACGGTCGATCTTTCCAGTGTGGTGTATGATCAGATGTACGTAGGCTTCTCCTCTGCGACCGGTAGCTCGAACCATCCTTCTCACTACGTTCTTGGTTGGAGCTTCATGGTGAACGGAGAAGCCGAGCCGCTCGACTACAGAAAGCTTCCTCAGCTTCCTCGCTCTAAGTCTAAACGGAAACCGAAGCATATAGTAGTTTGGCTGCTGCCAGTGGCAATATTTACGTTTGCACTAATCGTTGCTGCTACTGTCATATTAGTAGTACGGAGGAGGATCAAGTATGCTGAAGTGCTTGAAGACTGGGAACAGGAGTACGGGCCTCACCGGTTCTCCTACAAAGAACTGTACCGCGCTACCGACGGCTTCAAGGACAAGGAGCTGCTCGGCGTCGGAGGCTTCGGGAGGGTCTACCGAGGTGTCCTGCCGGCATCCAACATAGAGGTTGCGGTCAAGAGAGTCTCTCACGAATCGGGACAAGGGATGAAGGAGTTTGTAGCGGAGATCGTGAGCATCGGCAAGCTCCGACACCGAAACGTCGCGCAGCTCCTGGGCTACTGCCGCCGCAAGGGGGAGCTCCTCTTGGTCTACGACTACATGCCCAATGGCAGCCTCGACAAGTACTTGTACGACCAGACCAGGCCTAGTCTCGACTGGGCCCGAAGGTTTATGATAATCAAAGGTGTGGCGTCGGGTCTCTTGTATCTGCACGAAGACTGGGAGCACGTTGTCGTCCACCGCGACATCAAGGCTAGCAACGTGCTCCTAGATGGTGAGCTGAACGGGAAGCTAGGAGATTTTGGGCTTGCGAGGCTATGCCAGCACGGAAGCGATCCTCGAACTACTCGCATCATAGGAACTATCGGATATCTAGCACCGGAGTTCGCTAGGAAGGGGAAGGCGACTACCATGAGCGACGTGTTTGCGTTCGGAGTGTTCCTTCTTGAAGTGGCTTGCGGGAGGAGGCCTTCGGTGATCGAAGCCGGGAAGCATGTGTTTTTGGTGGACTGGGTGCTGGAGAACTGGAAGGCGGGAACGGTTATAGCGACGAGGGACCAGAGGCTGGGACTAGAAGAGGAGCGTTCGGTGGTTGAGATGGAGATGGTGCTGAAGCTGGGATTGTTGTGCTCGCACCCGATGCCGGAAGCTAGGCCGAGCATGCGACAAGTGATGCAGTTCTTGGACGGGGATAAGACCCTGCCCGAGCTCTCTCCGGCTTATATGAGCTTTAGCTATCCGTCATTGACGCAGAATCAACAGTACGATGACGATTGTATTGTGTCGATACCGACATCGGTCGCCACGATGTCGAATTCCAGTTTGAAAGCAAGATGAACTGCCATTTCTTCTTCCAGTTGCCACTATATATACCCAGTACCAGTTCTGATGTTTGGGGTTGATTATTGTTAGTCCCTTGGCGAACAATCGATGGAAAACCACGAATTCAGAAACTATTGTAAAGACAATGTTTCCAGCAACAACACCTTAAAGAAGGTGATGTTGTATTACGGGAATCTAAAAAGATTTCGTAATATTTCTCGAAGGCAACAGAACCGTATGACTTCTAAAGAGAAGCGACGGTATTCTCAAAGGCAACAGAACCGTATAACTTCTAAAGAGAAGCGACGGTATTCACGAAGGCAATAGAGGAAGAAGAAAGCCTACTGGGGTGAAAGATCACCGGCGCTCAAAGCTATATCCGCCTTACGGACAAGCCTCCAGGAACCAGCAAGTTCGAAGAGAACTTTAGAACGCTGGCCAAAAATGTCGACGACTCCTCGGAATAGCAGCAGCACTTCTCTCTCTCTCTGGAAATTCTTTGATTATTTTCTGTAACCTTAGAGAGAGGAGATGCTTCTGATATTATAGGCACGAGATGGGCTTTTCAAATTCTGAACGCACGTCCTGGTTTAATGCCAGATCCGGATTTTCTGGATCTGAGCCATTTCCGGATCTGAGCCCACAAGACCCGCGGACGTTACATAATTTGAACGGCCCACTCGACCCGCTCGACCCGTACGTCCCGTACGCTCAGTACGCTCAGTACGCCCCGTACGCCACGCAGGCCGCGCAGAGGCTCGCGCACGAGCGCAACTAAAGCACACAATGCGCCTGGCGACGAGCTAAGTGCAAAGTGCCATCAAAAAGCCACATTAAGCCTCAAAAGCCCATTAGCCCAAGCCCATGTCCGAGCCCGAGCCCGAGCCCGAGTCCGAGTCCGAGTCCGAGTCCGAGTCCGAGTCGCTAAGCCCCTTCGGGGCTTAGCTCCAATCTATTTTCATTTTGGCCAAAAGTTGGTTTCTTATTCTCACCTCTATATAAAATCCCCCCACATGGCACCCTCCATTGGGCCTCAACCCATGTGCATCTCTCTATTCCTTCATAAGTAATATATAGAGATACATATTGGTGTGATTTTTCGATGTGGGACTATCTTTTAACAATAGAATATTGTGAACACACACAACACATAGAATAAAACACCAACAATCCCCCACATATCTCTATATATATGAGTTAAGCGTTCCACATAATAACTGTCCATTATGCATTATGAAAGATGTCGCTGACGACTTGAATCTTCCCGCATGGGTTGAACAACAGTATGATACAAGAATGGACTACGCCTTGAATTCTGTACCACAACTGTAATTTTTCCCACTCACATAATGTAGTTATCTGTGCTTCTGGCTGCACATTAAAGGCCTTATGCCAGCCTGGATTTCAATGTATGTATTTTGGGCGTCTACAAATTTACCCTCAAGAAACGGCCTATTTTTCTGTCCATACATTATAGGTGAGTTCTTTATTAAAGAGACATGGCATGAAGCGTCCAACGCTTCCTTTGCGGTGCTACGCCGCTATGACATGGCCTTAAGCCGAGGACCTTACCCCGAATCACCGGGAACCTCATCGTAGTGTCATACTACCCGTAGCATGAGGTCTAGCCCCTTTGTAGTGCCAAACTACCCAGCATGAAGCCTTACGCTTCTGTACGGTGTTACGCCGCTACGACAAGGCTTGCAAGGCCGAGGCTTTATCCCTAGCCGGGTTTACCTCATTGTGGTGTCGTGCCACCCGTAACATGAGGAACACCTCCTCTTTGTAGTGCTGACTACATCCCTCTTTAATTCAATATACAGCATTAGGCCAACTGCCTATTTGCGGTGCTACGCCGCTGTGACTTGGCTAACATAGCCGAGGATTTACCTCCTTCGAGAACCTCATGGTGGAGTCACCGCCACACATAGCATGGAGTCACACTCCTTGTAGTGCTGTGCTACCATGCTTCCTGTAAAGCATAACAGACCTTCACTCAGTCTGAGAACTCATTAAGGCATTATGCCATCCTTCCCACAGGATCAATTTTTCGTAGAAAATTCATAGTAGACAACAGTGGTTCTGGGTTCGAAACCCTTCCATGTTCTGCAGAACAAGTACCCACTGTTAACTAATATTTTTCCAGTCAATAGTTCTCCCTTGAATCAAAAATTAGATATCTGGTAGATTTCTCTTTGAACCAATAACATAAAATTTATTGATAGGATTATAATGACACAATATTAGAATGCCTTCAAACCCATCTTCCTTGCTGTATCCTCGACCAGCTGTCGTTTGAGGCCTTTCGTGAACGGATCCGCCAGGTTCTCCTGACTCCGAACATCGATCACTGCAATGACGCCTCGTTTGATGAGATCGTTCATTGCTCTGTGCTTTAACCGTACAGTCCTCTTCTTCCCGTTAAAGAGTTCATTTGATGCTACTGCTGCTGCCGCCTGGTTGTTACAGTATATCGGAATTGCCGGTATCTGAGCTCCAACCACTGGAAGATCATACATGAGCTCCCGAAGCCACTCTGCTTCATCTGCAGCAGCATCCAATGCAAAGAATTCAGATTCCATGGAGGAGCGAGATAACATTGTCGGCTTCTTCGATTTCCACGATATAGCAGCTCCGCCCAAAGCGAATATGAATCCACCTGTAGAATACTCGCTCTCCACCTCTGAACACCAGCTAGCATCACTGAAGCCTTCCACTACTGACGGATCTCCGCTGTAGTATAGTGCAAATGTCTGAGTCCTTTTTAGATATCACATAACACGCTTCACAGCATTCCAGTGTTCAACGCCTGGGTTGCTAGTGAACCGACTCAGCATTCCCACCGCAAAAGCTATGTCAGGCCTTGTGGCAGTAGTAGCGTACATCAAGCTTCCGATGACACTAGCGTACTCCAACTGTCTGACGCTTTCCCTCGAATTTGGCTCCAGCTTCTGATCACTCCGGTACGGTGTATCAATTATAGGAAGATCTTGATACCCGTAGCGAGTGAGCATCTTCTCAATATAATGAGATTGTGACAGCGCTATTCCAGTACCTGTCCGGATGATCTTGAGCCCCAAGATTACGTCAGCATCCCCCAAGTCCTTCATACTGAACTTGGTCGAGAGAAATTTCTTTGTCTCTGTGACGCAGCTTAAATCCGTACCTAGGATTAGCATGTCGTCCACGTAAAGACAAACGATTACTCCTCTTCCGTCAGCAAACTTCGTATAGACACACTTGTCTGTTTTACTGACCCTGTAGCCATTTGACCTTATCACCTTGTCAAACTTCTCATGCCACATTTTGGGAGCTTGTTTCAAACCATACAGAGACTTCATCAACTTGCAGACTTTGTCTTCCAGACCTCTGACGACAAAACCTTCTGGTTGTTGCATGTAGATCTCTTCGGTCAGCTCGCCATTAAGGAATGCCGTTTTCACATCCATCTGATGTATCACCAGCTTGTGTATTGCTGCTAGAGCAATTAACAATCTGATGGTTGTCATCCGAGCTACTGGAGCATAAGTGTCAAAGTAGTCGATCCCCTGCTTCTGAGCAAACCCCTTGGCCACTAGCCTGGCTTTGAACTTGTCAATGGTTCCATCTGCTTTCATCTTCTTCTTGAAGATCCATTTGCATCCGATGGGTCTTACTCCTTCTGGCAGGTCAACCAACACCCATGTGTTGTTGGAGGTGATTGAGTCAATATCGTTGTCTATCGCCTCCTTCCAGAATACATCATCTCTGGTCTTCATCGCCTCATCATAGGTAAGCAGATCTGCTTCCACATGATAGGTGACGAAGTCATCTCCGAAGTCTTTTGGCCTCCTTACTCGCTTAGTTGACGGCTCAGCGAGTTCTGGTTCAACTGGTGTCTCTTCGACAATAGCTTCTTCTTGGACTACTGGTTCGATAAGGACTTCTGTCTGCTTTGCACTCTCCTCATTCTCCGGAAGATCCGCGAGAACAATATTTTTGTGCCTTGCAAACTTGTCTTCAAAATATTCAGCATCGCGAGATTCAATGATATGATTTGATTCTATATCAAGGAATCTCCGAGCATCACTCTTCTCGGCATAACCCAAGAAGATAGCCTTAGTGGTCCTAGTCCCCAGCTTCTGAATCTTCAGATCTGGGAGCTTCACATAAGCCAGACACCCCCACACTCGAATGACATTCAAGTTAGGTCTAACTTTGAACCAGAGTTCATGAGGTGTTATGTCCGAAGTTGCATACGGTACTCTATTGAGAATGAAAGTAGCCGTTAATGCAGCTTCTCCCCAGAAGCTCTTTGGAAGACCCGCAGTCAACAGCATAGAGTTCATCATCTCTGTCAACATTCTGTTCTTCCTTTCTGCTACTCCGTTGGATTGAGAAGAGTACGGAGCCGTCGTCTCATTTATGATTCCATGTTCTTTACAGAATGATGAGAAATCATGAGATCGATACTCTCCGCCTCGATCACTCCTTAGCCTTTTGAGTTGTTGTCCAGTTTGCCGTTCAGCCTCGGCCCTGAACTCCTTGAACTTCTCGAATGCTTCGTCTTTAGACTTGAGCAGGTAAACAAAAGCATACTTTGAGAAGTCGTCGATGAAAGTAATAAAATACTTCATCCCGGCTTTTGTAGAGAATTGCTTGAAATCACAGATATCTGAGTGAACCAACTCCAGAAGATCTGTGCTTCGATGGACCCTGTGAAAGGGTTTCCTTGTGATCTTCGTCTGAGCACACACTTCACATTTCTCTACCTTACCCCCACACTTGGAGATAAGTCCTAGGCTAGACATTTTGTTAATTCTTTTACAATGAACATGTCCTAGCCTATTATGCCACAACTTAAAAGAATAGTTCAAAGTAGAAATAGCATTAATATCATTTTTCTGGGTTACAACAAGCTGAATTTTGTACATTCCTTCAGTCTGGAAAGCTTTTCCGAAGAATGTATCCTTCTTGGACATCACCATCTGGCCAGCATTGATGTCCATCCTCAAGCCTGCGTTACAAAGCAGGCTCCCAGAGATCAGGTTCTTAGCAATTGCAGGAACATGCTTCACTCCTTGAAGCGTCAGAGTGTTCCCCGATGTGAGTTTCAGCTCCACCGTCCCGATCTCCAGTACTTCAGCTTGTGCCTGGTTTGCCATTATGACTTTCTTGGAAGTTGGCTCATAGGAGTCGAACCATTCCTTGTCTTAGCAGACATGACATGTCGCACCAGTGTCTATCCACCAGTCCGAGTCGACCCCCACATTTGCAACCTGTGCTATCATTGCAACCAGATTAGTAACCAAAGAAACCTTACTAGGCTCACCTTTTTCTGGTTCCTTGCAGTCACTTTTATAGTGGCCCTTCTTGCCACATTTGTAACAAGTCACATGGGACTTGGACTTTTGATTCTTGAATGAAGGACTCTTCATTTTCAGATTAGTGAAGTCCTTCTTCTTCTTGTGAGGAGAAGCCGCCTGCTTCCCCTTGTACTCTCTGGTTTGGACCAGATTTGCTTTCGCCAGTTGTTTGGACAGAGAATCCATCTTCTGTTGAGAGCGCATCTCGTCCTCAACATGGATCTCTTGCAGGAGATCTTCCATACATATGTCCAGCTTCTTGCGGTGCATCCTTGCATAGAAGTTGCTCCAACCCGCAGGAAGTTTAGAGACGATTCCTCCAACGACAAACTTGTCGACAAGAGGCATCTTCTCGTCATCCAACTTTTGGCGCAGCTTCAGAAACTCCTTTACTTGGGGCAGCATAGCCTTCTCATCTTCGAAGGTCCACTTGTGGTATCTTTCAACCAAGAAGATCTTGGACCGATTCTCGTCATCTTCGTACAATTTCCCCAAGGAGTCCCAAATCTCTTTGGCAGAATTCTTCTTGGAATAGGACTTTGCCAGAGAGTCTTCCATGCTATTGAGAATCAACAGTTTACAGATACTGTTTTCTCTAATCCATTTTGCCTGCTTGGACTTAGCAGCTGCAATAACTTCTGCGGTTCCGGTTGTTGGAACGATCGGTTCTTCCTCATTCAGCACGTGATCAACTTCCACGAGTTGAATGTTTAAGGTTACTTTCCGTTTCCAGATTTGGAAATGTTCGCCGTCGAATTTTTCCAACTTGTTAAAGTCGGTATTGACGAGCGATGCACGTGAGTTATCCATCTTTTTGATATAGCTTTGAGATTGTTAGTCCCTTGGCGAACAATCGATGGAAAACCACGAATTCAGAAACTATTGTAAAGACAATGTTTCCAGCAACAACACCTTAAAGAAGGTGATGTTGTATTACGGGAATCTAAAAAGATTTCGTAATATTTCTCGAAGGCAACAGAATCGTATGACTTCTAAAGAGAAGCGACGGTATACTCGAAGGCAACAGAACCGTATAACTTCTAAAGAGAAGCGACGGTATTCTCGAAGGCAACAGAGGAAGAAGAAAGCCTGCTGGGGTAAAAGATCACCGGCGCTCAAAGCTATATCCGCCTTACGGACAAGCCTCCAGGAACCAGCAAGTTCGAAGAGAACTTTAGAACGCTGGCCAAAAATGTCGACGACTCCTCGGAATAGCAGCAGCACTTCTCTCTCTCTCTGGAAATTCTTTGATTATTTTCTGTAACCTTAGAGAGAGGAGATGCTTCTGATATTATAGGCACGAGATGGGCTTTTCAAATTCTGAACGCACGCCCTGGTTTAATGCCAGATCCGAATTTTCTGGATCTGAGTCATTTTCGGATCTGAGCCCACAAGACCCGCGGACGTTACATAATTTGAACGGCCCTCTCGACCCGCTCGACCCGTACGTCCCGTACGCTCAGTACGCTCAGTACGCCCCGTACGCCCCGTACGCCACGCAGGCCGCGCAGAGGCTCGCGCACGAGCGCAACTAAAGCGCACAATGCGCCTAGCGACGAGCTGTCGTGCTAAGTGCCATCAAAAAGCCACATTAAGCCTCAAAAGCCCATTAGCCCAAGCCCAAGCCCAAGCCCAAGTTCGAGCCCGAGCCCGAGACCGAGTCCGAGTCCGAGTCCGAGTCCGAGTCCGAGTCGCTAAGCCCCTTCGGGGCTTAGCTCCAATCTATTTTCATTTTGGCCAAAAGTTGGTTTCTTATTCTCACCTCTATGTAAAATCCCCCCACATGGCACCCTCCATTGGGCCTCAACCCATGTGTATCTCTCTATTCCTTCATAAGTAATATATAGAGATACATATTGGTGTGATTTTCCGATGTGGGACTATCTTTTAACAATAGAATGTTGTGAACACACACAACACATAGAATAAAACACCAACAATTATAATGTATTGCCATGTTTTAGAGTGCTTTCTCCTTCTTTATCAAGAAAATAGGTCTCCAGCTTTTGTTTGTGAGAAAGTCTTGAGTACAATTATACATCTGTAAAAAAAAATAGCACATATGCACTTTCCTAGTCCGAACCACATTCTTGGGTGAAGCTAGCTGATTGACGATGAGCCAGCGGAACCTCTCAAGTACACTTATACCAGCTCAGGTGATCAGTCTGCATGGGGCAGCAAACGAGCCAAGTCGAACTAAGCTTTTGTAAGTTTGACCTTGACTTGACTAGAATTAATCGAGCTCGAGCTTCATCACTTTTTTTATTTTATACCTTGAGCTTGGCTCAAGCTTGTTTATATTAAGCTTGGGCATGGCTTGGTTTGTGTCACATTCCCATTTGGGAAATATTCGTTCCTCCTCGCTTTGATTGACGTCGAATTGATCGTACTCGTTTGGACATGATGTCGTACAAGTCTTGAACTGCACTTGTATAAGGCGTGCTCGTGTTCAAATTTTGTAAAGAGATATTTTGCATAGAGTTTGCAGCAGAATCACAGAGAAATTGAATAACACAGATATGATCTGAAATAAATTCTTTATTGATAATTTTGCATAGCAAAACATAAGGCTCTTAAACAGCCGAGATGAAATTCCAAACTTGGCTTACAATTTACAGAAATATTGAGATACAACTTGTTTCATGCATCATATCCATTTATTAAAAGCGACAATAACCACCACTACAAGAAATATCCTTATTTTGCAACAGTTTTAGTACAACGCTTATATGGGCGTTGCTGAAACTATAATTTGCAACGGTCACGTAACGGTTGAAATAACCGTTTTCAAATTAAATATATTTGCAATGGTTAAAGATTAACCATTATATAATACACTTTTTACAACGGTTCATAAAAGCTTGCTAAACGTTTTTCTTTTTACAACGGTCAAATAACGATTTTATAGCAGTGTTGTCAAAGTGAGTTGGATGTGCAATAATTATGCAAGGGTTTTGAGTATATGTTGCAAATTTGTTAATATTTTACAACAATTACAAAATGTCTTATAAAAATGCTCATTGTTAGCAACAATTGTACAACAATTTTTGTAACCTGTTGCAAGTGGGCTAATTATTTATAATAATTGTGCAATGATTTTTGCTACTAGTTACAATTTTTTGTTATATAGCAATGTTTGTGAAAACCATTGTTAAAAGAATAAACAACCGTTGCAACATATTGATCTCGCAACAGTTTGTTTATATCCGTTGCAAATTCAGTGCCCAATTTAATTTTTGTTTAATTTTAATACACAATAGGTATTTAAGCATCAGAATTACTCATTTGAATTTTAAAGTAAGTATTAATTGGTCTCTTGTTCGTTAATAGAAAAAGTTAGGGAATTGATATTTAACATCAATCCAAAATTCTCAATCGATGGAAATGATATAAATACTTAAATGTGTGTGTGTATATATATGAGCCTCTAGCCTAGTGGTAGAGAGGAAGCATATGTTCTGGGAGGTCGAGAGTTCGAGCCCAATAGTTTTTAACCATGGTAAGAAACATTTACGCAACAGTTAACAACCATCGCGAATTACTGGATATTGACTGTTGCCTATTATTCGCAACAATTTTTAAACGTTGCATGAAATATTTATACAACAGTTAATAACCATCGCACAATACTCAATATCTACAAAGGTTTGTTAATCGTTACCAAGTATACTATTGACAAGGCAATGTAACCATTATGCATTAACATGAGACCCGTTGCATAATAAGTTATTTGCAACTATTTATAAAAATGTTGCAAAAATATCCTCTAACCGTTGAAAGAGGAATATGCAACGCTCGAATGTACAATGGTTCCAATAACTGTTGCAGATTAATTTTACAATGTGTTATATTTTTTTGCAATAATTTTCGACCGTTGTAAGACACCTTAATTTCTTGTAGTCACTACAAGAAAATACACTTTTTGTGACAAAAGTTTTCCAACAAAAAATATTTGTTGCAAATAAGTAATTATTTGCAACAAAAATTGTAAATTCGTTGCAAATTTAGGTTGTCCAAATTTAAAACAATAAAAATTTAATCGTTCTAAAAGTTTTGTTGCAAAACTGTTGGCGGGTTCCATTTCCATGCTTGCAAATCGGTGGTAAAAGTTTTTGCAACAAAAAATAGTTTTTATAACAAAATTTAGGTATTCCAAAATATCCTAGATCATTAAAGACAAAATTTATTTGTTGCACATCAAATATTTCTATTGCAACAATTTATTTATATGGCAAAAAGGGAACCAAATGGTAGAAAATTTATTGCAGCAATTTATTTGTGTGCTAAATAGGAATTTTTTTCTCTAACTTCTAGCCTGCCATTACATCTCTCTTTTCCCTCAAAAAAATTTCCCCAGCAAGAATTAGATCAACCAAATCCTTTTATATTTCCCCAATGTTAGAAGCATATCATAATAATTAATAATTATCAATGAGTGGCCAAAATCAAGTCTTTTCTAGTGAACCTTAAATGATTTGAATACTATGCGTGGGTATTCTTCAGTAGCATCAAAATCTCTTAGTGTTTGATACCAATTCCTGTTGTTAGGCAAATTGCATTCATTCACACAAGGGATGTTCAAGTTTCAGCCTTGGAGAACTGATGTATATTCGTTATCTTCTCTAATTTTGAAACAGGGAGGATGGCATCAAAGTAAGCATCAGAACTGATGTATATTCGATATCTTCTTCTTGGATTCTCTATTACTTGTTCCTCCTAGTTCAAGTCTATTCGTGAGTGGCTTGCCAATGATGCAGGAGAAAATTAACAATATACGAAGAAGAAGACTAGGAATTAGGAAATTGTAGCTACGGTTTGCTTTATGGAAGTAAATTTGGAAAGGAAATACATGGAAAAGTAATGTTGTAGGAAGCTTGGAAACAAGAAATACAACTTCAGTTTTCTGATACCTCTCTATTCCTTGGATCGTCTTAAATATATATATATCTGAGGATTTACAGTAAATAGCCATCTAATTCTATATAAGTGTAACCAACTCTTTGATGACTGGACTAATTGGATAGTGATGGGCTGAGTTGGATTATGTCCAGCTTGATAATTGATGACTCGGCTAACTGACTCTGGCCCAGCTGCTTGATACCAACTGCTGTGTGATACCCAAACAAATAAGGACTGGATTGCAAGGTTAAAGTAGATTTATGCTAATTACTAGATGAGACTGATATTCAGCTACTAGAAGAATGATACTCCTTTGCCATTACCCACAGTTGCTACTCTGTCCATACCACAATTGTCTAGAAACCCATCAGAGAGTTTGGACATACAAATGAGAAGGTTCCATAAACCCATGTTATATGTCACTCTTGGTTTTTTCCTCCCTCCTGTGAAGCATGCTCACTTAAAACCAGTACCATGTCCATGTCATTCTGTGTCAGACACATAGGATAGGCAAAGATCAATTTTGCCTTTTGGTTTCAACATGTTGTCTAGTTTGTATCATCTAGATCAAGAAGGTTCTTTACCTGCCCAATGGCATACCAGTATTGGTATTTCTCCCTCGGCTTCATATTTATGTTATGGACTAATTTGGCAATCTGTGACCTAGTGCCTATCAGAGATACAACAGAATCTTGATCTCCACTGCCAAAATCCGACAAGAAACATGACCAAGTATCAGAAACATCAAGGCAACAAAACATATTGGTGTCAGAAAGTTTCCAAGTAATTAGAGTCTACACAGACCAACAAGTTGGTTTAACATGAACCTAAAAATCCACACGCCAGCAGTCTCTTCTTAACTAGGTGCACCAAGATCGGAATTATATCTGCAAGCTGATCGTTGGCACTGTAGTCGACAATACTGCACCAAAAGGAAAATTATTGATGTAGTGTTCTAGATGGGTGTAGGCACGAAGATGGAAGGTGAAGTATTTTAGGATTTTGACAGATTGATTTAATTATGTCTTCCAAAGTTTAAAAAGAAGCATACAATCTGTGTTTCATGCAATTATCCTATAAGATGAAAAAATTAAGGGGTTTGCATAGATTCAACAAAAGGATTGCGAATTTTTGATCACAATCTCAGCAACTTGCCCACATTTTTTTTTGATGAGTTCCTTCATTACTTGCTTTAAGTGCAGCATGATTTTACAAACACTGGATTAATTTTAACTTGTTTCTATTTTTAATGTTTTATCATTTAATTTATTTCAGGTTGGCTTGCCTGTTCGAGTAAAGACTTTCACAGCAATAAAGCTTACAAGATACCTTAGGTGGTTGGGACATGAAACCAAATATTTCAATGTTGCTATAGAGGCTACTAAACTTTTGGAATCACAATGGAAGCTGAGCAGTCAATTTTTTGTTAGACATAAAATTTCAATGTTGCTATAGGTCTTAGAATGTGTACCTTTATGCAATGTATCAGCTATTGTATTCTCAATGTGACTGTATCTTAACTAATGAAATGAATTATTCCAAATAATAATGTGTTCTATTGATTGTTACATCAACATTTATATACTCTTATATCATATTTAATATTAATTGTTAGTGATGAAAATGTAATTTGGAGCACTATATTATTTTGTTGCAACAAAAATTATCTACTTTTTGCAACAATTTTTTTTTATTGAAAATATTCATTTTTCTTGAATTTTATCAAACTTTTGCCACAATGAGAAAAGTATTTGTGATTAAAAATTTGTTGCCAATAAAAGTATGCAGGAACAAAAATATTTGTTGCAAACAAAAATATATGCAACAAAATCATTTTGTTGCAATAAAATACTATAGACAACAAACTATTTATTGCAAATAAAATTATTTATAACAAAATTATTTGTTTCAAAAGAACATTATTTACAACGATAACTATTTTGTTGCTAAGTTTGCAACGAACCAAAAAAATGTTGCAAAAGACCTTTTGGTACGCACTTATGGCGACGAATTGGATGACGAAAATGTTTCGTTGCAAATACCCTTTTGTAACAAATTAATAATTTTTTGCAACGATTTTTTTTGCTGCGAAAAGTATATTTTCTTGTAGTGAGTACACCTTCAGCAATTGTCTTCGTCTTCAAATGAAATCTTCTATGAAGCGCGAATCTTATTATAAAGAGTCGGACATCAAGGCTTCAGCGTCTTTGATTCTCCACTAAGTTTCCGGCACCTATGGAGATGAGGGTCAGCTCAAGGTGTGCACTGGGCCGGGCTGGGCTGGCCCGGGCCCAGGTCTGATCGGGTTTGACCGGGTCTCGGCTGGGCTTGGACCGATCGGAGCAGCGGGCCGGGCCTGGTTGGCCCATATGAGGAAGAGATGGACCCAGCCCGGACCCATGGCCCGGTTTGGTCGGGCCTGGCTGAACCGGACCTGGGACGGGTCAGCTCAGTGCTGGTCCTGGCCAGACCGATTTTTTTTGGAAAAAAGGCAAAAAAAACTTTTTACATTCTACCATTTAGGTTAAAAAAATACATTAGAAAGTAAAAGTTAATGCACATCATTACAAGAATTTTTTCCAAAAAAATTAGAAAGTAAAAATTAATAAGTAAAAAAAAATATTTTACTTTCTACCATTTATGTTTTAAAAAATTACAAATTAGAAAGTAAAAGTTAATGTACAACATTACAAGAATTTTTTCCCAAAAAAATTAGAAATGAAAAATTATTGAGTAATGTCAAGACAATTAAATGACTAATACAAGATTTGAATAATTTAAAAATTAATGACTAATACAAGATTTACAGAATTTGAAAATTAATGACTAATACAAGATTACTAGTACATAAATTGCAATTAATGAATTAATGACTCATACAAGATTATTAATACATAAAATGTGATTAATAACTCATACAAGATTGCTAGATGTTGATACATGATTTTAAATGTCTGTGTAGCTTCCTTATACCATGGCTATGGTACCATTTTAATTGTTTCCTACAATGCAAACATACAACAAGAACTTTAGTGGAGCATCTTCTTTCGGTACCTCCACTTGTACTCTCATTGTAAACTCCGCTAAAATTATGCCAAATTTTTTATTCTGACTCAAGCTCTTCTTGCAGTGCGTGTTGAGGTTGCGGTTGCTATGGTAATTGATCATTATCCATAATATAAATCATCTCTTCACACTAGGTTGCGTGTAAAAATTGTAGGAGGAAAGAAATTGTTGGTGTGACTAAGTTTAAAGATTTATGGCCTAGATATTTTTGGTCATTTTCAGCAAAATAACCAAAATACCCTTCCAACGGTCTAAAAATAGCAAGTAAAAATGGGGGTAAAATGGTCATTTTGGCCTCAAAACGTTTAAAAACCAAAAAAATTCAAAACCAACCGAACCGGGCCAACCGGGCCTGGATCGGGCCGGTCCAGGTCGGCCCGGTCGGGCTTGACAGGTTTGACCGGCTCGAACCCACGGTCAAATCGGGCCGGGCCAGTCCGTCCTTTTGGGTCCAGAGGCACAACCCAGCCTGGAACAATTTATCAATGGGTTGGGCCGGTCCAGGTCGTTGACCTGGCTCAGGCCGGCCCAAACCGATTTGACCGGGTCAGGCCTGAGTCGGGGACCAAGCTGCCTGGCCCAGTGCACACTTTGAGGGTTAGCACATTATCGTTTGCGGGTGAGCTGCCGCAACCAATCTCACCATAAATCAACAATAGTAAATTATGTGAAGTATACTATTAATTTATGATCTTGCTATCTTGCCTTAGGGTCGATTTTAAATTCATATGATGGAAACATAAGGAAGATATGAAACATAAGCAACTTATAATGTTCACCACTTTAGTGAAACTTATCCACAGTCGAAATCCTTTCCTGTACTTTTATGAATAATACTTACTCTGCCTACATAAGACATTGTTAGCTATGACACCTGTCTATATGAAGGTCACTGACTAGACGCTATCTCTGACATCATGGTCAAACGGTTCCCCTTCAGCGGTGGATAGCTAGTCCGACCGGTAGGTTTTCGAATAACAATGCTATTACTTCAGCACTATGTTTCCCTTAGGACAAATCGGTCCCCATGGCCCTAGAATACCGTTCGAGGAACTATACCTTGTGCACAAGTCGTCCATAACCATGCATCTAAATGCAACTTAGCTATAAAGAAACATAACATGCATGATAATAGAATTCAAGTACATAAGCCACAGTTCTCATTCATCTTGCCAATTTGCTTTAAGCCATATATAGTTCGTATACCCACTTGTCCAAAAATCTAAGGACTATTAATGTATGTCAACATTCCATTCGAGTCGAAGCCCGATATACTCACCGTCCAATTCTTGGGTCTTTGCTTCACCTGTACAACATTTGTATAGCAACATAAAAAAGCATCATTTGATTTACAACATACATAATTCTAGCCATGTGATAACTTATATTTCATTATCTTTCTGTGATGATCAAGGATCATCGAACGATCAAAGCCACTCACTTGTTGGTGAATTACTGAGAGAAAAAGGTCTTTCACGCAACGTCAAGTCCAATTTACATGGTTAGTACCTGCATTGGCACCAACAACGATTCAACATCCTCCTTCTCTTTCCTTCAGTGATTCAATATGAATGTGCAGACGGCGAAAGTAAATCCACGAAAAAATTTACGAAAATGCACACAAAACCAACAGCGAAAGCGATATCGAAAACCAGCAGGACTACGGTCTCGAGGCAAGAGACTCTTATACATAATTCTTTTCCCAAGACACGCGCCACTGCATCTTAGGCACCATTTCTAAAGAGTCCGTTCCATAACGAGGAAATGATCTCAATTCACTGTCCCGTGATCCTGGTAGAAAAATTGCCAAGTAAAATTTCTCCAATCTCATCCGACTCGGCCATTCGGCCGCTAGCCCCATCCGTGCTCCTCAATGGGAACATGATACTACAGTTTAAGCTCGAGCTTGGCTTGATATGCAAGCATGATTGAAGCTTGATAAACAAGCTCGATAAGCACAAAATCAAGCTCGTTAAGCTTGATTTCAAGCTCGCTCAACTTTATTTCAAGCTCATTAAGCTTGATTTCAAGATTAACGAGCTTGATTTCAAGTTAGTTATGCTTGAATTCAAGTACCTGTAATATTAACAATTTATTTATAAAAAATTAATTAAAAAAGTTCCTTAATATCAATTATTAAGGACATATAGATATATAATGTACACAACCATATTATTGTGCAAATATATATATATATATATATATATATATATATATATATATATATACATATATATAAAAAAATATATATATATATATATACATATATATATATATATATATATATATATATATATATATATATATATATAGAATTCAACAAAGAACAAAAAAATTTCTAAACAAGCTCCTAAATGAGCACCTAAACGAGCAAGCTCGCAAGCTTATAAACGAGGCAGCTCGCAAGTTCAAACGAGACAAGTACTTCTAAGCTTGAGCTTGGATCATTGATTAAACGAGCACGAAAATGAAGCTTCTTGTTTACTAGATGAATCGAGCTCAAACGAGCTTTTGTCGGGTCGAGCTTCGAGCAGCTCACAAACGGCTTGACTCGTTTACAGCCATGTCTGCATGTCCAAAAAAAACATAGAAGACAACTCTGCTCTAAACGTAGAATATACCTCTTTGCTACTTCCTTAGTCTTATCATTGACTCATCCCTGACAGTTAAGGCAATGCTTGGCGAGAACCTAGACCAAACAACATTCTCATAAGCAAAAAATGCTTCAAATGCTCTCATCATTCAGAAACAAAGATGAGAACACCTTAGCTAAAAAGGTCTGTTTGGTACAGCTTTAATTACACCCCTTTCTCAAAGCATAAAAAGTTGCATCACTATGCAGCGTTGCCATCCATGGTCCTTGCTTCGTGTCGAAATATGGGCTAATTGTCAGCTTTGAGTTTAAGTCCAGACATTTCAATTAAAAAATTGGGATCCTGAAATTTTATTTTTCACTTTCTTCCATTACCCTGAGCATGAGTACAAAGCCAACAACCAACACATCCCAAAATATATTTTTGCTTAATCTCTAAAAGTTAATACTGACAGCCCAAAATATATTTTATTACGTCAATGGTCTAAACTTTTCAATTAGACATATCATGAGTTAAACTCTAAGCCGATACAAAATTTAGAATCTAAACGCTAATTATCCCTAAATATATTTTAGTTTAATCTCTAAAAATTAATACTCAACCCAAAATATATTTTATTACATCTGAAACAAAAAAAATAACATTCATAGTAGGAAAACAACAACCCGTGCGTTGTCACGCTCCGATTCCGTAGAATCAATAGTCATCCCCCGGGTGTGATACCGTGTGAACCTAATTTGTGATCGCGCAAGGCATAGTCATAAGGTTATCCTAAACAGAACATCTAATAGAGTACGTAGAAAAATTGAACAACACATTTATGACAGAAGAAACTTTCTTTTTATTGATAATAGACATCATTTACAAGACACTATTACAATCCTGGCCACGCGGGCTTACAACATGACTCAATTACAAAATAAATGCCGATGAGATAGTCGTTCCATACATTACATCCCCATCGACAAGAAAAACATTCAAATGACCTGCTATCATGGGGAGTCGAGACATCTTTCTTCTGGACAGAATGCAGAGTCTTCAAAGGATCAAAACAAGCCTTTAGCACACGGACGAGGCTTCAAAATGACTAACGTCGCCTTGAGTTAAGTGGCACACCTTTCTTGGTTTGGGGTACCTGTGGAAAGCGAGGATGAGTATATTACACTTGTACTCAGAGCCGGCTCAAGCTTTAAGCAAATAAAGCAAATGCCTAGGGCCTCACTTTTTTAGGGCCCCCATAAATATCGAATACTATTATAGGTATGTATATTATTGGTATGTATGTATATGTAATTATGTATTATTTTTAAGAGCCCGATGAAAAAGGAATAATATCATAATTAAAGCCGGTTTCCCATGTAGGTAATTTAAAACTATTCTAAATAATGCCGGTTACTCCATCTGAAAAAGGAAATAATTAATATGTTGCAATTACCATTTGCCAGCCTTGCGGCCTTGCAGGCTTGCGCATATGTTTCAATATAAAACCTAATTAAAGTATAGGCTGCCAATCTTGTCTTGGTTGGCTATTTGTTAAAGGGTATTAAATGCAGTTAAAGCCATTGCTAGTTGTAAAAAATTTAAAGCTTCATGAAATCTATCAAAATTTAGAAAAAGATCAATAACCGTTACAACCTCTTGGTCTCCTTCTTAATTTGGTCTCTTCATCTTCTCTCTTTATATATAAAATAAAACACACGAATTTTTTATTATCTCTCTCTATCTCTCTTTCCGTTCAATAACCGGGTCCGCATCTCTCTCTTTCCCTCCTTTCTATATCAGTACTCTCTCTCTCTCTCCATTCAATATCTGCAAGTACAAGATAAGGATTTAGGTATGAACAAAATTCATCATACATTTATTTATTATTTGATTTATTTTAATGATTTTATAGCAAGTTACAGTCTTTACTTTTTTCATAGCAGTATTCTTCATTCAATTTTGTTGAGTACAAATGAGTACTAATTTAAGAATTTTGTACGTGTTTGTATCTTTAGAGATATTTGTGGAGTTCTGCATCCATAAAAAAAAGAATTGGATTTTTTTTTCTCAACTCGTTGTCAGGTTTTATTTTTTAATATTATAATTTTGCTTTATTTTATTTTATTTAGCAATGTCTAGTAGAAAATATGTTTCTGGATATGCAAAATGTCAAAAAAATTAAATTAGATAAAATGATTCAATCTCAAAGAGGTTCTTTTGATAACGCCTGTGTAACGTTTATAACGCTACATTGCCGGTCCCAAGCCCGGATGAAGGATGAGGGTTTGCACATAAATCAATATAATTATATAATTTAACCATGTTTAATTTTTTTTAAAAGGGCCCCATATTTGAACTTTTGCCTAGGGCCTCCAAATGGCTTGAGACGGCCTTGCTTGTGCTGGTGTGTGGCAAATTAAGTTCCACGCTCTCATGTGGTTGAAGAAATTATATGACTTAATTTGTGATCTTCCTAGCCATCCTAATGAATTTCAGACAAGCATTTGACAGGCATAATGTAAATTACGCTAAAACTTATCCATGGCAGAGCGTGCCGTACAATGTGAGACTTACCATGTTTTTTCCTGTCAATGTTATCATTTCTAGCATAGTGTGTGTACAATTTGTATATGTGATGGTCACTGACACCACAAGCCATTCTGGACTTATAACTTTGTTAGTCGGGAGCCTTTTAACGTAATTAGCAAGCCCCGCTGAAAGTCGTTGCACCCGTGCTAATATTCTGCATAGCTATACCGTGTTTCCGTCTAGGCCAAATTGGTCCCGTGGCCCCGGGGTATCGTTCGAATTTTTTTTACCGTGTGCACAAGTTGTCCATGACCGTGCTAGAACAAATTTGTTACTAAATTATGGTCCACATTTTGAGAATTAATCATTTTCATCGTGTCTCGTCTTGTCGTGGCATCAATTTATTCAATGAGTCAATCTTTTATTTAATCAGTTCTATATCATGAATAGCATAGCAAGTATGTGGCAATTCTACAGAATAGAAGTGTATCCATGCATTTGTATCTAACATTTTATTAAAGAGACCAGAGGGTCAAGGGGAGAAGGGGTCAGCCACTCACCTTAAATTTTGCTTGAGGCGAGAGACTTGTTGGTCGTGCTAGACGATGCCTACGCGATCACCTATAATCGCATAAGCACTTGATCAAAACACTGAACCATTCAAGGAGTTCGATATGTAATGCGAGTTCAAAAATGCAAGTCACGAAAGCCATCAAAAATATTCACAAAAACGTATTCAGAAAACCAAAGCCAAAGAATCAATTACGACATAAAAAAATAGAGCAATGGGAGGTCTCTCCCGACTCAGCCGCAGAGTCTATCCTCGAGGCACAATCTGCTGAATTTGTGACTTGATTTCGAAGAGGCCATTCCATAACGAAAAAATAATTTTAATTCAATCGGTCTCTTTAATCGATTCAAACGATCCCGATCAATCGGTCCCAACTGAGTGGATAGCGACAATGTTTTTTTCTCGCATATCTCGTGGACAAAAAATAGGGCACGATTTAGGGACGAGGTACTACACTATATCCAAATAAGAATAAGTTTCTTCTTTAAAACTTAAGAAGATAACCTACCGCTAGAAAAACAACAAAGAAATATTTTCCCTCATCTCGGACTCTAGCTCCCAGGTTGACTCTTCGTCCGCATGGTTCTTCCAGAGCACGTGAACGAGAGGGATAGCACGGTTTCGAAATAGTTTATCTTTGCACTCGAAGATTTGCACAGGCTCTTCCATATATGATAAGTCTACCTTCAGATTCAGCTGACCAAAATCTACCATATGGCTCAGATCGTGCATGTACTTTCGCAACTGAGAGAAGTGGAAGACATTGTGCACATCTGACAGTAATGGAGGCAATACAATCTGGTAAGCTACTAGGGTAACTTGCTTTAATATTTCAAAAGGACCTACAAATCTTAGACTAAGCTTGCCCTTAGCTCTAAATCTCGTGACTCCTTGCATGGGCATTACTTTCAGAAACATATGGTCGCCTTCCAGAAATTCAAGTGGTCATTGGTAAGTATCGGCGTAGCTCTTCTGCCGACTTTGGGCTATTTTTAATCTCTCCCGTATCAGCTTCACTTTTTTACAGTCTGCTCCACCAGTTACGGGCCGAGTATCTACCGTTCCCTAACTTCATCCAAACAAATGGATGAGCTGTACTTCCGACCATACAAAGCTTCATACGTCGCCATTTGGATGTTGGACTGATAGCTATTGTTATATGCAAATTCGGCCAACGGTAGATAAACGTCCCAGCTTGACTTCAAGTCGATTGCACAGAGGTGTAATATGTCTTCAAGAATCTGACTCACCTACTCTGTTTGGACATCGGTCTGAGGATGATAAGCTGAGCTAAACTTCAACTTGGTCCTCTTTGCTGACTGAAGACTACACCCAAAGCATGATACAAATCTCCCATCACAATCTGAGATGATGAATACCCATGCAGCCGAACTACTTCATCAAGTTAGTTCCGAGCAAGATGATCGATGCTCCAAGTGACTTTAATGGTAATAAAGTGCGCTGACTTGGTTAATCGATCGATGATGACCCAGACGACATTGTTTTCCCATGGCGTCTTTGGCAGGCCAACAATAAAATCCATAGTGATATGATCTCATTTTCATTCTGGAATGGCAAGGTTCCACATCTTCCCGTCCGGTCTTTGCTGCTCAGCTATAACCTACTGACAGGCCATACATTGCGACACGAAGAGTGCTACATATCTATTCATGTCGTGCCACCAAAATTTTGTGTGGAGGTCCTTGTACATCTTGGTATTGCTTGAATGTAAGGAATATTTTGCATAGTGTGCCTCTAACAATATCAACTTTTGTAGTTCTGAGTAGATCGAAACATATAGTCGGCCCTTCAATCGTAGCATGCCGGTCTCATCTTCCGCAAAGTCGGATGCCTTTCCATTGAAATACAGCTCTCACATCTTCTTCAGCTACGGATTGTCCTTCTGAGCGGTCTTGATCTTTTTCTGCAAGCTCGACTCTAACCGTAGTTGCGCCAACTGCACTCCCCTGAATCGAACCCTGAGGTCGATGCCCATCTCTTCTAAGTCCCGTAGTAGTCTGCTATTGATGGATAGCGAGCCAATGTATTTTTGACTCAGGGTGTCTTCCACAACATTTCCCTTGCCCGAAGTGTAGTCGATCGTTAAGTCATAATCTTTGATCAGTTCTAGCTAACGCCTCTATCGTAAGTTCATCTCCTTTTGAGTGAAGAGGTACTTGAGGCTCTTATGATCGGTATAGATCCCGTACGCCATGCCATAAAAATAGCGACGCCACAATTTTAGTGCGAACACAATCGTCGCTAACTCCAAGTCGTACGTAGGATAGTTCTTCTCGTGCGACTTTAATTATCTGGAGGCAAAGTAGATCACCTTGTCTCGCTGCATTAGCACACATTCTAATCCCTGACCTGAAGCATCGCTGAATATTTGAAAACCCTCTACCCTATCCGGAAGTGCGAGTATAGGGGCCGAAATGAGCCGCTGCTTCATCTTCTGGAAGGAAGCTTCATAGTCGTCCGACCACTCATACACGACTCCCTTTTAAGTGAGACGAGTCAATGGCGATGCAATCTTCACAAAATCTTTCATGAAGCATCTATAGTATCCTACTAAACTAAGAAAACTTTGAATCTCACTAGCAGAAGTAGGCCGCTTCCAATCAGCAATGGCGTCAACTTTCTTCGGGTCGACTGTAATGCCTTTGGATGAAATAATGTGTCCAAGGAATAATATGTTGCTCAACCAAAATTCGTACTTGCTCTGCTTCGCATACAAATTATTTTTCCGAAGAGTCTGGAGCACAGTCTGTAGATGTTCTGCATGTTGTGCCCTGCTCTTCGAGTAGACGAGAATATTGTCGATAAAGACCACTACAAATTTATCAAGGAAGGATCGAAACACTCGATTCATTAGATCCATGAAGGCATCAGACACATTCGTTAGGCCAAATGACATCACCGGGTACCCATAATGGCCGTATCGAGCGCGAAAGGCTGACTTTGGCACATCATCTGGCTTAATCTTCAGTTGATTATAGCCTGAGCGGAGATCAATCTTCAAAAATACTGAGGCACCTTGTAACTGATCGAATAAGTCGTTTATGAGGGGTAGTAGATACTTGTTCCGGAAGGTGGCTTTGTTCAGTTCGTGGTAGTCGACGCACAGACGTATTGACCCATCTTTTTTTACGAACAATACGGGTGCTCCCCATGGCAAAATGCTAGGTCGAATGAATCCCATGTCGAGCAACTCTTGCAACTGGACCTTGAGCTCCTTCAACTTTACAGGGGCCATTCTGTACGATGCCTTGGAAATGGGTTGGGTATCAGGGAATGTGTTGATACTGAACTCGATTTCTCGGTCGGGTGGCATGCTGGGTAGCTCATCCGGAAACACGTCAGGGAATTATGCCACAACGTCGGCCCGCTTTTGTACCATCCTATCGCATGTCTCGAACAGATGCCAAGTAGCCTTCATATTCAGAATACAACATCCTCCGAGCAGAAATTGGTAAGATCACCATGCAGGTTGACGATATTTCACCACATGAATTACAGAATTCAGGCACTCTGGATATACGGAAGGTAACCTTCTTTTTTGCGCAGTCGATGGTGACATTACATGCGTCGAGCCAATATTTTCCTAATATAACGTCGTATTCCTTAATATCTATAACTATCGTATCAAGATACACATGTTTACCTCTAATACAGATGATTCTGTCTCTGCAGCTAGTGTGCGTAAGTAATTGTGTGCCCGATAGGATATTAACGCTAAGGTTAAGGCCTAGAGGTGCCACATCAATTTTGTTCTCGACGGCAAAGTCCGTCGATATGAAACTACGTGTAGCACCGGAATCAAATAGTACACGAGTAGGCACATTATTGAAAAGTAAAATACCTGTCACAACTGTGTCTGAGGCGAACGGCTTATCTCGAGTCATGGCATAGATGCAGCCCTGGGCATTAGGGCGACAGTCTTGGCCATTTTAATGTGCAGGCTGGGGGGCTCGAGGTGCCGGGCCACGGTTATCTGGATGATGTTGCTGTGGCAGGGCATTCTGATTCTTTCTTCTGGCCATATAGTCTCGGGATTGGTGACCCCTTTTTTCGCAAAAGAAGCATCCCCCCGTCGAAGACAGAGCAGTTGGTGGCATGGTGTCCGAGGTAGTTAATGTAACAAGGTAATCGGTTCCGTCTTTTATAGCTGCCATTGTTTGGACACTTTATAACGTGATTGTTGGCTTCCGTATAGCTAGGACGTTTGTGATTTGAGTGGCGTACAACATTGAAAACGACGGGAGGGTACTGGCTCTCAAGGTAGAGAACATGATTCAGAGAATCGCCCGTGTTCTTGTATTCTAGCACGGCCACATGAACAGCAAAATAGGGCCACAAACCCACTTTAAATTGTCGCATACGAAACTCCTCTGTAGGTAGAAATGCACCAGCAAATTTGGATAATTTATTGAATTCTACCGTGTACTGTTGCACCGTTCTATTCTCCTACCTCAACTGCATGAATTCATTCTCCTTCTCTTGACGAACGACTGAGGAAAGGTACTCGACTTCGAAAGCTTTGCGAAATGTGGCCCAAGAGATCGGCGCTGAGTTGTTGTCGTATCGGATCGCTCGTTTGTGCATGGCCCACCAGTCGTGTGCATTCAAACATAGTTGAAGTTGTGTGTAGACGATTTGCTTGGATTCTTCGACGACGAGGAGCTCGAAGTGGTCTTCCAGCTCTTCCAACCAGTCGATTGCTATAGAAGGGCCTTCGGTACCGCTTAAGGAAGTGTGACATGTTTTTTTGAACTTTGACACATCAAAGTTGTAACTTCTCGGTATTGCAGGTTGACGCAGGGGCTCCTCTGGGTCTACTTCGGTGGGTCGGACCATAGGCTCGGTGATAGCAGACGTGGTTGCAGAGTTGCCATTGGCCACAATCGTGTGGACAATCTATTACAGAGTATCAAGTTGCTTTTGTTGCATCTTAGATTGTGCATCGAAGCGAGCTTCGAATTGGGCCTGTCATGCCTCCGCTTGTCTGTGTCGGCTTTCGTATTATTTTTGCTGCGCCTCTATCATGCACATCATCCTCTCGATGGCATCGTTAGAAGGTCTGACCCGCGAGCTATTCGAGCTACTCGAAATACTTTATTCCTACTCGGCCACGGGTTTCGCCACTTCTAAAATATGCAGCAGCACACATTAATCTTAAAATATTATGAACTCACTGTATGGAACAACTTATCTCATCGACACGAGGTCAAAGGTTTGAGACTCTAGACGAGAAGCCAAAGGATGTAAAGCCATGCTCTGATACCATTATGTCACGTTCTGATTCCGTAGAATCGATAGTCGTCCCCTGGCGTGATGTCGTGCAAACCTAATTTACGATCGCACAAGGCATAGTCATAAGTTTATCTGAAACACAACATCTAATAGAGTATGCAGAGAAATTGAACAACACATATGTGACAGAAGAAAATTCCTGATAATATACATTATTTATAAGACTATTACAATCCTTGTCATGCGGGCTTACAACATGACTCGATTACAAAATGAACGCCGATGAGATAGTTGTTCCATACATTACATCCCTGTTTACACGCAAAACATTAAAAATACCTGCTATCATGGGGAGTTGAGACATCTTTTTTCTGGACTGAATGTGAGTCTTCAAAAGATCAAAAGAAGCCTTTAGCACAGGACGAGGCTTCAAAATAACTAGCGTCGCCTTGAGTTAAGTGGCACGTCCTTCTTGGTTTGGGGTACCTATGGAGAGCGAGGATTAGTACATTACACTTGTACTGGTGCGTGGCAAATTAAGTTCCACGCTCTCATTTGGCTGAAAAAATTATATGACTTAATTTATGATCTTTTTAGCCATCCTAATAAATTTTAGACAAGCATATAACAGGCATAATGTAAAATTACGCTAAAACTTACCCACGGCAGAGTGTGTCGTACAATTTGAGACTTACCATGTTCTTTCCTGTCAATGTTATCATTTCTAGCATAGTATGTGCGCAATTTGTATATGTGATGGTCACTGACACCACAAGCCATTCTGGACTTATAACTTTGTTAGTCGGGACCCTTTCAACGCAAGTAGTGAGCTCCGTTGAAAGTCTCCACATAACCGATGCTAACATTCCACACAGCTATACCGTATTTCCCCCTAGGCCGAATCGGTCCCGTGGCTCCGGGGTGCCGTTCGAGGAAACTTTTACCTTGTGCACAAGTTGTACATGACCGTGCTAGAACAAATTAGTTACTAAAGCATGGTCTACATTTTGAGAATTAATCATTTTCATTCGTGTTCCGCCTAGTCGTGGCATCAATTTATTCAATGAGTCAATCTTTTGTTTGACGCAGTACTATTTCATGATTCGCATAACAAGTATGTGGCAGTTCTACAGAATAGCAGTGTGTCCGTGCCTTTGTGTCTAACATTTTATTAAAGAGACTAGAGGGTCAAGGGCGAGAAGGGTCATCCACTCACCTTAAATTTTGCTTGAGGTGAGAGACTTGTTGGTCGCTCTAGACGGCACCCATGCGATCACCTAAAATTGTATGAGCAATCAAAATACTGTACCATTCAAGGAGTTCGATATGTAAATGCGAGTTCGAAAATGCAAGCCATGAAAACCATCAAAAAATTCACGAAAGTGCATTCAGAAAATCAAAGCCAAAGAAGCAATTATGGCATGAAAAGCAGAGCAATGTGAGGTCTCTCCCGACTGAGCCATAGAGACTGTCCTCGAGGCGCAACCCACTGAATATGAGACTTGATTCCGAAAAATCCATTCCATAACGAGAAAATAATCTTAATTCAACCGGTCCCCTTCAATCGATTCAATCGATCCCGACTTAATCGATAGCGACAATCTTCCTCTCTCGTGCACCCTGCGGACAAAAAATGGGACATGATGTAGGGAGAGAACCTACCGCTAGGAAAACAACAAAGGAAGTTTTTCCCTCATCTCGGACTCAAGCTCCTAGGTAGACGATTCGACCACATGGTTCTTCCAAAGCACGCGAACGAGAGGGATAACATGATTTTAAAGCGGTTTATCCTTTTGCTCCAAGATTTGTATAGGCTCTTCCACATATGATAAGTCTGCATTCAGATTCAGCGGACTAAAATCTACTATATAGCTCGGATCGTGCATGTACTTCTGCAACTGAAAGACGTGAAAGATATCGTGCACAACCAACAGTATTGGCGACAATGCAATCTGGCAAGCTACTGGGGCGACTTGCTTTAATATTTCGAAAGGACCTACAAATCTTGGACTAAGCTTGTCCTTAGCACCAAATCTCGTGACTCCTTGCATGGGCATTACTTTCATAAACACATGGTCGTCTTCTAGAAATTCAAGGGGTCGTCGTTGAGTGTCGGCGTAGCTCTTCTGCCGACTTTGGGCTATTTTCAATATCTTCCGTATCAGCTTAACTTTTTGTACAGTCTGCTCCACCAGTTTTGGGTCGAGTATCTGCTATTCTCCGACTTCATCCCAGCAAATGGATTTATACTTCTGGCCGTATAAAATTTTGTACGGTGCCATTTGGATGCTGGACTGATAACTATTGTTATATGCAAATTCGGCCAACGGTAGATGAACGTCCCAGCTTGACTTCAAGTCGATTGCACAGAGGCGTAACATGTCTCCGAGAATCTGATTTACCTGCTCTTTTTGGCCATCGGTCAGAGGATGATAAACTGAGCCAAACTTCAACTTGGCCCCCATTGCTGACTGAAGACTACACCAGAAGCATGACATGAATCGCCCATCCTGATCTGAGACGATGGATATTGGGAACCCATGCAGCCGAACTACTTTATCAAGATAGATCTGAGCAAGGCGATCGATACTCTAAGTGACTTTAATAGAAATAAAGTGCGCTGACTTGGTTAATCGATCGACGATGACCCAAATGGCATCGTTCTCCCGTGGCATCTTCGGCTGGCAAACAACAAATTCTATAGTAATATAATCTCATTTTCATTCTGGAGTGGCAAGGTTCTGCATCCTTCCGCCCGGTCTATGGTGCTCAGCTTTAACCTGCTGACTGGCCATATATTGTGACACGAAGAGTGCTACATCTCTTTTCATGCCGTGCCACCAAAATGTTATACGGGGGTCTTTGTACATCTTGGTACTGCCTAGATGCAAGAAATATTTTGTATAGTGTGCCTCCGACAATCTCTCTTTTCGTAGTACTGAGTCATCCGAAACATATAGTCGTCCCTTCAATCGTAGCATGTCGGTCTCATCTTCCGTAAAGTCGGACGTCTTCCTCGTTGAAATCGGCTTCGCATCTTCTTCAGGTACGGATCATCCTTCTGAGCGGTCTTGATCTTTTCCTGCAAGCTCGGCTCTAACCGTAGTTATGCCAACTATACTCCCGTGAATCGAACCCGGAGGTCGATGCTTATCTCTTCTACGTCCCGTAGTAGTCTGCTGTTGATGGATAGTGAGGCAATGTATTTTTGAGTCAGAGTGTTTGCCACAACATTTCCCTTACTCGGAGTGTAGTTGATCGTTAAGTCATAGTCTTGATCAGTTCTAGCCAACGCCTATGTCGTAAGTTCAGCTCCTTTTGAGTGAAGAGATACTTGAGGCTCTTGTGATCGATATAGATCATGCATGCCACACCATAAAGATAGTAACACCATAATTTTAACGCGAACACAATCACCGCTAACTCCAAGTCGTGCGTAGGATAGTTCTTCTCGTACGACTTTAATTGTCTGGAGGCGAAGGAGATTACCTTGTCTCGCTGCATGAGCACACATCCTAAGGCCTGGCCTGAAGCATCGCTGATTATTTGGAAACCCTCTACCCCATCCGGAAGTGCGAATATAGGGGCCGAAATGAGCCATTGCTTCAGCTCCTGGAAGAAAGCTTCACAGTCATCCGACTACTTATACATGACTCCCTTTTTAGTGAGGCGAGTTAATGGCGATGCAATATTCATAAAATCTTTCATAAAGCGTCTGTAGTATCCCGCCAAACCAACGAAACTTCGAATCTCACTAGCAGACGTAGGCCGCTTCCAATCAGTAACGACTTCAACTTTCTTCGGGTTGACTGCAATGCCTTTGGATGAAATGATGTGTCCAAGAAATGATACGCTGGTCAGCCAAAATTCGCCTTTGCCCTATTTCGTATACAACTGATTCTCCTAAAGAGTCTGGAACATGGTCCGCTGATGTTCTATATGTTGTGCCCTATTTTTTGAGTAGACGAGAATATCGTCGATAAAGACCACTACGAATTTATCAAGGAAGGGTCGAAACACTCGATTCATTAGATCCATGAAGGCATCAGTGGCATTCGTTAGGCTGAATGACATCATCAGGAACTCATAATGGCTGTATCGTGTATGGAAGGCTGACTTCGGCACGTCGTCTAGCTTGATCTTAGCCTGAGCGGAGATCAATCTTCAAAATTACCGAGGCACCTTGTAACTAATTGAATAAGTACTCGTCTATGCGGGTAGTGGATACTTATTATGGACTGTGGCTTTATTCAGCTCAATAGTCGATGCACAGACGCATTTACCCATCTTTTTTCTTTATGAACAATACGGGCGCTCCCCATGGCAAAATGTTAGGCTGAATTAATTCCTCGTCGAGGAACTCTTGCAACTGGACCTTGAGCTCCTTCAGCTCTATTGGGGCTATTCAGTACGGAGCCTTAGAAATAGGTCGGGTATTAGGGAATGTGTCGATGCTGAACTCTATTTCTCGGTGGCATGCCGGGTAGCTCATCCGAAAATACGTCAAGAAATTATGCCACAACGTCGGTCTGACCCGCGTTTGCACCATCCTGTCGCATATTTCGAACGGATGCCAAGTAGCCTTCAAATCCGAAATGCAACATCCTCCGAGCAAAAATTGTCGAGATCACCATACAGGTTGACAATGCTTCACCACACAAATAGCATAATTCAGGCACTCCAGGTATGTGGAAGGTGACCTTCTTTTTTGCACAATCGATGGTGGCATTTGTCACGACCCGCTCCCGAATAATCGGACACGAGTCGGACACGCCCAACCTTCGTCGTTAGACACGACGAAGCAAGCTGTACCAACTAGGGAAATCTAACCAGATAATCATAAAGGTATATAATCACAGTATCTAAAAACGTATCCCAGAATGATTACTATAATCCACAATTCTATGTATATAAATGTACGAGTCATCAAGAATGAAATGTACTATGAATTCTAAAATAATATCTAAGAGTAAAGCTAACAGTCTAAACCTGAAACCTCAAGCTAAGTCATGGCCTCATCCTGCTCAGCTAATATCCTGGGCTCTGGCCCATATGGTAGGATAATATCCTGCAAGTACACCTGCAACATATCCAGTCAGGAGCAGAGCAAAGTACAGTTCTAGGTAATGAAACATGAACATGATATGAAATGAGTACAAGGGTACATGAAATAAAATACAGGAATGAACATAAAAGTATAGGAAAATAGTACAGGGAATAAGTACAGGAACTATAGTACATGAATGTAAAGTACAGGAAATGTAATGTACAGGAATAAAACTATAATCCTGAAGTACCAGACATGATAAGTGCACAATATCGAAATACATCTAGTCCATGGGACCGGCTGGGGTGAGAACACGCACAGGAGTACATGAATAGGGTACGACTTAGGGCCCGCGTGCACGATACGAGGCCTAAGCTAGGCACATGAATATAGTAACCGGGATTGGTCACATGGCTAGTGTATTTTCCCACCCGACACTAATAAGTACAAGAACGAGAGTACATGAGTACAGGAGTACATGATGTCGTGCCATGACGTGTCAGAAGAAGAGTACAGGAATGTAAATGCACAAAACCGTAGAAAAGTACTTGCCTTGCTCCAGGAAAGTACGGGTAATGAATGGAGCTGGATGTCCTCATGTTTATTTTAAGTACAAGTTGATTAAAATCTAAGTAAGATCCATTTAATTATCTCATAACCTATCTATAAAATATCTAGGATATTAAAAGGGTAAGCCCTAAACAAGTTTTAGACAACAAAACTTAACTCCTAATCATAGAGTAATATCACAAATCAGTGCTTTATGAGATTCTATTTCAAGCTACAAAAACTACTATTCAAATGTCAGGTTACCTTATTTAACAAATAATATGCCACCTTCTAGAAAATAATTAGAGTCTAGAATAACTATTTATATATAGAGAGTAGCTAATGAATTATCATTTATATAAAAGACTAGATAAGAAAAATACTCTTTATAACAAACTAATAATAATGCACTTTCTAACTATAATACTTATTTATAATAGTTAGCACAATACAAAAAATGGAAATTAAGAATTTTTCTTAATAAGCAGCATTGCTTAGATTCAAGGATAGTTTGATTTGGAAGAATTCTATTAAAATAATACTGGTAATATTTTCCATAATAAAAATCGTTACTACAGTAACTGACCTAGTTCTACTCTCGGCTTAAATCATCACATCTCCCGGTAGTCCAGTTTAACCCACCACAATTCTATACATACCAAGGCCCAGCATTATGCATAGAACTTATCAATTCCATCCCCATGAACTAGCAAAACCATGGAATAGTTCATCTAAGCCCAAAATAGGCTTGACCTGTCACGTCCCGATCCCGGAGGATCGAAAACTAGCCACTGGGCGTGATGCCGTACAAGTCTAGATTGTACTTGTACAAGGTAAAACCATTACAGTTCCTGGTAATTCTCAGAAAACATCGACAACGCAGCGGAACCAAGCAGATAAATTGAAGTCACACAATTTATATAGAAATGTAACTCTTTATTGATAATCAAAATGGATTACAAGACTTGCAGCAGAATACAGAGTTTACAACTGTTTACAAGACTCGCAGCGGAATACAGAGTTTACAACTGTTTACAAGACTTTTGAATAGCCAACTGAATGTATACACTTGCCCTTTAGGCTACAAATGAATATACCGACTTCTTTACAATGAACTTGCCAATATGGCTACAATCTCACTGGTATAACTGAGTTCCCATGTTCCATACATTATGTCCCGTATAGCAGAAGACATCGTCTTGCAAGAAGAGCTTCTGCACACCCATCCGATTCATCGATGCCAAGCACTGATTTACAGGATTTCCCCCAAGCAAACACCTATAATATTGCCCACAACGTGGGTCAGTACATCATCAATGTACTGGCGAGCGGTGCTGGCCTAACTCACCTAAGAAGACAACACTAAGTAATCATGTTATAGCACATTATTAACAGTGGTCTTTCTCGTTACCTTAGGGTCAATTTCATGTTATAGCCGACAAGAAGTAAAGCATGCAAATCTCATAGCCAACATAATTTAAAGCATACTGTTATCACCCTTTGGTGATTCTTACCCACGGTCGTGTAGCCATCCCTGTACATTTATAATACTTACTCTGCCTGCACAAGACATTGTTAGGAACAACATCATGATTCAATATAATTATTACCGTTCAGATGATTCTTACCAACAGCAGACATCCTTCCCTATATTTGAGTAATAACTTACTCTGCCTGCATAAGACATCATTAGTACCTGACCTATCTATATGAAGGTCACTGGCGACACGCCATCCTGGACCGTCTTACAGGGATACAGCACCCTTATCAGTGCAGGTAGCTAGCCCCACTACAAGTCCTGTATACCGTGCTACTACTTCAGCACTGCCACTACTTCGATATTGGTTTCCCCTAGGACGAACCGGGTTCCATGGCCCAGGAATACCATTCGAGAAACCACCTTGTCGACAAGTTGTCCATGACCATGCAACTATATGCAACTTATCTAAGAAGAAAACATATAATGCATGATAAGGAAAACTAAGCAAAACCATCATTCTCATTCGTATTGCCATCTTGCCATCTAGCTATCTTGCCTTGAGCCAATGCTCACATTATCATCTGCCCAATCCAGGGTCTTGGCGTAATCAACATTCTACATCGGCGACAGGATAATAGAATGTTGTTACCCAATGCCTTGCCACATCTTTGATACCAAACATCTTTCCAACCAAACTCAATGTACTCACCGCCCAATTCCTGGGACTTAGCATCTGTTTGGCATTCATTCATTTGAATGCAATTCAAGCATACTCACTGCCCAGTTCTTGGGTCTTAACATCTGTATTGCCATCTATTCATTGAGCCAACGCTCGATATACTCACCGCCCAAGTATTTGGGACTTTGCCTTCACCTGTCATGTAATTCATCGCAACAGCTTACAAGCATACAATTTATTTAGCCACAACAGTTTATATTCAGGTGATTATTATCTTTCATTATCTTTCCAAATTCCATGCAAGGTGTTATTGAGCAACACAATAAGAAACATAGCATACTCATCCTTATTTTAAGCGTGAAGCTAAAGGATCTTTGAAGGGTTCAACACTACTCACATTCATAGGATGATTCCCGCCACGATCGTATAGACTTCCAAGCGATCCCTCGCATAATCCCAAGTCCAACAAGGCTTCACGAACCAACCATCCATCATAAGGCATCTTGCGGGTCGGGGCACTACAATATATACCACCCAGAAAAAGTTTCGTCCTCGAAACTTAAAACAAAACTCATCCACAAAACTTCAACCAAGCTTTTCATGAAACTTCAACGATCAACTTGCACTATTTAATATTTCTCCGCAATCTCTCGATTGATTTCAAGTAATGTACCGTCTCGTTATATCATCTCAATTGATTCAAAATAGTTTACCATTCTTTTTGATCTTTCCTGCAACACTCGTGCAATTCTTAGCACATAATAATCCTTCCCGTGGCTTCGTTTGAATTCAGCATATCACTTAGTTGGAATCATACACATATTTTAGGCGTCCCCAAAAAACATGCACTTCAGTCAAGTTCAGTGATAGAGAAAACAAACGAGCTACGGTATACCTTCCTTTTCGAACATCAGTAATTCTTTTTTGAGCATCTCGTATAATCCCACTTTGTTTATTCGATACTCCAACCAATTGATAACACAATAGATGTTGCCAATTTAAATCAAGACATTTTTCTCAACCGATCCAACATTTTCCAAAGTATTCGGACTTAGATATATCAAGTATTCCTTTCAAGTTCATTGTCATCCATGCCACCAAAGTTGGTAAATCCTATTGCCACATTTTATTTCGATACCCCGATTCTCGTCGGTCAAATCTTGTACTCATTATCGTTCGCATCCATATACTTTATTTGCAACTTGTAAATTTCCTAATCATGATCCATCTTCCAAATCGTACCATCCTTCAAATTGTACCACAATTTCACTCTAGCAACATTTCTTGCTGTACTCCAACATTTTCTCGTATTGATCAAGCCAACATATTTATCCTCTCGCATAGGCAACTATCATATTCCAGCAACATTAATTCTGAGGGTCATTCATATTCACATTCGCCGATCTCGGCTACATGCACTATCCAATTCCGTCATTACACTTATCCTCAATCTTGATCCGGTCAATAAAATTATTCCAACTATCTCAAAGCACTACCAACAATTTTCGCAGCTCAATATCAATCAACCAATCCAACCAGTTCTAACAATTTCCAACATTTCAACCAAGGCAACTCAATTTCTGAAATCAACATGATCCGTCATCCCATCCAACATTCCAACATTATAACATCAAAATTTCCCAAATATCTATTCCATTCCAAAGCCTACCTTCCAACACATCTTATTCATTCCAACTATACTCACGCAACACCAATAGGGACATCCTACGGTTTTCCAATAGTCAACTTAGCATACAATCAAGTCTCTACGGTCAGCTAATCTGAGCTAAACCAGACATTCAGCTAACCCATATGAGATGAGTAGCTATCAGGGACATACTTATCTCTTATCTTAGAGGCAACCAATTCTCAACATAGGGCAACTCTATGGTCTGACCAACTGAAGAACATAGCCAACCAATCTGAGACTTAAGCAAGCAACCAACAATCTAGGCAACAAATCGACACTCTAGGCAACCAGCCAACAATCTAGGCAACCAATCGACAATCTAGGCAACTAGCCAACAATCTAGGCAACCAACCGACAATCTAGGGTCAAGTCTTTCTACCTGTACTCATACTCGAGTCATACCCACGAAGTCTCATTCTAGACTTACCCACAACCGACCAAATCTATCCGACAATTCTATCCAACAATTCTATCCCACAATTCTATGGGTCAATCTCGAAGCTATCATATAAAACTCCTCAATAGAATATTCAACTTTCAATTTCCACTTTGCATAGACATAGCATCACTTGTTCAATCCGTCTTGCATCCTTATATCGTACTCAAATTGTCTATTCAATCGGGTCAACTATTCTGAGTCATCATCCGACATTGCTATCTCAATAGTTTATCACTTGCGATCTCTTCCTACGATTTCTTTGCGACATATTCGTTTTCCACATTCTTAGATCATCGATACGGTCTTGTACTCCTTAACCAACAAATAAGGCAACTACATAATCGTATTTCTTCCGAGGCATCATTTGTAAATTTTCTAGCACCAACACGGTCATCTCTTAGCAATTCACGTTAACCATCAATATTCGTTTTGCATCATCTCCTTATGATTCCATAAGAAATTTTACTATTCATGCACCGATCCAATCTCTATAGCACCAATCATCTAGCATTCGTGTATCGGTCATCTTAGTGGATATAACATAACTTATCAGCTAAGTCATAATCTAACAATTCTATATTCCACCAAACTTGTTATTCATGCGACATCACCTACCGACATGGTCTATTACATATCGCTGCACCTCGATACTTATTTGTATTCCAGCCATTCGACTCTCATAAGGAACATCTACTCTTTCATGCATTAAGGGACAAGTACCCATTCTCTATGCCTCAAAATAGTCCAGGGTCATAACTTGTTAATTCGGGACACATCAATTTCTCTTAAGCCCAACTGCACATCGTGCTAAGATCATCTATTCCTCAATCCCATTCTCGATCCTTTCGATCGTTGATGCAACTCTCTCTGCATCGTCTAAATCATTCGCAACATTCCGATAAACGTCTAACATCACCATCGATTCTGCCGATGTCCAACATGCAATTTCTTTCACTCAATTCCAACATCGTTCAATATTCGGTCCATAGTTATTCTCACAAAATCTTTCAATAGCAACATCACACCATCATTACCAAGCCTACACTCCTTATACCTCACTGATTCAAGTACTCGCCTGAATCTGAAATTCGTTTCCTTCCCAACCAAGGCAATCATTTCATATTCTCAATTCTCTTATTACCCGACATAATGCTAACCGACAAGGTCTAGCGATGGTTCATCTGAACACATCAAAATCTCACAATGGGTCATCCGAACTTAATCATCAAGGGACATTCCTAGCCGTCATGTATCAATCGTAAGCTTAGCTACGATTCGATACCACCCAATACCTTATAGGTAAACCAAACACAAAATCATAAACACATCAAGGGTCAAGGGACATCTTATCCCGACGAGGGTATATGCAATATACCACTCAGAGCTGAAGCCATTCCCAACACAATATTCCCTCGCATCAAACCAACGTCCAACATGGACAATCCATCCTGCAGTGGTTATGCTGACCACAAATATCGACTCAAAATTCTGTCGATTCCCATTCACTGAAATCCATACACATTCTGTTCCAACATACCAAGCCATCGCCCACGGTCGATTGCTGCATAACAATTGACTCAAAGAATCCCACACATACGTCATCCAGCATACATCACAAACTTATTATCACATCGCATCATTGTTATTCTTTTTGGTATCTTTTAGAAATTCAACAAAGCACACATATCACAGCCCACATATTTAGACTTATTGTATGGAACACCCAGTGAGAGGTTAGAATGATCAACGGACTTTCAGTCAAGGGAACAACATAGAATAGTTTGGAAGCAACACAGAGTAATCGCAGAAGCACTATGAATCATCATAGAGGCAACTTTGATTTCATCGCGGAAGCAACTTTGAGTATTCACGGAAGCAACTTTGATTCACCGCGGAAGCAACTTTAGAATAATCTCGGAAGCAATCTTTGAATCATCGCGGAAGCAGCTTAGAATCATCTTAGTAGCAACATTGATTTGAAACAAATCGAATAGGAATTCAAGGACATAAAACCTGGCTCTGATACCATTATGTCACGCCCCGATCCTGGAGGATCGAAAACTAGCCACTGGGTGTGATGCCGTACAAGTCTAGATTGTACTTGTACAAGGCAAAACCATTACAGTTCCTGGTAATTCTCAGAAAACATTGACAAGCAGCGGAACCAAGCAGATAAATTGAAGTCACACAATTTATATAGAAATGTATCTCTTTATTGATAATCAAAATGGATTACAAGACTTGCAGCAGAATACAGAGTTTACAACTGTTTACAAGACTCGCAGCGGAATACAGAGTTTACAACTGTTTACAAGACTTTTGAATAGCCAACTGAATGTATACACTTGCCCTTTAGGCTACAAATGAATATACCGACTTCTTTACAATGAACTTGCCAATATGGCTACAATCTCACTGGTATAACTGAGTTCCCATGTTCCATACATTATGTCCCGTATAGCAGAAGACATCGTCTTACAAGAAGAGCTTCTGCACACCCATCCGATTCATCGATGCCAAGCACTGATTTACAGGATTTCCCCCAAGCAAACACCTATAATATTGCCCACAACGTGGGTCAGTACATCATCAATGTACTGGCGAGCGGTGCTGGCCCAACTCACCTAAGAAGACAACACTAAGTAATCATGTTATAGCACATTATTAACAGTGGTCTTTCTCGTTACCTTAGGGTCAATTTCATGTTATAGCCAACAAGAAGTAAAGCATGCAAATCTCATAGCCAACATAATTTAAAGCATACTGTTATCACCCTTTGGTGATTCTTACCCACGGTCGTGTAGCCATCCCTGTACATTTATAATACTTACTCTGCCTGCACAAGACATTGTTAGGAACAACATCATGATTCAATATAAATATTACCGTTCAGGTGATTCTTACCAACAGCCGATATCCTTCCCTGTATTTGAGTAATAACTTACTCTGCCTGTATAAGACATCATTAGTACCTGACCTATCTATATGAAGGTCACTGGCGACACGCCATCCTGGACCGTCTTACAGGTATACAGCGCCCTTGTCAGTGCAGGTAGCTAGCCCCACTACAAGTCCTGTATACCGTGCTACTACTTCAGCACTGCCACTACTTCGGCATTGGTTTCCCCTAGGACGAACCGGGTTCCATGGCCCAGGAATACCGTTCGAGAAACCACCTTGTCGACAAGTTGTCCATGACCATGCAACTATATACAACTTATCTAAGAAGAAAATATATAATGCATGATAAGGAAAACTAAACAAAACCATCATTCTCATTCGTATTGCCATCTTGCCATCTAGCTATCTTGTCTTGAGCCAATGCTCACATTATCATCTGCCCAATCCAGGGTCTTGGCGTAATCAACATTCTACATCGGTGACAGGATAATAGAATGTTGTTACCCAATGCCTTGCCATATCTTTGATACCAAATATCTTTCCAACCAAACTCAATGTACTCACCGCCCAATTCCTGGGACTTAGCATCTGTTTGGCATTCATTTATTTGAATGCAATTCAAGCATACTCACTGCCCAGTTCTTGGGTCTTAACATCTGTATTGCCATCTATTCATTGAGCCAACGCTCGATATACTCACCGCCCAAGTATTTGGGACTTTGCCTTCACCTGTCATGTAATTCATCGCAACAGCGTACAAGCATACAATTTATTTAGCCACAACAGTTTACGTTCAGGTGATTATTATCTTTCATTATCTTTCCAAATTCCATGCAAGGTGTTATTGAGCAACACAATAAGAAACATAGCATACTCATCCTTATTTTAAGCGTGAAGCTAAAGGATCTTTGAAGGGTTCAACACTACTCACATTCATAGGACGATTCCCGCCACGATCGTATAGACTTCCAAGCGATCCCTCGCATAATCCCAAGTCCAACAAGGCTTCACGAACCAACCATCCATCATAAGGCATCTTGCGGGTCGGGGCACTACATGACCTATTACTGCACTTCCACTAACACATACCTATCAACCTTCACTAGATTCCATGAGTTAATAACTCAGGATCCCAGAGACTGTTAAACTCCAACTCGAAGAGAAATAGAATAATGATCCACGAAAATGACAAGAATATATACAAAATTTATACATGAACCAATATCTAATAGCCAAGTTAAATTCTCTAAAAGAAACGGCTAACTGTTACTGATTATTGATCTAAAGAACACATCCCAAACATAACATTCTAAAATACTAAATTTAATACAACCATATTGAATGAGAAAATATATACATAATCTAAGAGGAAATGAATTTGAAAATTCACTGGAAACATAAATAAAACTTCATTGTTTAAGCAGATTCCCAAATACTGCAATCCACTGCCCCAACTATACTCTGACACCGCTAACTCTCAGCACCAGCTGGAAGGAACACGAACAGGACGGACACGAGCTATAGCCTCGGACACGTACCCCAAACTCGAACATAAAATCCATACCACCCAACCACGAACACGACACATGAAATAAACGAACACAATTGAGATTAAAATCAAGCAACTAGGCACGTCTGCACAAAGAATTCGAATAGGTAGATGAAGAAATTACCTGAGGAATTCAGAGCTTGCGATCACAGATCACAATGGGACACCAAACTTCGTGTTCAGATTCCTCATGCTTGCTCCACCAATATAAAGTACTCTCCCGATGATCACAATACTCAAAGTCCAGAATTTACTGAAACTAACCAAATCAAAGAACAACAATCGATCACAAATTATCATAAAAAAATTCAGATCAATAAGTGAAAACCCAATTTACCAGGTTTAGAGATTAGTGAAGGAGAAGATCCAAACAGCCGCTCGATTGTTCAAAACCAGAAGATCTGATCGATCGTTCAAACTCAGCGAGATTTCAACTGGAAGATTCAATACAAGGAAAAATTAAAAAGAATTAACAGGGGAAGCAAATCACCGATCAATCGAGACTGAATTGAGCTTACCGTCGTCGAAGTTCGGTCATGCCCCCTCGAAGAAGAAGGATAAGCCGAAGTTGCTTAGAGAACTCGTCGCAAGAAGGAAGTCGAGTCTCGCCGCCTCTTAGTTCGCCGGAGAAGAGATCGTCAGCCCGCTAAAGTTTTGCCACACGCTCGACTGATTGCCGGAGAAGGAGGTTCTCACTCCGCCGACGTCGTCGGAAAGACGTCCGCACTTTGCTCGGAGGAAATCGTCGGAAGAAGATCACCGGAGGGAGAGTTCGGGTCGCTTTCGTGGCCGGACTCGTCACCGCCGCGGAGGAAGAGTAGATCGCCGGAGAAACGACTCCGTCGTCAGTTGGGGGAAAATGCCACCGAATCTCGTCGGTGGTGGAACTAAAATTGAGCGAAGTCGCCAGTAACCTTCGAAGCACTGCCATGGCCGAGAGTTCGCCTGAGTCGGTGGAGATGAACGTCGCCGCTGCCATGGGCTAGGGTTAGGTTTAGGTCGGATTGGAAAATTTGGGGTGCGCCCTGAAAATTTGGGAAGAAGAATGAATTGGGAAAAAAATAAGCAGCTCACTCTTTCTCCTTAGTTCTGATATAAAGAGAAATTAGATTTTTACAAAAAACTCCCCCCACCAATGGAAGTCTTTCAATGGAGCCCTCCCCTTTTTCATTTATTACAAAACTTGTTAGGAAATTAGTTAAAAAGTTGTTTAGGAGATTCAAAAAAAATGGGGGCCACTCAAATTAGTTGTAACCAACTTTTGAAAATTAAAAAATATTCATGCTCCAAATTCTTCCCTCCAAAATATTCATAAAGTATATATTTATAGGAAAAAAAATGAAGTATTATTATTAAAATTTAAATTCTACTAAAATGGGAAAAGTGGAGTTACAAATCTCTCCCCCTTGAAAAATTTTGTCCTCGAAATTCAAAGACTCACAAAAAGTTCAAACACAATCATTATTGAAAATAGAATTTTCGAACACAAGAATACAATCAAGCAAACAAGCTAGGATAGCGCTCTCACATCTCGTCTTTGCGCTCCCATGTGGACTCTTCCGGAGAGTGGTGTCTCCACATGACGCGGACAAGTGGAATTGTCTGGTTCCGCAGACGCTTCTCCCTCCGATCAAGGATCTCCACTGGCTTCTCCTCGTAAGTCAATCTCGGACCCATCTCTAGCTCTGAATAGTCCACCACCTGGCTCGGATCTGGAATGTAGCATCAAAGCTGGGACACGTGGAAAACATCGTACACTCCCTCCAAGCTAGCTGATAGTGCCAGTCGATATGCCACTTTGCCAATCCGTGTTGTCATATCGAAAGGCCTGATAAATTTCAGACTGAGCTTCCCGCCTCTGCCAAAGCGAATGACATCCCTAGTCGATGAGATCTTCAGGAATACTCTATCTCCAACCGCGAACTCCAGTGGCCATCTGCTGCTGTCCGCCTAGTGCTTTTGCCGATCCTGTGCAACTCTGAGACGCCCTGAGCCTTCGAGATCAAATACGATAATTACACACAAGAAGTTTAAATAATACGATCTAACAATGATCAAGAAATAAATAGGCACAAATGGAATAAAGTTTGGATTACAACTTAGAGGAGCAAAATCATGAAGACACAACTATTAAGTACGATAAAAAATCGATAGTTTAACACAAGTGGACTAAGACAAGATAGGAAAATCATGGTCAGATAGACATGATTTAAGATCGAAGTCTAGACAAGACATAATGCTTATAGAATCAAAGTCTGGCAAGGTATAATTTGAGGAAATCAATGATCTAACGATAAAATGCTAGAAGGGAAATTAGCAAGGGTTGATTTAGGAAACGTACGAAATACTCAGGAGATATAGTATCAAATCAGGATGAACGTGCAAGGATCTGTGATTTTCGAAAATCAATAATCATATGGAAAAGGAAATATAATTTCTATGATACCCGAGAACATATAGGTATTTGAAATTACTTTGCTTAGAATCCCTACCCCGCCAGTATATATCTGACTGCAGTAGACTTTCGGCTCCGTGACTCAATTAACAATATGTCAGCGAATACTCTGTCAACCTTATCAATTTTCTAACAATCATTGTCGAAACCACCCAAGATATCAAAGGTATGAAAAAAAATCTCAATAATACTCGAAAACGTATGAATGTCTGAAATCACTTCAACTTAGAGTTCATGCCTCGCCAGTGCGCTGCTGGCTGTAGTGAACTTTCGGTCTCTGCAATCCAGATAACGGCTGCAGCACGTACTACCACACCCTAGGGTCATCGAATAGCCTTTGAACTTTATTCATAGGAAATTTTCAAGGAATTAAAATGAGTTTCAATAGTCCAAGTCACGAAAATGGTGAGGTTATCTGACTATTAGAATACAAGGGTTTATGAGATACTAAGAGACTACACGGGATCCAATCAGTGAGTACAAAAGGGCAGCCAGGAAGATTTAAAATTTCAGACAGGGAGCGAAGTTTTAAATTATAACGAGATTTCAACTGATATCTGGAATGGTAACAAGATTCCATATATGGGACATTATCCCGAAGGGATAACAGAGTCTCGAAGGATGAACAGAAGCAAGGCATCAAATATAAGACAATGTCGCAAAATAAGAAATAAATTGCGCATTGGAAACGAAGTTCAACAAAATGTCAAGTAACGACAAAATCTCGAACAGATCCTGAATGGGAAATAAAATCTCCAATAGTATACAAAGTCTCATTAGAACTAAAATATCAACAAAATTGCAGATAAAAAGTAATTCTCGAACAAGAAGCAAGGTCATGACTAGTGAGGAGAAATAGGGTATCAAGTAGAGAATAGGAAACAAGCATTGAATGGTGAGTATGAAACAAGCAAAATCTCAAATAGGAAACGAGGTCAAATAAGGTCGTGAACAAACAAATTCTTGAATAGGAGGCAAAATCTCGAACAAAAGCAAGGTCCCGAATAGGAAACTGGATCTCAAAATCACGATTAGGAAACCAAATTTCAATAAAGCCTCGAATAGAAAACTGAAATGAGTAGGAAGAAAGATCGAAACAAAGTTGGAAACAGAACAAATTTTTTTTAAATAGGAAACAAAGTCATAAAAATGAATATAAAAACATGGTATTAAATAGCGGATATAAAACAAGTGAAATCTTAAAATAAGAGGCAAGATCAAACAAGATCGTGAATAGAACAAAAACAATTCACGAATGAAAAATAAAATCTTATAGGGAACGAGTCAAAATTTCAAAAATAGAAAACGAACTCTGTAAATGAAATCTCGAATAGAAGCATGATTCAAACAAGGTTTTGAATGGCATAAGTTTGAATAGGAATGTAATCCCGAAGTAAAATCTTAAATATCAATAGAGTCTGAATAGGGAACCAAAGCTTGAATTAGGAAACGACGCCATAGGAAACAAGTTATCGAGCAGGAAGAAAATCTCGAATAAGAGCCGAGTTACGAACAAGAATGGAAACAAACTTTCAAAATACATCTCGAATAGCGACCAAGGTTTCAGAATAGGAAATAAAATCTAATAATCCTTAAATAGGAAACAAGGAGGTTTTAAGAAACAAACTAGGTGCAAGAGGAATCTAAAGAAAAACTGGATTATGAATCTTGATCCATAGTTTCTCCAACCATGCAAAAGAGTCTTCTGTCTTTAGTCTATCTTCAGTATCCCTCCGGGATTGGAATCTCTTCAATCTTCTCCAACTGTCCTGATGTTTACTGGTCCATGCGGTAGTATTCCATGTAATTGCTAAATCTGGAGAGGCGGTTCCTTCTTCTGTGATACTGGTGCTTCTCGTGCTGGTCCTTGGGCTGTGTGATCAGCGGTCTCCAACAGTCCTTAACTTGGTGGGCAGGCGATCAGCAGTACAAGTATAGCTTTCGTCTTTTGTGACACTCTTTGTGGTGATGTCCTGATGACGGCAGAAACTGTAAGTGGTCGTCATCTGAATCTGAGTCTGGATCTCCTGCTGGGGCTGAAACGCAGAGCCTCTGATAGAAATATACGTCTGCTGGCATGATGGCTGTGGAGACCTGCTCTTGATGATGCGACTTACTGGCAATCCTTTATTAAGTGAATGTGGACCTAAATCTGCCTCTGATGATGCAGCTGATGACGTGACTGAAGAAGCGCCGACTGAGTGTTGTGACGCTTTGCGGATCCATAGTAGTTGCTATCTCCGTCATAAGTCTTTCTGTCTCTCCTGAGCTTCAGCTTTCCGTCTCGTTTTATTGTCTGTACTACATTCTAGGTTTCCTGGCTGGTAGCTTAAATCTTCAGAGAAGTCGGGTCCTCGAAGACTTGGATGATCTTCAGTGGCGGCTTCAGGTTCTCGATCTGCTCCTTGGTGCAAGAGATTTGCCCGGTGTCGAAGAAGTCTAACGGTCTGAGAGTCTGGAAATCAGAAGTCCTCCATAACTCGGGAAATGCATTTGCAATTCTGGATTGGAAAATGACGACCTGCTGGTGTCAAGGAACTCTTGAAACGCCTCCGTCAACTGCGTACTACCCATGGGGACAGTAGAATGATAGAAGGTAGTGGAAGCTCAAAATCCTCAAGTGTAGATGGATCGACTGTTCTGATATTTGCGTGTCTGAATCGTCTGAAAAACAGAAAATTGTTAAAATGTCCTAAACCTAAAATAATAAGTGTTTATAGATATCAATATACCTGATATACCATTATTTCCCAATTTTTTATGCTGTGATCAAGTTTCCCTAGTTTAATCAAATCCCCTAATAGTACTCTAATACCTAGGTACCATTAGGATAGACCTGCATGGGCCACCACTAAAAATATGTCATGACCCGCTCCCGAATAATCGGACACGCCCAGCCTTCGTCGTTAGACACGACGAAGTAAGCTATACCAACTAGGGAAATCTAACCAGATAATCATAAATATATATAATCACAGCATTTAAAAATGTATCCCAGAATGATCACCATAATCCAGAATTCTATGTATATAAATGTACGATTCATCAATAATGAAATGTACTATGAATTCTAAAACAATATCTAAGAGTAAAGCTAACGGTCTAAACCTGAAACCTCAAGCTAAGTCATGGCCTCATCCTGCTCAGCTAATATCCTGGGCTCTGGCCCATATGGTAGGATGATATCCTGTAAGTACACCTGCAACATATCCAGTCAGAAGCGGAGCAAAGTACAGTTCTAGGTAATAAAACATGAACATGATATGAAATGAGTACAAGGGTACATGAAAAGAAATACATGAATGAACATAAAAGTACAAGAAAATAGTACAGAGAATAAGTACAGGAACTATAGTACATAAATGTAAAGTACATGAAATATAATGTACAGGAATGAAACTATAATCCTGAAGTACCAGACATGATAAGTGCACAATATCAAAATACATCTAGTCCATGTGACCGGCTGGGGTGAGAACTTGCACAGGAGTACATGAATAGGGTACGACTTAGGGCCCGCGTGCACGATGCGAGGCCTAAGCTAGGCACATGAATATAGTAACCGGGATTGGTCACATGGCTAGTATATTTCCCCACCCGACACTAATAAGTACAAGAACGAGAGTACATGAGTACAGGAGTACATGATGTCGTACTATGACGTGTCACAAGAAGAGTACATGAATGTAAATGCAGAAAACTGTAGAAAAGTAGTTGCCTTGCTCCAGGAAGGTACGGGTAATGAATGGAGCTGGATGTCCTCCTGTTTATTTTAAGTACAAGTTGATTAAAATCCAAGTAAGACCCATTTAATTATCTCATAACCTATCTATAAAATATCTAGGATATTAAAAGGGTAAGCCCTAAACAAGTTTTAGACAACAAAACTTAAATCCTAATCATAGAGTAATATCACTAATCAGTGCTTTATGAGATTCTATTTCAAGCTACAGAAACCTCTCTTCAAATGTCAGGTTACCTTATTTAACAAATAATATGCCACCTTCTAGAAAATAATTAGAGTCTAGAATAACTATTTATATATAGAGAGTAGCTAATGAATTATCATTTATATAAAAGACTAGATAAGAAAAATACTCTTTATAACAAACTAATAATAATGCACTTTCTAACTATAATACTTATTTGTAATAGTTAGCACAATACAAAAATGGAAATTAAGAATTTTTCTTAATAAGCAACATTGCTTAGATTCAAGGATAGTTTGATTTGGAAGAATTCTTTTAAAATAATACTGGTAATATTTTCCATAATAAAAATCGTTACTACAGTAACTGACCTAGTTCTACTATCGGCTCAAATCATCACATCTCCCGGTAGTCCAGTTTAACCTACCACAATTGTATACATACCAAGGCCCAGCATTATGCATAGAACTTATCAATTCCATCCACATGAACTAGCATAACCATGGAATAGTTCATCTAAGCCCAAAATAGGCTTGACCTATTACTGCACTTCCACTAACACATACCTATCAACCTTCACTAGATTCCATGAGTTAACAACTCAGGATCCCAGAGACTGTTAAACTCCAACTCGAAGAGAAATAGAATAATTATCCACGAAAATCACAAGAATATATACAAAATTTATACATGAACCAATATCTAATAGCCAAGTTAAATTCTCTAAAAAAAACGGCTAACTGTTACTGATTATTGATCTGAAGAACACATCCCAAACATAACATTCTAAAATACTAAATTTAATACAACCATATTGAATGAGAAAATATATACATAATCTAAGAGGAAATGAATTTGAAAATTCACTGGAAACATAAATAAAACTTTATTGTTTAAGCCGATTCCCAAATACTGCAATCTACTGCCCCAACTATACTCTGACACCGCTAACTCTCAGCACCAGCTGGAAGGAACACGAACAGGACGGACACGACCTATAGCCTCGGACACGTACCCCAAACTCGAACACGAAATCCATACCACCCAACCACGAACACGACATATTAAATAAACGAACACAATTGAGATTAAAATCAAGCAACTAGTCACGTCTGCACAAAGAATTCGAATAGGTAGATAAAGAAATTACCTGAGGAATTCAGAGCTTACGATCACAGATCACAATGGGCACCAAACTTCGTGTCCAGATTCCTCATGCTTGCTCCACCAATATGAAGTACTCTTCCGATGATCACAATACTCAAAGTCCAGAATTTATTGAAACTAACCAAATCAAAGAACAACAATCGATCACAAATTATCATAAAAAAATTCAGATCAATAAGTAAAAACCCAATTTACCAGGTTTAGAGATTAGTGAAGGAGAAGATCCAAACAGCCGCTCGATTGTTCAAAACCAGAAGATCTGATCGATCGTTCAAACTCGGCGAGATTTCAACTGGAAGATTCAATACAAGGAAAAATTGAAAAGAATTAACAGGGGAAGCAAATCACCGATCAATCGAGACTGAATCGAGCTCACCGTCGTCGAAGTTCGGTCATGACCCCTCGAAGAAGAAGGATAAGCCGAAGTTGCTTAGTGAACTCGTCGCAAGGAGGAAAACGAGTCTCGCCGCCTCTTAGTTCGCCGGAGAAGAGATCATCAGCCCGCTGAAGTTTCGCCACACGCTCGACTGATTGCCGGAGAAGGAGGTTCTCACTCCGCCGACGTCGTCGGAAAGACGACCGCACTTTGCTCAGAGGAAATCGCCGGAAGAAGATCACCGGAGGGAGAGTTCGGGTCGCTGTCGTGGCCGGACTCGTCACCATCGCTGAGGAAGAGTAGATCGCCGGAGAAACGACTCAGTCGTCAGTTGGGGGAAAATGCCACCGGATCTCGTCGGTGGTGTAACTAAAATTGAGCAAAGTCGCCAGTAACCTTCGAAGCACTGCCATGGCCGAGAGTTCGCCTGAGTCGGTGGAGATGAACGTCGTCGCTGCCATGAGCTAGGGTTAGGTTTAGGTCGGATTGGATAATTTGGGGTGAGCCTTGAAAATTTGGGAAGAAGAATGAATTGGGAAAAAAATAAGCAGCTCACTCTCTCTCCTCAGTTCTGATATAAAGAGAAATTGGATTTTTACAAAAAACTCCCCCCCACCAATGGAAGTCTTTCAATGGAGCCCTCCCCTTTTTCATTTATTACAAAACTTGTTAGAAAATTAGTTAAAAAGTTGTTTAGGAGATTCAAAAAAATGGGGGCCACTCAAATTAGTTGTAACCAACTTTTGAAAATTAAAAAATATTCCTGCTCCAAATTCTTCCCTCCAAAATATTCATAAAGTATATATTTATAGGAAAAAAAATGAAGTATTATTATTAAAATTTAAACTCCACTAAAATGGGAAAAGTGGAGTTACAGCATTGCAAGCGCCGAGCCAATGCATTTCCAATATGATGTCGTAGTCCTTAATATCTAGAACTATCGCATCAAGATACACCTGCTTACCTCCAATACAGATGATTCTATCTCTGTAGCTAGTGTGCTAAGTAGTTGCGTGTCCGACGGGATGTTAATGCTAAGGTTAAGGCCTAGAGGTGTCACGAGAATTTTGTGCTCGACGACAAATTCTGCCGATATAAAACTATGTGTAGCATCAGAATCAAATAGTACATGAGCATGCACATTATTGAAAAGTAATATATCTGTCACAACTATGTCTGAGGCAAATGCCTCATCTTGAGTCATGGCGTTGACGCGGCCCTGGGCATTGGGGCGACGGTCTCGGCCATTTTGATGTGCAGGCTGGGGGGCTTATCACGACCCGATTCCAAAATATATAGGGAACCCAAGGCATGAGCATGCCAGCTGTACAACTAGAATACATATCCCAATTTAATGGACTTATCATAATCGTACTACGCTGTAAATTATACTAACATATGCTAACTAATCTATATCTCAATTCATAATAAAAGATAAAAATCAAGAATAAACAATATATGTCATGGTCTGCAGCCCATTAACGTATATGTTTAATTAGACCCGAAGAACAATATGGGCCTATAAAGCTAAGCTATTAAGCAGAGAGTAAGTAAATATAAAATCACGGAAGACACCTAAATTGGAAATAGCAACACCAAGAAGATCAGTGAACTAACTAAGTATAGGAAGAATTTTCTTAATCCGCCTTAACTAAATGGGGGTATAGAGGCGTTCGATCATTGAATAGTATTGATGACGAGAACACAAATCCAAGCAGTTCATGAAGAGAGAAGTTCTAAATCAAATAAAAGAAAATTTTTGAGAGACACAATATGTGATTTTTGTACAAGAACAAGACACAATTTAGGTAGGTACCTAGGGTTTAGTTCATAGAGACTTGATAATAAAACTTGAAGGGAACAAATTTGGTACCTAAGATGATATAATATTAGGCATGAGGAAATATAAAATCAAGGATTTGATCTTTGAATTTATTGCATAGCTAGGAAGAGAATAAGATCTTTCTCACTCACATAAATAAAATAAATGATTGTGTTGTCAAATGACGAAAGTATGTTTGCAAACATAGAATAGGAAATTACAAATTAAAGGTTAATGATACAGTCTCGAGCTATAACTTTTGATTACTTAGGGTAAATAAGAAAATCAAACAGGCTGAAAACAGGATGAAAAAAAATTACACCAAGTCATATTATGGTATAGCTCATCTAGTCAGGTTCTCTAAGATAACATATGATTCCTAAGATACGATTAGTCGATCTTAAGCCAGAATCTAACTTATTACATTGGAAGCTCTGTACCTTCTCCACTAGTTCACCCCATTCTATGGTCTAGCTTCATCATTATAATTTCCAATAACACGATTTAAGCTGTTGATAATAAAATCTGCCAAGGTCTTTAACCATCCTCGATTCTTGAATATTGACATAGTATTTAATTATTAGTCTTTCTCCTCCATCTATAACAACTTCTTCCTCTAACTGTTTACTACAACTCAACCTTGGATTATATCTATCAATCTAATTAAGAATGCTCTACTTCTATTTCACTCTCACATTTCTATCATGAAATTTTCTTCATTCTCATCTAATGATGTTATGTTTCTTGTCAGTCTTGTAAATATTGTAATTTTGGTCATGAGTATCAATAATCTATGATTCTAGATTCTTTCATCATTTCTACTTGTCACAACAATTTTATAAATTCACTTTTGTCTGCCATAAAATTTGCATCATCCATTTCTTCGAGCTAGCCTCCTCATCCTTCTTTGAACCTCAACCTCAAGTTGGATTTTCGACCACACAACTTGCTTAAGTTGTATCCTTTCCGCACTTCTCGCTACGTCATCATAGGTAGTCCTTATCATAATCTTCACCTCCATTGACACTTCTCAGTTTCCATATTCCAAAAAAAAAAGTTCTTGCGATTCCGTCATTGCTCCTCTTCAATTATTTATCCTAAACATAGTATTGCTTCTGTGATTTTTTTCTTCTTCCTGTAGCCACTACATATACCTTAATCCAACACAATTGTTCTAGTAATAATTCTTCTAGGATTGCTTACTAGCCTGTATCGACGAAGGGTTTACTAATCTACTACTTAAGATAAGGTTTCTACTCTATTCTCGAATCTCTAGCTATGGCTAACCACTAAAATGGAAAATCATAAACAATCTTCGACTCAACCAACCCTTAACTCTATACTATATTTTCTATAAGTCCTATATTAATTCTCTTAGTAGTATAATCAATAATCAACTCTTTTTAACAAAAAAAATACAATTCTTACAGACAAGGCTAACTCTCTTACACCTTCTTATTAGGCAAGGGTCGAGGTTGAGCTAAACAGATACACATATCTATTGGTCAATCTTCTAGTCCTAGTCTTCTATTGATCCTTTCAAGGCTAGTCTCCTACTTTATCTGATACTCCTAGGTTACACATCATTAGGATATTATCACTCAATAATAATAATCCCTCTGGTTCTTCTATTCAAGGTTCTATTTTAGGCAAAGGGTACCACAGATTAGTCTAGATGTCTTAGGGTCTTCTTGTTAGGGTCCAGGCCTATACTGAACTCGATTCTGACTCCTATCTTAGGGAAATATCTATAAAATTCTATCCACCTTAGCTAGTTACCTGGTCTTATCAAGTATGGTCTCATATATCCTCTAAATAGAAATTTTCTACTACAGAAGGACGCTACTCCTACCTACTCGGTTCATCTACTATAGGTGTCCATCTCTACCCTTCTCATCTTTAGACAATCCATTTACTATAATATTCTATCCTCCTTACTTGTATTATACTATATAAAAATAGTTTATCAATCGTATAGGTCGTCTTTCCGAAATAGGAAAATACGAGAATTTGATACAAGGAGTTCAAGAGGAGTATTTTTGAATACAAACACGAGATTCAAGGGCGATAATGGAATTCAAAGGAAATTTTAATAACAGTTGTCAATTGAGATCCTAATACATTATCCTATTGCAGGCTCGTCTGGTACAGTAACGTAACCGAAACAATTTAATCAGGACTTACATGGGCCAACAAAAAAATATATCACGTCCCAGTTCCAAAATATATAAGGAACCCAAAGCATGAGCATGCCAGCTGTACGACGAGAATAAGTATCCCAATTTAATGGACTTATCCTAATCGTACTACGCTGTAAAGTATACTAACATATGCTAACTAATCTATATCTTAATTCATAATAAAAGATAAAAATCAAGAATAAACAATATATGTCATGGTCTGCAGCCCATTATTAATTAGACCCGAAGAATAATATGGGCCTATAAAGCTAAGCTAATAAGTAGAGAGTAAGTAAATATAAAATTACGGAAGATACCTGAATAGGAAATATCAACACGAAGAAGATCAGTGAACTAACTCAGTATAATCATCTACCTGGAGAGATCACCAGGTCCTCGGGGGACTAGCAAGACATATAAAAATAATACCATAATGAACTGTAAATGAAACATGACAAGGTAATAAAAGCTCGGGTCATAACATGGTTTCGCACCCCCATCATCGAAATAGTAGACCACCCCAACAACCAAACAAGGACATGAGGTGACCCACCATTTCGAGACAAGACACTATCCCATGTCCCAACACAAACTAAACCTAACCATCTAGTTGTAATGCAAGTCAAAAACTATACTGGAACGTATAAGTGGGTAGGAATGAAGCAAAATCTGCTAGAGGCTTTCGCATGATCTAGTATACATCCGGACTAGATCTGACGCACTGTCAGGGCCACTGCATGGATATATCCCCTAGCCATACTTTGCATCACTAGCATAACTCCCGACCGTGCTCTGACGCACAGTCAGCGGCCGTTGCCGGATATATCCACTAGCAATACACCCATAACCGAGAAACTATGAACCCATAACCGGGCAATCCAGTGAGGCTGTGGGCAAGCTCATATGTCACAGTAGTTTTCCCCGCCCATGTATCACACACGTTATACCCATGTCTCGGCGAACCATATCTCTATGCAAGTCACTATCTAGACTCCGCTAATCCATAAATGAACCAACTCACGAACCGCCCGTATCGGTATCAAGTCGAATACGTAGGTTCATGCCAACTCTATGATCCTCACTCTTGTGTCATGTATGAAACGTGTCAATGGGTCAAAGAAGTTACGAAGCATAACGTCAACACATCGGGAATGTCAACTATCACATATGGTCACACACGCACGTACGCACACAAACATCGATAGACATATCGATGGCACCCAAGTCATACTTCGACGCACTCTACTAATGTAAAATACTAGAAAACACACAAACATCATGAATCAAGTACAAGTGCAAGATGGTAAGGTATCTTGCCTGCGGTATCGGCAAGGGCGTAGTAAACAAGTCCAACTCGTATTGCTGCTGCCTCCTGCTCATGAACTCCTATAAATAATAAATAATAATATATTTAGTATCCAATTATAATTATAACTTACCATATATAGATACTTACTATAATTAGACTCAATCAATCAACCATCAATGCCATAATGGCTATATTGACTTTCTAGATACACTACCATATATGGAATCAAAATATTATGGTAAAAAAAGTTTAAATCATAAAATATATTATTTACATTTCTGGAAGAATAGTGATTCAAATTCTGAATATAAAATTATATATTTATTACACAAAAATGTCACTAAAATATCGCATATGTACTCTAGAACAACATGTCGAAGTTGATTCGGAACAGAGTTGAAATACATGGAAAAATTCACAAATTAAATATTCTGGAATAATTCAGTTTAAATTATGAAAAATATCAATTTACATATAAATTAATTGAAATTATATCATATATTATATTCAGAACGTTGTTGTCTCATATATACTCGACGAGCCTCTCGGCTACTACCACGGCGGTGTTCAAGTCTTGTACCCTCTATTGTTGTAATTCTTGAGCCATCCATGGTTTAAGTTTAATGAGGAAAAAGAATAAGCTACCCTCCTCGCCCATGTTAGATATCGTGAGCATCAAGCGTGTGCACTCTGCAATATACTCCTTGATCGCCTCGGTATGCTTGAGTTTCCGTAAGCTTCGTCTCGCTGCAAACTCAATATTCTCTGGATAGAACTGAGACTTGATCTCCTTCTTGAGATCCTCCCAAGTCTCTATCGAGCATAATCCCTTCTCGGCTTCCATGCACCTTCGACGCCACCACAGCATATATAATATCGTTGATAGGATAAAGTGAAGCAATATTCACCTTCTCGGCATCATTACTGATGTACAACACCTTGAAGTATCTCTCCACGTTATGCAAGAAGTTCTCAACTTCTTTGGCATATCGCTCCCTACTAAAGGATTTTGGCTCGGGGATCTTCTGTCTCAGTGTCTTCCTACTCGAAGGTCTACCATTCACAATGGCCTTCTCCAAGATGGCAACTTTGATCTTGAGTTCTCCGCAACTTTCGACCATGGTCTTTCACTCATCGTAGCATCGGACCTTCCTACACAAGTCCTCAATCTTCGTATGATGTCCCTTGAGCTATTCCTCAAGTGCGGATCGGATCTCTTGGTCTTGCTTCTGAAAGATTGACGTAGACAAAGAAAAGTCACTCTCTAGCCCATTATAGAACTCCTCTAATCTCGTGTTGCTTTGCTCTACGGAGCCCATGCGTATCTTTATGTCCTTCAAACCCGTCTCCAAGACTTTAACGTGCTGGACAAGATCGGCAAGGTTATCCTTGCTCCTGCCCTTCCTGGAGGTCCTGTCTTGCCCCTCCTTAGGCGGTATGGCCCTCTCTTGGATATTCTCGAATCTCGACATAGCACCAACTGACCTTCGCTCTGATACCACTTGTCACGGACTTAGTGTTTTTGCCTATATTTTGACCCATATGGAGCACAAGCTACCTACTCAAAGACCCGTGCCAGCCTTCCCCCAAATGCTTATGCAGATCTCTAAGGCGTAAATGAAAACAATATAGAGCTAGAAAAAGAGAAAGACTGGAAGATAAAACTTTACTATAATAGAGAGAGATTATAACTTTTTGGTGTGGTGAGGAATAAATGAGCCTTCAACTTATTTATAAGACCTCAAAGGGTTTACATGAAGCTTCTGGAATCAACATATTTCAAGAATTCTTCTAGAACCTAGATATTTATATGAAAGCTTAATTATAGTATAAAGATCATGTCATCTAGAAAGATCGTGAGTTTTCAAGAGGATTCCACCATCTTCTAGAAAGATCCTGGGTCTTCTAGAGGCTTCTACTATCTTCTAGAGAATTTTGGAAGCTTCCAGTATAACCGCGATCCGTGGAGAGTTATGCAAGTCTGTCTCGGTGGGGCACAAAATCTTTGATATGATTGGGAGCTCCAAACACATCGAAAAGTTTAAGCGACTCCCAACACCTGTGGATGATAGGATCAACACATTAAAAAATACATTGGTGAGTACAAATTAAAGCAAATAATTGGTGAAATGATATTCCCATATAAATGCACATAAAGTTTTTCTTACATAGGCTAAATCTTGGTTTTAGTTCGAATGTACACTGTTAAGAAGTTGGTTTCATATTCTTTTTTAGTAAATTAAATCAAGGTTTTCTTGATTTTTTTTTACATAGGCTAAATTTTGGTTTCAGTCTTTCATTTTCTCTATAGGAACTTTTGTGTTCTTTTTTTCAATTCATATATTATATTATTGTATTAATTTTGTGACATATTTGTAAGGTTAGATTTTCTAATATTTACAAATGATCTTTTATACGATGGATTAGATTAAATATTGTTAGATTAGGTTAAATTAAAATTTGATTCAATTTTAATAAAAATATATAATTCGATTTAATTATAAACTATATTATATCTTAACTCTTTAATTTGATTAGATTACGTAAATTTAAAAACTTTCTATCATATTCATAAACTTTATTAACTCAACCAATGATATGATGCAAGAACCTAATTGTATTAAATTGTTTTTATCAATTTGTTTCAATATGTATTAAAGAAGTTATTTACTTCTTGTTTATAATACTATTTCAATTTTACTAGTATGTATTGTCTAAAGAATGATTTATGTTTTCATTAAGTTTAGAACTTAACCAAATTCGTCTATAATTAATAAAATTTAGTGAAATTTTTGGTTGATATCTTCTTCCAAGAAGATGTCTAAGTTTTTATTTTGAGACTAAGAGGATGTCACGTTGGAAGTCAAATATTTTTTTAACTTTATTTTTCTGACTCTTCCCATAAACTTTTCTATCAGCATGTTGCTTTCCAGATTCGCTATTATATCTTTTCATTATACTTTTCTAAGATGTCAAGTCTGACTAGCTAATAAATCCACTGATTGATAATAAAAAAATTCTAACCACATATACTATGAATACATATCTTATTGAGGTTATAACCATCAAGAAAAAAATCCAACATTTTATACATTGAAAAGATTGCAACACAATTAGAGAAGACTTTCTTTTTCTAAAGTCAATCGCTTATACTTCTTAAGAAAAAGGTATATGTTATAATAAAATTGTTCAATATCCCAGCCCTTTACAAAATGTACTCACCGAATAATTGTTGACCACTGTCCAACGATGACAATGTTCCTGGCGAAGTAGACGACACTTGTTCATAAAATCATTCCCTTTAAAGCACAAAACCTATGAGTGGGAGATCTCCAAGAATTGCACAGTCTCCTTAAATTAAACCCTAGAAGAGGTATATCCAAGAGATTACCTCATTCTCTACTAAGAAATCTAATTTATGAACTAGGAATTCGTAAATTAGTAATCGAAATTGCCAAGAAATATGGTCTCTTAATTTTGCATAAAAAACTGTCCAAAATAGTTTGACTACACAGGCCATTTCGGTAATTTGTTTCACCCAACCAGAATTCTAATTTGTATATAATTTGCACACTGGAGAAATCGGTATACAAGTTGTCCCGGAACCAATTTTGCAATTTTGGTTGAAAAAAGGGCCCGATTGTGTCGATTGTTCCGCCATTTCTTCACGAGGCCTCCGCCACCGACTTCATGATGGTTCAGACATCTCATCCACCTTCGCTCGAGCAGAATTTCCAAGAACATTTGAGTAGTCTACACCTCTCAATAAACATATACTTTTATGCTCAAGTTAGGTCGATGATCAATCTCGTGAACAGTGATACATGTTGCTGTAAATTTCTCCATGTGCAAGTCAATAATCAGTCTAGCAATACATGTTTATCAATATTCCTCTTAAACTCAAATTAGGTCAAGAAGCTATATTATGGCTTGAGAGCAAGGACAGAAATAGGTTGTGGGTTGGGTAGGTTCTAGTCGACCTCAAAAAAAAAAAAAAAAAAAAAAATATATATATATATATATATATATATATATATATATATATATAAAGTCAATATACATTCTACACACTCTAGTCTACTTAGAGTCTATTTCAGTTTGAATTTCTTGTTCCACCTTTGCTTAAAGGGACCATATTTCACATCCTAAACTTTTAATAGAATATGTAATTACCCCTTCAGTTAGGGCTGACCATTATTAGGTTTTAAATCGAAAATCGAACGGAACCGAACCGAATAAGCTATTCGATTCGGTTCAAAACCAAAATGGGTTGGTTTCGGTTTTAGAAACCCATTAATTCGGTTATAGGGTTCGGGTTCAGCTAACGGGTTCGGGTTCGATTTAAAACCGAAAATTGAATTAGTATATACATTTACCAAAATACCCTCACCTAATCCCTAACTATAAAATCAAATTTTCTCTCTCTCTCTCAACTCATTCTCACTCACTCAGTCTCACACCGCCGCTCCCTTCCATTCTTCTCCTCTGGAAAGAAATAAAACCCTAGTTCACTAACACCGCCGCTCCCTTCCGCCTCTCTTCTCAGCCGCTCACCGCCTCTTCTCAGCCTCTCACCGCCTCTTCTCAGTCCCTCTCTTCTGACAACCTCGACTCTCGCCGATCATCGATGATCTCCTCTACCTAATTCTAGATCTGAAGTCTGAATCCCGTGGATCTACAGATCTGATCATGGATCTACAGATCTATACCTCTTAGAGCTTTTATATCCCGATTTGGAGAGTATAGACTCCAGATCTGTACCTCTTTCTTTATGAGATTAGAGATCTAAGACTCCAAGCTCTCTCTGAGACTCCGAGCCCCCTCTAGATCTACAGACCCTATTTTGTGTAAGTATTTTTTGTTTTATATTTTAAATTCATGGTAGTTCTTGTTAATTAATACTGTTAGTTTGTACTGCTGATTTATAATGTTAGTTCTTGTTAATTTCAATTGTTAACAAGAAAGAAGATTTCATGGTAATTTATATTGTTAATTTATACTGTTAATTCTTGTTAATTTTTGTACTGGTAATTTCATGGATCTACATTCTACAGATCTGTACTGGTAATTTATGTAATGTTAATTCTTGCTAATTCATAGATCTATAGGTCTGTACTGTTAATTCTTGTTAATTTCATGGATCTACATATCTGTAGTTGTAATTTATACTGTTAGTTCTTCATAATTTTTGCTATTATATTGTTAATATAGACTGTTAATTTATAATTTTAATTAATATTAATTCCAAGAAAGAAGAACATTTTATGTTATTTTATACTGTTAAAATTTATACTAATTTTCATGTCACATATCATGTCACATATCTAGTTTAAATTACCATAGACTTTTAGACTGTTAACTAATTTTTATGTCACATAAATTACCATATACTGTTAAGTTTATATGTTAATTTATGCTAACTAATTTTTATGTCACATATCTAGTTAAAATTTTAGACTGTTAAGAATTACTTGGTTGGATTATGCAAATATTTGGGTGTTGGAAGCCTGGAGCCTTGGCTTGGAATTCTTCTTCAATCGCTGTAAGAATTACTCTTTTCTTTTCTGTGAAATATATATATATATATATATATATATATATATATATATATATATATATATATATATTTTAGGAGAACCCTCACCATTTATTGATAAGGCTCAAAACTGAGCCAGTCCAAGTATACAAGACCCAAAATGACAAAGCCTGTACAAGTATACCACCAAAAGGGACAGAGAGGGGTGGAGGGAGCACCACAAAAAAGAGATAAGGGAGAGTAGAGGACCAAAAGGTTCTCGGTATGTGGGAGCAATATGAGCTCCGTTTGCGGCACTGACGAAAGATTTCCCGGGTGAGCTGATCGGCCGAGTATTGATGCCATTCATATCTCACCTTGTTTCGATTTTTCCAAAGCACCCACGTGGCGGCCACTGCAACGATATGGTGGCCATGGGAAGCAGAACCCCAGGTAACTGCCAGATCGTGGAAGCGTCCACCTCCCGGTGCAATATTGTACATCTGGTTGAGGGTCCTCCAAGAATCGCCTGGAAGAGACCCCAGGCGAAAGATGTGGTCAATGGTCTCCATCTGACGATCGGGACAGCAATTGCACACGGACGTAAGGTTAAATCCAATGGTTTTGAGAATATCGTCGGAGGGTAATCGCTTGTAAATGACTCTCCACATAAGGATGGACCACTTCTGGGGGATGTAGGTATGCCAATAGTGAGCGATGGGGTGATGCTGCTAGCCAGTCCCGATGATGGCCGTCCTCGCTGACCTTACCGAGAAAACTCCAGAGGCTTCGAGCGTCCAACTAAGCGTATCTTTGTCGCTGCCGATAGTTGTTCCGTTCTGGCGGATGCTGTCCACTGCTTCATCACCAGCCCAATCACGAATTTTGTTCCAGTTCCAGTCGTTGATAGAGAAGTTCCACAAGTCTCTGATTCTGCTGTTTCTCGGGGACTCCGAAATACTCGGGATTAAGCCGTCCTTGGTCCAACGCTCCAGGAATGGGTTCGATTCGCCGGTTCCCAATATGAGTCTCATTGCTGGCTCGACGAAGTCGCGGCCGACGAGGATGCGACGCCATGCCGCCGATGATCTACTATTGGATATGGCCAGAGAGGGGTAAATGCGTTTGAAATACCTAGCCTTCATGAATCTGGTCCATAGGTTGTTGCTCGTACGGAGTTTCCACCACAACTTCATAGAGAAGGATTTAACGATGTCGGTTAACTTGGTAAATCCCAGGCCAACGACCGCGGTGGGATGAGCAATAGATTCCCAACTAGCCCAGTGGTGCTTGTCCTGTCCGTTGCTATGCCCTCAGAAGAAGTTACAGAATATCTGTTCGATCGAATCAAGAACCTTCTTAGGCGGGGAACACGCTGCCAGCGTATGGATCGGGATGGAAGTGAGCACATGGTTGATAAGGATCATCTTGCCTCCCGGGGATAGAGTGGCATTATGCCACCCTTCATGTTTTTTTCTGATTCTAGCAGTGAGGTTCTCAAAGTTGCGAGTGTTAGATTTCCCATACACCAGGGGACATCCGAGGTAGTTGAATGGGGTTTGGGTAACAGCGAATGATGTTAAGTGGGAGAGGTTGATTGCGAGCTCTCTTTTGATGTTGTGATGGGCATAGATAATGCTCTTAGATGGATTAATCTTTTGACCCGAACATCTGGAGTACCTCTGAAGGGTGTTATGGACCACTTCCACCGCCCCTACATCCCCCGAGGAGAAAATTAGTAAATCGTCCGCGAAAGCCAGGTGAGTGATGATAGGACAGCCACTAGACGTGTGATAGTGTTGGAAGTCGGATTATTGACCAAATTGTTAAGGTTTCTACTCAGGACGTCCGCGGCAATGATGAAAACAGTGAAATATATATATATATATATATTATATATATATATATATATATATATATATATATATATATATATATACACACACTGCCAGTCAGGACTTGGACCACCCTTAACCAGCTATTCAACATCGAGCAGGGTAGCGGACGCTTCCACGATCTACTGGCTTCCTGGGGATCCTCCTTCCACGGCCACCAGATCGTCGCAGCGGCCGCAACATGGGTCATGTGGAAGAATCGCAATAAAGCAAGATACGAAGGTCACCCATACTCGGCAGACCAACTCTTTCAGAAAATTGCCCGACAATGCCGCAAGCGGAGCACCCTGTGTTCCCATAGTGCGAGAGGATTCTGGTCAGTGCTACCCCCCGTATCTACTAGCGGCAGTTTTGCCTGTTGTCCTTTTCTTCCTCCTTCCTTTTGTGGTATACTTGTATAGGCTTCGATATTTTGCGCCTTGTATACGGTTTTTTGCGGTATTAGAGCCACCTTTAATAAATTGGGGGTTTTTTTCAATATATATATATATATATATATATATATATATATATATATATATATTTATAGAACCCCCTCTTTTTATTAATCAAGGCTCAAAATGCCGAAGCCTGAAGAGAGTACAAGGCAAAAAGCCTGAAACCAGCAAAAAGACAGGGGGGCGACCGCGCCCGCCAAAACTAACTGAAGAAAGGTTGCCAGAATGCTGGTGGGCTGTGGGAGCACAGTGAACTCCTTTTGCGGCATTGCCGTTGGATTTCCCGAATTAGCTGCTCGGCGGAGTATTGGTGACCCTCGTATCTCGCTTTGTTGTGATTCTTCCAAATTACCCAGGTGGCAGCCGCTGCTACGATCTGGTGGCCGTGGGATGCGACTCCCCAGAGGGCCAGGAGATCGTTAAAGCGCCCTTCTCCTGTAGTGATGTTGTAGATGCGGTTGAGGATGCTCCAGGTTTGGTCGGGGAGGCTTTCCTTCCTGAAGATGTGGTCAATAGTCTCCGTCTGCCTCTCGTCGCAACAATTACAAGCTGACGCCAGTCTAAAGCCGATGGAGTTAAGGATCTCATCGGTTGGTAATTTCTTTCTCGCGACTCTCCACAGGAGGAATGACCATTTCTTTGGGATGCACGATTGCCAGTATCGCACAATGAAGTGCTCTTGACCGTTCTCGTGGATCGCCGATCTCGCCGATCGCACTGAAAATACTTCGGAAGCTTTCAGCGACCATCTCAGCTCGTCTGCGTCGGAACCAATGATAAGTCCTTGCTGACGAATGCTGTCGACCGTTTCGTTGCCGGACCAATCGTGAATCTGGTCCCAATTTCATTCGTTATTAGTGGGGTTCACAGGTCTTTGATCCTGCTGTTGCTTGGGGATCCAGAGATGTTCAGGATAAGGCTGTCACCGATCCATCTTTCCAGGAAGAGGTTGGCCTTGCCGTCGCCCAGATGGAGTCTAATCGCCGGCTCAGCCAATTCGCGGCCCCGTAAAATACGGTGCCAAGTCGCAGAGGATCTGCTATTGGCTCTGGCCATCGCTGGGTGGATGTGCTTGAAGTATCTGGCCTTTATGAACCTGGTCCATAGGTTTTTGCTCGTGCATAATTTCCACCACAGTTTCATTGAGAAGGCTTTGACGATGTGATTGAGTTTGGTGAATCCTAGCCCGCCGATCACAATCGGGGTGGCCATGGCATCCCAGCTGGCCCAGTGGTGTTTGTCTTATCCTTCATTGTGGCCCCAGAAGAACTTGAAAAAGATCAGCTCGATTGACGCTAGGACCTTCTTGGTCGGGGAGCAAGCCGCTAAGGTGTGGATGGGGACGGAGTTGAGCACATGATTGATGAGGATTAGTTTGCCGCCTGGGGATAGGGTGGCGTTATGCCAACCTTCGATTTTGTTCCTGATTTTGGTGATGAGGTTCTCGAAGATGCCGGCGTTGGATCTCACGTACACCAGGGGGCAGCCGAGGTAGTTGAAGGGAGGGTGAGCCACCGAGAAGGAAGTGAGGTTGGTTAGACTGGTAGCATTCTCAATTTTGATGCTGTGGTGGGCGTAGATGACGCTCTTGGAATGGTTGATTTTCTGGCCGGAGCATCTGGAGTACCTCTTCAGGGTATTGTGAACCACCTCCATCGATCTGACATCCCCAGAAGAGAAGATAAGTAGATCGTCGGCAAATGCCAGGTGGGTGATGGTGGGGCATCCACTGGCGGTGTGATATTGCTGGGAATTTGGGGTGTTGGCCATGTTGTTGAGGTTTCTACTCAAGGCGGCGGCTGCGATGATGAAGACCGTGGATGATAGAGGATCGCCTTGTCTGAGACCGCGGCTAGACTTGAAAAAGCCCTCGGATTGGCCGTTGATGATTGTGGAGAACCATGAGTTGCTGACGAATCTCCACACGGTGTTGGTCCAATTCTCCGAGAATCCGAAAGCTCTGAAGACCCAGATCATGAACTGCCAATCGAGTCTGTCGTAGGCTTTCTCTATGTCAATTTTGATGGCGATGTTGCCCCCACGAGCAGGAAACTTCATGCAGGTGATAAGTTCTTGGGCCAGCATGATGTTGTCCTGGATGTTCCTACCTCGAACGAATCCGCTTTGCTCCTCCGAGATAATTTTGGGGAGAATGTCTGTCATTCTAGTAGCAATGATCTTGGATATTATTTTGTTGGTGAAGGTACAAAGACTGATAGGTCGGAAATCGCGGAAGGAGTTGGGGTTGTCTTTTTTCGGAATGAGGATGAGGTTGGCACTGGAGATGGCTTTAGGGTAATGAGCTCCTTCTAGGAAAGCAATAGCCGTATCGGTGATGTCCCGCTTGATGATCTCCCAGCAGGAACGAAAGAATACTCCAGTAAATCTGTCTGGGCCGGGGGCGCTATGCTCGTTCAATGTCCACACCGCGTCTTTCACTTCATGTTTGGACATGGGGCGTTCCAACAAAGCATTGTCGGAGTTGTTGATGATGGTGGGAATTTGGTCGAGGAATGATGAGTCTTTGTGGACCGTTTCCTTGGAGAATAAATTAGGATAGTAATCGGCGGTCGCCTCTTGGATACCCTTATGGTCAGTTCTGATGATGCCGTGCTCGTCTGATATATGATGAATCGATAGTTTGTTTCTTTTGCCATTGACGCAGGCGTGGAAATATTTAGAGTTTTTGTCCCCGTCGCTGTCCCATTTCAGTCTGGCTTTCTGTTTCCAGAAATCGGTCTCAACTTTGAGTCTGAATTTAAGCATGGCCTTGGTAAGGTTCAGGGCTCTCCTGGCTGCAGGGGATCGGTCGGTTAGGAATATAGCTTCTGCTCGGGCGACGTCGTCCTCAGCGACGCGGATCGCTTGGAAAATGTCCCCAAAGGCTTGTTTGCTCCAATTGGAAAGGGCTTTCCTGGTGGCTTTGAGCTTGTTACTAACCCGAGTGAGAGGGTTGGGGGAGTCCTGGCTGTTCCATGCTTCTGCAACGATGCTCGAGAACTGCGGGTGGTCGGTCCAAAAGTCGAAGAATTGGAAGTTCTTTTTGGGAAGGTGGGTGTTGTTTTTGGTTTCCACCAGAATAGGGGCGTGGTTAGATTCTGTGGAGTTGAGGTGGGACAGGGTGGAGCTGATCCTCATACCGTGCCAGCGCGCATTGGTGAGGGCTCTGTCCAGACGGGAATATTGACGGCGATCGCCGTCCTGCATATTACACCAGGTGAATTCGCTTCCTTTGAACTGGAGAGGAGTAAGATGAGCGTTGAATATGAAGTCGTTGAAGTCTTGCATGGCTGATAGGGGTGTGGGACGACCTCCGATCTTCTCTTCTTTGTGGGTGATGGCGTTGAAATCCCCTATGCAAAGCCAGGGGGTGTTGGTGTTGTGGAGATAGGTGTCGAGAAGATCGTTCCAAAGGACTTTGCGTTCAGCGATGACACAGCTACCGTGTACCGCTGAAAGGATGACACGCTCCGGGAGAGTGGGATGTGTGACCCAGCAAGAGAGGGCTTGTTGGGAGTCCTGGATGATGACCTCAAAAAAAAAATAAAAAAAATAAAATAAAATAAAATAAAATATATATATATATATATATATATATATATATATATTTATATATATATATATATATATATATATATATATATATATATATATATATATATATATATATATATATATATATATATTTATATATATATATATATATATTATATATATATATTTTATATATATATATATATATATATATATATATATATATATATATATATATATATATATGCATATATATATATATATGTGTGTGTATATATATGTGTGTGTGGATATATATATATATATATATATATATATATATATATATATATATATATATGTGTGTGTGTGTGTGTGTGTGTGTGTGTGTGTGTGTGTGTGTGTGTGTGTAATATATAATATATATATATATATATATATATATATATATATATATATATATAAAAAATATATATATATATATATATATATATATATATATATATATATATATATATATATATATATATATATATATATTTGTGTCTGAAATATTTTTGCAGGCCAAATATTGCTTAAAGTGCCAGCTTGCACAATCGCTGCGCTGCAATTTGCAATGACCAGTTTGCCTTAAACTAAAGTGCCAGTTTGCACTCTGCACAATTTGATTTGTTCTATGCAATTTGATTTGTTTTTTGTATGCAGTTTGTTTTTTGTATGCAGTTTTAATGACATGCGGTATCCAGTTTGATTTAATATTTGTATGTCCTATGCACTTTGGATTTTGTTGTTGTATGCTCTTGATTTTAATTACATGTTGTATGTAGTTTGATTTTAATATGTATGTTGTTTCTGGTTTGTTACTTTGTTTACAAGTAAAAATATAGGGAAAAAAATTAAAAATCTGATAACTTATGAGTGATTTGTTTTAATGTTTAGATGTCAACCGAAGCGTCTCCTATTGAGGTTGGGGTTGGGGCTCGGACTGTGGAGGGGGGATAAGTTCCCAAGCCACAAATGTCCCTATTACAACTATTTCTAAACTTAAGGTTAAAAGCAAGCGTATTGGTAAAAGAAGGACTCCTTATTGGAGTGATTTTAAGAAACTTCTTGAGAATGGAAACCTTAAAGCAGAGTGTAACAACTGTAAAAAAAATAGTACTATTTTCACCCCATAATTAATGGGACTAGTTCAGTCAAAAATCATTGGCTTATATGTCCCCTCAATCCAAATCACAAAGGTCCGTCTCAATCAATAATGAATATGCAATCTGTTGGGAATTAAAGGCAAGTCAACACTAACTAGTTGGCAATTTAATTAAGAAGACGTAAGGAAGGCCTTGTCTTATATGCTAACTGTCGACGAGCTTCCTTTTCGGTTTTTTGAGGGTCAGGGTTTCAAGCGGTTTGTTTCAGTTGCGTGTCCGATGTTCAGTGTACCGTCGAGATGGACCGTTGCACGAGATTGTTACAATCTCTACACTAGTGAGAAGACTAAGTTAAAGGCATATTTCAGGGAGTCCAATCAAAGAGTTTGTCTTACCATAGACACATGGACTTCCATTCAAAAGATAAACTACATGTGTCTCACGACACATTACATTAATGACGATTGGATATTATAAAAAGGAATGATCAACTTTTGTCCTATTGCTAATCATAAAGGCGAGGCCACTAGGAGGGACGTTGAGTCATGTTTGATTGAGTGAGGCATTGACAAGATTTTTACAATCACCGTTGACAATGCTAGCTCTAATGACGTTGCTTTTGCTTACTTGAGCAAAAAGTTTGCACAACTGAGAAATAGTGTTCTTCAATGCTAGTACTTACACATGAGTTGCATTGCACACATTATCAACCTTGTCGTGGTAGATGGGTTGAAAATGATGTCTTCTTCAGTTGCTCGTGTCCAGAGAGCTATTAACTATGTGAGACAATCTCCTTCTCGTTTTTAGAAGTTTAAAGCTTGTGCTCAAATGGAAAAAATAGAAAGCAAAAAACTGTTGTGTCTAGATGTGAGCACCCGTTGGAATTCAACATATTTGATGTTGGATACCGCTCAAAAATTTCATAGTGCCTTTGAGAGGTTCCAAGACGAAGATCTTCTATTCAAGAGAGAACTTGAGGGTGAGAACATATTTCCAAACGAAGACGATTGGATGACTGTGAGAAGGTTGTGTACTTTCTTAGAACATTTCTATGGATTCACTTTACGTGTGTCGGGGTCTTCGTATGTCACTTCTAACAAGTTTTTTGAAGAGATTACATATATTGACTTTCTTTCAAAAAATGCTAAATGTAATGATGACTTCAAGTTGTCTCTTATGGCGGATAAAATGAAAGAGAAATGCGATAAGTATTGGGGGGATGTCGAAAAGATGAACATGACTGTCTTTATTGTGCCACTTTTTGATCCAAGGCAAAAATTTGCATATTTGGAATGGTGGCTATATCAACTATGTGGTCAGTCAAAGGGTGACACAATGATAGAGAAGGTAAAAATGGTTGCTTACTCCATGTTTGAAGAGTACAGAAAGTTGTATGCACTTACAATTCCTTCTACAACTAATGAAATGATTGAATCTTCTACCATCGATGATCGTCCAATGTTTAACTTGAAAAGTATAATGAAGGCTCAGTATAAAAATCATACAATGAAAATCGGTGGTTGTGATAATAAATCTGAGTTGGATCGTTATCTTCTCGAACCCACCTGAGTCGATGAAGATGAGAATCCTAATTTTGATCTTTTGGCTTTGTGGAAGATCAATTCTCCTCGTTTTCCTGTTCTTTCGAGAATGGTTTGTGATGTCTTGGCTGTTCCAATCTCTACGGTGGCTTCGGAGAGTGCATTTAGTATTGGAGGTCGGGTGATTGATGTATTTAGGAGTTCTTTGACACCTAGGATTGCTCATGGTCTTATTTGTTCTCAAGATTGGTTTAGGACTGGTTTGGATCGATCTATTGTTACTAATCTTGAAGAGAATTTGGAATCCCTAGATAAACTTGAAAGAGGTATCATTTTAGATAATAAATTTTATGGCATTGTCCAACCATTTACTACATTACTTGTATTGATTATTTGTTTTTTTAATCTTTTTAATACTTGTGTAGATTTAAGCCAATTGACTATGATGGGCTCAACCTCAAGCGATGTTTAAAGAGTTAGTCTTTGGAATCTGGATTCTGGTTTGGATTATGTAATTATGAAACACCTATCATTGGCTCACTGCACTGTTCTGATGTGCACTATAGTCTGCACTGTCCAGTATGCAGTATGTAGTACTAGACATTTTGCTTATGTTTGGGATTCATGATGTTGGCTGTACTATAAATATGCTATGTGTGCACTATACAGTGTGAACTATAAACATCATTTTGGATGTTTAATCATGCACAACTATTTCTGAACTGTAGTTTTAGACTTTTAGTAGTTTTGGTGTATGGCAGATTGCAGTTACTTTTTTTCATTATAAATTACTAACAAATATTTGAAGAAAATTGTGATGATGATATGGCATTAGTAAGTAGTGAACAGATAGTACGATGCACCTATTTATGATGCACTAATTGCCAATCTAAACTTTCATATTTCAAATCCACTTGTTTATCTATGCAGATGATAATATGGTTTTGTTTGTTTGAAAAAGTTGGATTCTTGTTGATGCTAGAGGTGACTCAGCTGAGCACTAATTGGATTCTTAATAAACTGGTATTCGGTTATCGATTTCAGGTTCGGTTATGGGCTGCAACTTATAAGTTGCTTTCATGTGATAATTCATGGTTACTTCCTGTGATAAATCAGGTATCTTCATTTTGCATTGCTTCTAGATTCTCTATACTACAATGCATCCGAATTAACAAAACTGATGAGAGGGCAATGATGAGATGGCATTATTTAGTAGTGGGCAGATACTACATTCATATATTGTATCTGTTGATGCACAACATGCCTATCTGAGCCTCCAAACACTACCAAAATACGTCAAATCAGCGACGAAATTAGCGACATTGAAGGAAGACGTCGCCAACAATTTTTATATTAGCGACATCCTCAAAAAGACGTCGCCAAACAACACTATTTGCGACGTCCAGCGACGTCTACCGACCAGCTTCAATTTCATAAAAGATAATGTCACAGAATAGTCGGTAAACGTCGCTATAGTTTTTACAGTAGCGACGTTTCTATTTGTCGTCGCTAAGTTTTTAATATAGGGCATCGGTTTTTCTTTTTCCTCCACTCAATCGAGCCTCAAATTTTCGAGCCCCAAATTCTCGATCCCTAAATTTTCGAACTCCCTCCCCGATCTCCAGCCCCCCCTCCGCCTACAGCCCGGCGCCGTGACCCCCCTTCCCCTCCGCAGGCGCTCCTTTCCCTCCCCTCCGCCTACAGCCCGGCGCCGTGACCCCCCTTCCCCTCCGCAGGCGCTCCTTCCCCTCCCCTCCGCCTACAGCACGGCGCCGTGACCCCCCTTCCCCTCCGCAGGTGCTCCTTCCCCTCCCCTCCGCCTCTGCCTTCGCCTCTGGCTCTCCTCCCCTCCGGTGACCCCCCTTCCGATCAACCCCTTCGGTCTCGGTAAACCCTAACCCCCACTCTTGTAGTATAGTTGTATTAAGTGACAATAAATGAGAAGTTTGGTTCCATTTGAATTAAGTGACAGTGAATGAAGAGGGGAAGGGGGCTGTTTGGATCTGATTATTCCTTCTCTTCTTCTAAAAATTGTTACTGTTTTAAATTAATGTGGTCTATCTTCCTGTGTACACCACTGTTTTGAGTGTCTTGAGTAAGTAGAGGGTGCCATGTTGTGAGTGTGGTGCTCAGTGAATGAACTGTCATTTATAGTGTACATGTGTCAAATGAGTGAATTTGTGAGTTATTCTAGTGGAAGTGAACTGTCACTTGACAGTGCATATGTGTTAAGTGTCTTGAGTGTCATGTGTTGAGAGGGAAATCTGTCCTGGTGACAGCAGGAAGTTATTGTGTGTATGTGTCTGTGTGAGTGAGTGTTGGATATTGGTAGAGAGTGTGGGCTTATGGGTTCATAGTGATGCCCTTTGTTGCTTACTAGAGAGGGTGTTCCCTCCTGTGCAAGCTAGAGAGGGTGTTCCCTCCTGGATTCTTCGACTCTATGGAGCATTTGCCGATTCAACTTTCCTACGAGGCACGTGTTGGTGAACCCGTCGAATATCAATAGATGTACCCGTTCGAGCGACATTTTAATCACCTAAAAAGAAAGATAAAAAATAAGGCTCGGGTCGAGGGATCTATTTGTGAAGCCTATATTCTCGAGGAGATTACAAATTTCTGCTCCTCATATTTCAAACCTCATGTTGCTACGAATAGAACGAGGGCTCCGAGAAACGACGACGGATATGAAGAATTTAATGATGGAATACTGAAAGTATTCAATGCGTCCGGAAAGCCTTCGGGGAAAATAAAGAAGAGATATTTGAATGACGAAGAGTTAAGGGCTGCTCAATTGTATGTATTACTCAATTGCGATGAGGATGAAGTGGAGAAGCTAGAGGGGTAAGTAACTCAGGATGATGAGTTTACGTCATCTCAATGTAATAGTATAAGCTAATATTATTGTACTAATTGGCGGTTGCTTCGTTATTTTCCAGCACATATAATGATGAGTTGAGGCTGGTTAGACCCTACCTAACAGACGAAGCATTAGAACAAGAAATGAGACGTCATTTTCCTTCTTGGTTGAGCGAATATGTAAGTAGCTCAGTAATTACTGGCCTCTTCTAATGCAGCTGCGCAATAAATAACTTATTATCGCTTCTTTGATATTCAGGTCGATCGTCTAATTTCACCCGAGATTGAATTAATTAGAACTCTTGCCAAGGGACCAATTACTTTTGTTAAAATATGGCCAAGTTACTGTGTCAATGGCTTTCGGTTCAAGTCGACAAATGTTCCGATCAGATACAGCTTCCTGGATCTTGATTCCACGAAAAACAGTTGTTTGTGTATCAAGTCTTCGAACTACAAAGACGTCGATCCAGGAAATAATTTCTTTGGCATCTTGCGAGAGATTGTGGAGTTGTCATATAATAATGGCAGAGAACCTGCAAAGATCGTGTTGTTCAAGTGTGAATGGTTCGATCCGATTGAAAATCAAGGTTGGAAAATTGATAAGCATGGTCGTCTGGATATAAACTACAAGCGTAGATATCAAGGCTACAAACCGTTTATCCTAGCAACTCAGGCTCAGCTCGTGTACTTCACAGCTTATCCGAGACGGGGAGCAACGAAGTCTGACTGGTGGGCAGTATGCAATAAAGCCAGAGATACTTTTGATGTTGACGAAAAAGCTTACCAGGAGGACGAGCTACCTCTTGTAACTAATATTGTCGATGTGGACTCCACGGAAGTTACGCATTATACGACACATAATGTAGAAGATGTAGAATTATCCGAAGAGGAAGACGAAGCCGACGAAGGCGAAGATGAAAGTGAAGATGAGGAGGAAGAGGAAGATGAGGTCGAGGAAGACGAACAAGATGATTATTCTGAAGATGATTGAGAGAGATATACTTATCTGAACTTAGATGTTTCTTCTAGAATATATTATCTGGACTTAGATGTTTATGTAGAATGTATCATCATATGTTGTACTTTCATATTTCTAGTCTCTATTATTTGTTGTACTTTTATATTTCTAGTCTCTATTATTTGTTGTACTTTCATATTTCTAGTCTCTATTATTTGTTGTATTATCATATGCTGTTATCAGGTATGGCAGGTCGTCGCGGAGCGTTCCGAGGGGGACGACGAGGTCACTCTCCTCCGGTACTTCCTACAGGTACTGCTAGAGGATGGAGTTTTCCTTCGGTACCTCATTCGGGTACCGGCTCTGGATCCTCGTCACCGATTACTCCTCCATATCGGACAGTAGGTGGGCCTGCTGGGACGACGTCACGTGGCATATCTCCTGGGACGAGTAGTTCTAGGCCTGTTGAGACTGCTCGCCCGTCTAGCGTTCCTACTGCTGATACGACGATGGAGACGGATGAGCAGATGGCGGAGGCTGCGGCGACGGCTGAGGCGGCGGCGCCGACGGTCGACCAGCATCATGCAGATGATGCGTGCGCACCTCCGGAGAAGAGGAGGACGGAGATCTGGGCCGACGGTACAAAGTAGGTGTTTTGGTTTATAATTTTTTTTCTTTCTGTTTTTATCATAAATTAGCTTTTTTCATGAATATAATATGTTTTTATAGATATCGTCCTCCAGAGGTACAGAGACATTTAGGCCACATGCTGAGGCATAATTATGGTGGTGCTTGGATTAACTACTCTGATGCTCCGGACGAGAGGAAGGCCTTCTGGTTTGCGCGCTTCAAGGTTAAAATATATTTACTTTTAACATGAATCATATAATTTTTGCATATTATATATAACTGATAAATATTTGGTTTGCGCTCTTCTAGGATATGTTTTTCTATCCACCGTACCGGGCCGAGCTTATCGAGGGGATGTTTCCTGCCGTCGCTGCCAAGCTGATCCGCGACTCTATCAATGATCAGAAGGATCGTGATCGTGCCGAAAAGCCGATCCAAGGTTGGATCACCCCTGATCAGTGGAATGCGATGAAGGCTCGATTCGACGAGCCAAGGTAGAAGTCGGAGAAGGCCAAGGCTGCTAGGCAACATGCCTCGAAGTGGTACGGTGGGTCGATTCCGACGTTGAAACATTTTCGTCGTCTGGTATGTCTTCCTCTTTTAGAAATATTATTTTAATGCAAAACCGATAAATTATTACTAAGCTAATATATTTAATTACAGGTAAGGAAGGTCGATAACGTCGACATGGTGACCGTCTTCCTGGCCACCCATCGAAAGGGCGAAGGCCTTATTGACGAGAGGGCCGAGGAGACCTATGTAAGTATTACAATACGTTATCTTAATTTAATACTTCGTGTCAATTTTAATATAACTTAGTAAATATGATGCAAATAAATATTCATGTAGTTAGTAATAATAAGTACATTAATTAGAAATTAGAAATAATAAGTACATTAATTAGAAATTAGTAATAATAAGTACATTAATTAGAAATTAGAAGTTAGTAATAATAAGTACTTTCTAGGCCGAGTATCAGAGGCTACGGGAACGGGCGGCTGCTAGTGCACCTGATGCAGGAGAGGCCGGTACTTCCTCGCAGCCCACTCAAGCTCCGTTGGCGGACGAGCTGTGGATGGCCGCCGCTGGTGGACTCCGTAGGGGTACGTACTACGGTACGGGATCCTATGGCGCCCTAGTTGCGACCCAGTCCTCTAGGACATCTCCTGCTAGTGTGCATGGTCCACAGTCGTCCCAGGAGTCTGCCAGGGTCCAGCAGATGATGGAGTCTCTCCGTGACGACCTGCTACGACGGATCGAGGAGCAGTCTCAGCACCCTACGGAGGATCCTGTGCTGCTAGCACGATTGGATGCACTCGACCACGACATTATGGACCTCAGGGGAACGACTGAGAGGACAGAGCGCACCGTTGGAGGGTTAGAGCGTACGGTGACGGAGCTGCAGACAGGACAGGTGACCATGGCCGAGAGGATGAGATTGGCGCAGGAGTCGATGGTCCAGAGCAGTGATAGAATGTTATCTATCATGGATTCATACCACCAGCGACTTACAGCGTTGGAGTGTTCTGGTCCTTCGGGTGCGCCTTCATCGTCGTCGACTTCGTCGCCTCCACCGCCTTCTTCTTCGACACCGACTCCACCGACGTCACTGCCTGCTCCGTCGGTATCGATTTCACTTGAGGAGTATGAGTTGTTCTTATCCCTTCGTCGCGGCGGTGCCCCTCCTGCACCAGATTCCTAGTAGTCCTAGTTAGGACTGTTTCTTTGTGTTTGTTTCATTCTTTGTTTGTGACTTGGATATTTATTGGTTGTGTAGATTTGGATGTTTGGATCCTATTCTATTTGTTGGTTGTGTGCAGACTTTGGTTATTTGGTTGTAGACTTTGTTATTTGGTGTAGAATTGGTTATTTGGTTGTAGACTTTGTTATTTGGTGTAGAATTGGTTATTTGGTTGTAGACTTTGTTATTTTGTGTAGAATTGGTTGTTTGGATACTTGTTGTTGTGTGATTGTTGTAGACTTGGTTATAGGGACTGAAACCTGTGTACAGTGAGAAATGGACATTCTGAGAACTGGACATTGTGATTGTTGTAGACGTGGTTACAGGGACTGAAACCTGTGTACAGTGAGAAATGGACATTCTGTGATTGTTTGGATCCTATTCTACAGTGAGAAATGGTTATCTTTTTAAACTGTTGGGAGAAATGGACATTCTGGATTTTTTTTTTTGCAGATTTAGCGACGTTTACCGACGTCCACCGACGTAAGTTTGCGTCAGTAAACGTCGGTAAATCTGCGATATTATCCAGGGCACCGACGTTTAGTGACGTCATTATATGTCGGAGAACGTCGGTAAATGTCGGTGCACGTCGGTAATCATCCCAGGAATTCCCAGGATTTATCGACGTGTAGCGACTTTGGACATGTCACTAAACCACCGACGACTCGACGGTAATCCGTCGGTAAAGGTACCGACGCGTAGCGACACGAGGTAATACGTCGCTAATACAACGACGACACGACGGTAGACGTCGACAATATACCGACGTATAAATATGTCGGCAAACGTCGGTACTTGCGACGTTTAGAAGATCAGCGACTTACATTTCCGCGACCAGCCCAAAACGTCGGTGATTTTGTTGCTAAATATTTTTAGCGACGAAAATTGTCGTTTTAGCGACGTCTTTAGGCATCGCTAAAACGACTTATTCTGGTAGTGAAAGACTTCAAACCATAGTTTCTCTTGTTTCAGCATTCAGATGAAACAGAGAGGATTAATGTGGAAGCCTCAAATTATGTTTGTTGTAGGCTTGTAGCTCAGGTTATTTCTAAACTTTTTTAATTTCTATATCTTTTGCTTTACAGTAATATATTGTGGCCTAAATTATGTGAATTGGACAATGTTAATCTCCATGTCCATATTTTTTTCCCCTTATTTATGCCTAATTGTCTTGAGCAGCTATCAGCTACACTCTTTATTATAAGTTGACAAATCAACCCCAAATGATGAAGAGAGCTCTCTTGAGGTTTATGCAACTTGGTCCTCCTTGAATTGATCTGGGCTAATGTTGTTTATATTGCCAATTGACTGGGCTTTGGATATCCTTTGTCCTTTGATACTCCAGTCACTGTGATCTGGGCTAATGTTGTTTATATTGTCAATTGATCTGGAGTCCAGTGTGCTGGCCGAGCTTGTATCCTCTGATTGAGCTTCTAATGGGTCCATAATCCATATCCTCTTTACACTGCAACTGCATTAAAAGAACGAGCTTTTGTATCCTCTGATTGAGCTTCTGATGAGCTTCTGAATTCTGATGGGTGTATATCATACTCCAGTCACTGATATGGGCTAATGTTGTTTATATTACCAATTATTCTCTACTTTTTTTTTGTTTATTTTGTTTCAACAATTATAAGCTGGACAATTGTATGTTGTAAGCTGGACAATTTGTTCTGTCTTTTTTGTTTATTTTGTTGTGACTGTAAGCTGGACAATTTGTATAATGTTGCATGCTGGAGAATTTGTCCACATTGTTGTGTAATTATTTGTTTATTTAGCTATTTTGTATAGCAAAATTAAACTGCTTAATCAGTGTGCGTCATGTTTTCTTGGTTTGAAAGAAATTTTATTTATATTTTTCTGGCTCTAGCCCATTAAAAAAGGGTCCAATTGTTCAGCCCATAAAAAAATGGCCCAACCGATTAAACCGACTAAACCGATTAAACCGAACAAAATTAACCGGTTCGGTCTAAATCGGTTTACTCTCAAATCGGTTCGATTTCGGTTTAGTTAATTTTGAATTCGGTTTAGATTTTTTCCGGTTTAAACCAATTTAACCGTATACTCACCCCTACCTTCAGTCATGTTTTTGGGCCCTCTCACCACTCGGTCCTGCTACCGTGGTCGATGGTAAGAAAGTAGTAGTGCTACTTATGTACATTCACATTCAATTTTATGTACAAGTATATATCAACTCAATGTGATCAAAGTGACTGATAGATATATACTTAAATTCTTGATCAATAGAAATTTCCACAATGAAATGTCCTTCACATCCTGATCCTATAGAGAAAATATCTGTAATATGATGTTGAAGCGAGCAAAATCATCCGCTTAGTCAAGCCATTGCTTGCCAAAGAAAAATTCCAACAAAAAATTCTTCGGATCATTAATGTCCTTCACATCCTGAAGGAGAAAAATTCCAACAAAATCATGCAACTCAAACTACTTAAAAATCCTTCCGAGACTGCTGCTACCATGCAGAAACTAATCAATGATGTCTCCCATACTCACTTTGTTCTACTTCTTCCTCTTCCTAAAGATTGCAACCTGTGGTGTCCAGAATAATAACTTCACCTTCAATGGCTTCGGCGGTGCTAAACTCGACCTCGACGGAAACGCCTCGATAACACCAGAAGGGCTCCTTCTGTTGACGAACGCGACGAGGCTGATGACAGGCCATGCATTTCATCCGGCCCCGCTTCGCTTCAAGCCCCCCACGGGCGAAACCCTCTCCTTCTCCACCACCTTCGTGTTCGCGATCATCTCCGAGTACTCCGAAGTCAGCTCCCACGGCATCGCGTTCCTCGTATCCCCCACCGTCAACCTCTCTACCGCCTTACCGAACCAGTGGCTAGGCCTGTTCAATTCGGAAAACAACTGCGACGCAGCCAATCACGTGCTGGCAGTCGAGCTCGACATGATTGAGAACCCGGAGTTTGCAGACATCAATGACAACCATGTCGGGATCGATGTCAACTGCCTCAATTCTGTAGATTCTCGTCCTGCGTGTTACTATTCCGGCAGTGCAACTGATCAGTTTGAGAGCTTGAACCTTCACAGTGGCGAACCGATGCAAGTCTGGGTAGATTATGCTGGTGGAGACATGTAACTCAATGTTACCATGTCCCCGGCTCAAATGCCTAAGCCGAGCCGAAACGTCGTAGCGGAGATCGTGACAAGGGATGAAGGAGTTTAGCACCGGCTCAAATGCTGGTGAGAGTCTCTCACGAATCGGGACAAGGGATGAAGGAGTTTGTAGCGGAGATCGTGAGCATCGGCAAGCTCCGACACCGAAACGTCGCGCAGCTCCTGGGCTACTGCCGCCGCAAGGGGGAGCTCCTCTTGGTCTACGACTACATGCCCAATGGCAGCCTCGACAAGTACTTGTACGACCAGACCAGGCCTAGTCTCGACTGGGCCCGAAGGTTTATGATAATCAAAGGTGTGGCGTCGGGTCTCTTGTATCTGCACGAAGACTGGGAGCATGTTGTCGTCCACCGCGACATCAAGGCTAGCAACGTGCTCCTAGATGGTGAGCATGTTGTCGTCCACCGTGACATCAAGTAGAAATCCCTAAATTAGTCACCAATATATAGCCAAGAATTCTTGACTCTTGATTTTGCACAAAATTGTGCAAAATAATTTGAGTATGTATGTTTCGATAATTCGTTTCACCCAATTGGAATTCTAATTAATTTGTATATAATGTGCACACTAAGAGACCGGTATACATGTTGTCCCAGAACCAATTTTGCAGTTTTTGGTTGAAAAATGGGCTGGATTTCGTCGACGTTCCTCCATTTCTTCGCGGGGTCTCCGACACCGATCAACTTCATGATAGTTCAAACTTCTCATCCACCTTTGATCGGATTGAATTTCAAACACAATTTAGTCTACACCTCTCATGATACATATTGCTATGCATTCCTCTTATGCTGAAATTAGGTCAATAATCAGTATAATAATACATGTCGCTCAATATTCCTCTTAAACTCAAGTTAGGTCGACGTCAGGGAAGGACCAATATTATATCTTGAGGGAATCACACCCCACATCCTAAATTTTTACTAGAATATGTACTTATGTTTTTAGCCTCCCTCGCCACTCAATTGTGATTTCTTCCATAGTCGGACCCTCTCACCACTCAATCCTTGTGTCGTGGTCAATGGTAAGGAAGAAGTGCTGCGATTTATGCACATGTCTCATATGCATTTTTATATACAAAATTTTTTATTGGCCGAAATAAAGTTTAAAAAATAGATGGAGGGAAAAGGTTTCAAAATTTTGGACTGGTAGAGTATGACTTATAGCTGAATTCAAACGACAATTAATTTTGGATCGCGGTGGTTGGATGCCTACGATTGGATGGTGGGAGGTTAGGGACAATTTGATTTTTGTCAGACGGTGTGGCGGAATATGAACTTGTTTGAATTCCAGTACATATTATGGCTTGGCTTTCGGCAAAGAAAATTTTCTATTTTATATACCAGTATATATTATATATCAACTCTATGTGAACAAACTAACTGATATATAGATATACTTAACTTCTTGATCACTAGAAATTTGATTACCTTCCCAATTGAAATGGCTTTCACATTCTATGGAGAAAATCCCTTGAAATTTGATGTTGATGTACAAGCGAGCAAAATCATCTGCATAGTCAAGGCATCGTTTGGCAAAGAAAATTTGCAACAAAATTTCTTTGAATCATTAATGTGTTGTGAAAATAGAAGAGAGAAAAAAATTGGTAGCCAGAAGATGTCCGTAGTTTTTCTCATTGATAACATATATAGAGATAATGTGATAGAGATTGTTGTGGATATGGATAAGGGTATCCATATTTGAGTTTATCCAAATCACATCACTCCCCTTTGGATGTCCACTTTAATTATTGTCTCATTAAAAAAAATTCTAAGGAAAAACCATCTTTTGGGAAAAATCCATAGAAAAAAGAGTACAATAATATTCTTCAGGAATATGATTCTGCAAAAATCCAAGTGGTGCGACTTACACTGCCTCGTTAAAAACCTTTCGAAGGAAAATCCCAGTGGAAAAAATCTCAACGAAAAAATAGAGTACAATGCGCAAAGTCATACTTCGAGATGTCTCCATTAGCATCTTTCGGATGCTTGCATCTTCAGGATGCTCTCCCTTAATATAAAAATTACATATATTTCTTATATCAGTAAAAAAAGAAAAATAACCCCAAGTACATTTGAATATTACATCTCACCCAAACAGTTTATTTGTCTATACATTTATACTCATATCTTTATGTAGAGATTGCAGGCTTTATTTGTGATTCTTGAAAGCTCGTAGCTCCCTCTGATATGTTGAACCGTTGAAATTATAGTCCTGTACGTTCTCTTATTTGATCCATTAATTGTAAGAAATATTTGAAAAGATTGTCGCAGTATTTTGCTCTATTTATCTCCAAAATATCTGCAACATTGTTTATAAAAGATACCTTGCTTGTGGTATCCCCTTAATGAGTATTGGATCATTTATCTGCATATCTCATTAGATCAAATCAATCATCAAGAAAAATTTTATGTGCCTTATGTCATTCTAGTATATGTGTTTAGATGCATATCAAGAGATTCACATAAAATATGCTGAGTGAATGACAATAAAGAATTTATATTTTAAATATAGTGCTTCAGGACCCAAAACATATACTTTTGGTCGTAAAGGATCCTATTGACCTGACCATTATAGGTATATTATTTATATTAAATCTCTTCAGGAGATAAATATTATCTTATCTCTTCAGGAGATTTATATTATCTTATCTCTTCATGAGATTTATATTAATATTATCTCTTCAGAAGATTAATATTATCTTTTCAGGAGATTATAATAGATCTCTTCCAAAGATACATCTTTTCATGAGTTTATATGAGATCTTTTCAGGAGATTTATCTTTATCTCTTTGGGAGATATCCGATCTCTTCGGGAGATTTTCTCTCTTCGGGAGATATTATCATAATTTTCAGGGGGTACTTTAATCTCTTCAGGAGGTACGATTGTAACACCCAGTTTTTCAAATGAGGGTAATTTTAAAATTTTGTATTTTAATTTATTTAATTATGGTATTTAAAATTTTATATAATTTTTATTGATTTTTAATCATTTTAAAAACTATTTTAAATTATGACTTATGAATTGGTGTCTTGCTAGTGTTTTGTTTATCATTTCTAGATTGAGGGGTATTTTAGTTATTTTTGTAATTTTGGGAATTATTTAGAATTATTATGTATTATTTAGAATCATTAGAATTTATATGATTTTTAGAGATTTTTAGTATAATTGATTTTGGTGTTTTAGTTGACTTTGACTTATGTTGACTTTTGAGACTAACCTAGTGGCTAACCTAGGTCATGACTATGTGATTAGGATATGGAACCCTAGGTTGACTTAAGTTAGTGATAATTAAACCATAGAATTAATTTGGTGGAAATAGGATTTGAATTGTTTAAGGAATGGCTTGTGATTTCACAAGTCATGACTTATAACTTAAGCCTTAAAGCCCATAGGCCCACACCATGTAGCTAACCCTAATTTTAATCAGCCCATGGCTGGACATTATGATCTCCCCCAACCTATTTAATACCCCTCAAAGTTAGGGCTAGCCTCCATTAAGAATTATTGCCAAGTTTTAGAAAGAGGTAACTCTCCATCTTCCAAAAATCCTAGTAAATCCATTTTAATTCCTTTTTAACCCAAACAAATTGTAATAGGTTCTAATTTCTATCTACTTGCTGTTGGTATCAAGTATTCTCAGATTTGGAGCACATTGGAAGAGTTTGGCCATCAAGAGGAGCACCTCTTTGTGGAGCTTTTTGAGGCTTTTGACACTCATAGGTAAATTCATTTCCACACCTTAGAATCCTGAAATTTTTGCATCATTAGGGAGCCCTAGACCTAACCTAACTGTAGGAATAGGAATCCCCAAAAGTTGTGTCCATTTCGTGTCCTTTTTGGACACGTATCAGTGCCGTATTGAATGTGTTTGTTGAAATGCCCCAATGGGCATTTCGTGTGATTTTTTTAGATTTTGTTTAAATAGGAAATTAGATTTGGGTCTCGCTTACATGATTCTGGAGTTTTTTTCGAGTCTTAGTGTCGTGTCGAGTCATGTCGGGCACGCGAACACGCGGTCGCGCGCGCGCGTGCACGGGCACTGTGCATGCCCTGCACTTCGGGGGACACAGCGCCTAGGACACGCCACTTCGACACGTGAGACTCGACATGTAGCAAGGGGCCGACACTGACACGTGGCTTCCCAAGTGTCAGGGCCCCACGTGTCGTGTCGGACACGCACGAACGCGTGCACCATTCTTGTACTGCACAGTTTTCTGTTGAAAACGTGCACTGACACGCGTGTCTCGTGTCTCGTACATGTGTTGTGGACACGTGGCAGGGTGTCCTAGCCCTAGCCCTAGCCCTAGTCTAGGTCGACATATAGACACAACCACGTGGGTTGTGTCGTGTCGTGTCGTGCACACGGACACCGTGAACACGTGCACTCTGCTTGCTGTGGTGTGTGTCCAGTATTTTACTGTTATTTGGGTTTTTTGTGATTGGACACGTTTGTGTCCACTTTTGTGGACACAAACACATCACATAGCACGAGCACATTATGTTTTAACTTTACCAACCTCTGTATTGAGTTTTAATTGAAATTCATTGTTCAATTCCCTATTTTTCTAAAACCTAGTATCAGTTATTCCTGTTCTGTCCAGCTTTGTTAAATCCGATTTTAGCAATCTTTTTAACCCCCTAAACACTGCTAATTGCATGGTTTTTAACCCCTATGTGTACCCCTATGTATTATCTAATAGTATGTTAGATTTGGGTTTGTTTTGATGAGGATTGGATTAGAAATCTGGGAATTCATTTGGGATTGGTTTTAAACTGTTCGAAACTGAGATAGGGGACTCTTCTATGTGTTATCTAAAATGGAATGAGACTACAACTGACGTGGGGTTGTTTGAGATCACAACTGATTTGGGTTGTATTAAACTGAAGCTGTTTGGACTGTCTTAAATCTGAGTTTATTTAAACTGTTTTGTATTGGTTTTTATTATGTGTGATTCATGAGTTTATTGAACTGTTGAATAATGCTAAATCTGAGAATGGTATAGGAACTGTTTTACTGAGTTTTGGGGTTGTATTTAAAACTGAGATTTATGGGACCTGCACACTGTTACACACCTATCACTGATTGCCTCACTATCCTCTATCTCACACACACACACCCCTGTACACTGTTACACTGTTTTACCAAATGCTCACTGATTTCTCACTGATTTCCTTTATTTCATACTGTTTTCCTCAACACTATACACACACAAGCACACATCTGTCATTTCTCTCACCCTAACACTCATATGCATACTGTTTAAGACTCTCACACATACACAGGTTTCTATTTTAATGCACACACATGTATGTCCCTAAGTGCCTAACACACACACACTCATAACCATTGCAACTAATGTATGCAACTGTTTCCTATTTCAATTTTTGCTAATACACATTGGTTCACATTCCTTTTTTTTACCTGTCACACCACCCTCTAACACATAGTTCACTCACACACCCTAGTATGCATTTCCTGTCACCTTAGAACACATACACACACAATATCATGACACATGGTTAATCATTAACCCTTCTATACATTTGACACTCTATACACACACACATTGCCTACATGGAACCTTCATAACCCACATACACTAAACCTGAAATTGACACATTAATGCATAACATTCACACACACAAACTTATTCATGTCATATTACACATGTACACACAAACATTGGTTCCTATATCACACACATACATGTGCATTATTTTCCATACCCTTCTATATGTATATATATTTTCTATATGCTTAATAATAATAATCATATGGTATATCAATATGTAGTAGTATATAAATATAATATATGAAATATGTGTGATGTGGACTATAGGGCATAAGGCCTATGTGTATGGTATGAATACACCAATGGTTGTGTGTTGGTAGTCTAGTATGACTTGTGATTGGTGTGTGATTGCTAGAATAGGCTGGTTAGGCTTAGCGAGACTTGTTTGGTTTAGTTTGACCTAGCCTTGACTAGTATAGTTGACCAAGGGTTGACTTTAGTCTAGTTTGACCTAGACAGCATGCAGATGCATTGTAGATTACATTTATCATCTCCTGTATACATCTTGACTTGTGTTGCTCTAACTAGGAGTCAGGTACCTCATCTCGGACAGTACATTTATTTCAGACATTCAGATACGAGGCGAGTACATTCTCTGATTATTCATATCCTGCTTAGAATTATTTCCTTCATTAAATTACTTTACTTGATACTGTCACGTTGGTCACACGGATTAGTACTATATGGATCCCTTCTTGAGATGTTATCCCTTCAGGGAGCATCGGGTACTCTATGTTCTGTGCGTTTCACTTACATGGCGTATCATATGCTTCTTTGGTTCTTTGATCACTTGTGACATATACTCTTATGATCACAGAGTCTTCTCTGAATCCTTATCCCATTTATTGGGTCCATCAGAATCCCCATTTATGGGACTACTATGTACCACCCTTTGGGGGCTTATCACCCTTTGGGGACATATCACCCTTTGGGGGCTTATCATCCTTTGGGGGCATATCACCCTTTGGGGGCTTACCACCCTTCGGGGGCTTATCACCCTTTGGGGGCATATCACCCTTTGGAGGCTTACCACCCTTCGGGGGCTGTTACATAGAATCATAACATAACCTGGTTGGATTCTTGTGTATTAGTTGGGGGTACGGGGGAGTATAAATAGCCATGTGAACAATTCCAAAGTAGAATAGCCATGTACGCCTCTTTAGTATAGCCATGTAGAAATCAAGTCGTTCACATGTCGACTTTGTACTCTAAATCACTAGTCACTGGTAGCTCTCTACTTATAGTAGATATCTCTATTACAGTTCTCTCTCTCTGTTTACATACTGCATTTCCTTCAGTATCTATATCTTACTTTACTGCATGATTATATTTTCTAACCTGCTATGAACTGTTGAGATGTACTGTGCTCGCTCCCGTCCTGACTGGACCTGTTGAAAATTTTACAGAGGATGATGAGGAACCCTGCACCCCTTACTTGGAGCTTGCCTAGATGACACTCGCGACCTGGACCCCTGGGGAGGTTCAGGCAGCTGCTGAGGATGATACCATTGCATAGTTTAGATAGTCTAGATTGTTTCCTTTTCATGTTTAGTTGTTGTCCTTATTTTCAGAGTTGTATATTGGAGATATTGAGACTTGTATTTCATTTCTGTTGTACCTCAGTTGAGGATTTCTTATCTATTTCATCGTGCTACATTCTACCTTAGATTGTGATTGAGTTGTACCTCTGTGTTGGCCTCCTTATGGAGAGTATTCATATTATGTTAGTTATAGTTCATGACCTAGAACATCGTTCTACCGCCGACACTGCGGCGTAGGCTGGGCGCTGTTACGTTCTCGTACCCTCACAGTGGGTGCGGGTCGTGACAACTATAGGACTGGATTATTCCTTTCGTCCATAGAATATTTCTCTCTTTGGGAGATATTATCATAATCTTCAGGGGGTACTTTAATCTCTTCAGGAGGTACTATTGTACCGGATTTATTCCTTTCGTCTATAGAATACCTCATGAAGAGATTAAAGTACCCCTGAAGAGAATAATATCTTCCGAAGAGATAGAAAATCTCCCCAAGAGATCGGATGTCTCCCGAAGAGATAAAGATAAATCTCCTGAAAAGATCTCATATAAACTCATGAAAAGATGGATCTTTGAGAAAGGCTTTAGAAATGTAAGGTCTAAAATTATAAATGAGTCTATGAGATCTTGATTGTGCATTAGTATAACAAACTTTGTTGATTTGTGACTTCCTATATCATATCATCGAGATGGTAAATTCTACAATGCTATGAAATAGTCCATGAATCCAACAACATTTAAAAAACTATTGCATGGCTCATTGTATAAAAAAAAAACCTCTCTACTAAAGTGTCAAGAAGGTTGACTAGCGAGTAACAAATAAAGTTAAATAATTGTGAGTGATCATGAACAATGTTGTAAAAACCGATCAGACCGGCGGTTGGACCGGGTCCAACCCAAAAAATCGGTCCGGTTCGACTAAAATCGGGTCTTTTAAACAACCGTCGGTTTTTTGTCAAAACTGGGTTCAACCGGTGAACCGGCCGAACCGGTTCACAATTGAACTGGCAATTTTGGTTTTTTTTATTGTAAAAAAATTCAAAATAAATTATTATATGAAATTTGGACCATTTGATTCTTTATTTGGTTTTAATCGACCTTATAGTTGTAAAATTAAACCAAAATAACATACTTATGACCAAACCAAACTAAACCAAGAAGTAAATATGGATATTTTACCTATTTGAACCAAACTAAACCATGTTTATTGAACTCCAATTGAATTCCGGTTGAACTCCGGTCCGACCTATACCAAAAAAATTCGGTTCGATCATCGGTCCGATTTTTAAAACATTGATCATGAATCAACATATTTTAATCAAATATGCTCAAGTTGTGACAGATTTCGCATAGTCGTAATAAAAACCAGTTCATTCTTCAATAGCTGTAGTCCTGTGGATTACTCATGATCAATGTTTTAACAAAGGAAGGAACTCGATCATCATATGAGCAATTGGCTCCTACCAATCATATTGAAGAAAAATATGTCAAGATCAAATCTTTCATTGTAATGTATATCATAGAATATATATTTTTACCTATATCCCAATCATCGGAACACCTTAAGGATTTATTTCATAACAAACGCTTAGACTTTTGCAGGTAAGTACTAATGCTCAACGTAAGTACTAATGTTCAACATAAGGCTTGTTTTATAAAAAAAAATCCCTATATCAACATCATTTTAGTTCACTATTAAAAAGAAGAAAAACCCTCTCCTTCTCCACCACCTTCGTGTTCGCGATAGTATCCGAATAGTCTGAAGTCAGCTCCCACGGCATGGCGTTCCTCGTATCCCCCACCGTCAACCTCTCTACCACCTTACCGAGCCAGTGGCTAGGCCTGTTCAATTCGGAGAACAACTGTTACGCGGCCATTCACGTGCTGGCAGTCGAGCTCGACACGATTGAGAAGCCGGAGTTTGCAGACATCAATGACAACCATGTCGGGATCGATGTCAACTGCCTCAAGTCTGTTGATTCTCGTCCTGCGGGTTACAATTTCGGCAGTGCAACTGATCAGTTTGAGAGCTTGAACCTTCACAGTGGCGAACCAATGCAAGTCTGGGTGGATTTTGCTGGTGGAGACATACAACTCAACGTTACCATGTCCCCAGTTCAAATGCCTAAGCCGAGCCGGCCTCTGCTATCGGCTACGGTCGATCTTTCCAGTGTGGTGTATGATCAGATGTACGTAGGCTTTGTTGGGTTTTGGCCTCTTTTTATAGAACTTTAGTCCCACATTGGCTAGGCCAAAACAAATGTATCTCTATATATTAGCTTTCCTATTTTAGAGATGCACATGTGGTGTGGAGGTGCACATGGGTGTGTGGGATTATTTTTCTAATGGAAAAAAGGCTAAATCAACAATAAAAACATTTATGCTTTTTGCTCTTGGGAAATTCATTTCCATGGGAGCTAAGCCCCGTAGGGGCTTAGCGACTCGGACTCGGACTCGGGCTCATGGGGCGTCATGTGGCATTTTGTTGGCATACTTTACACTTAGCACGTCGCGCCAGGGTGTGTACCAGGTTGCGCACAGGTTGCGCAGGTAGGCGCAAGTGGCTCAGTGCGCGGAGTGCAAGGATGCAAGGAGCGCAGGGTGCGCGCAGTTGGCGCAACTTGCAGCAGAACGTGCGTTTGCATGTTCTGGACGGTTGCTACATATTCGGGATAGTTTTTACCACGTCCCTAACTTTGTGGCAACCGAACAGTTGCTGCAGGACCTATATAAGGCATCCTCTCTCTCTCAAGGCTTGATATATACAATTAAGAGAAGCCACCACAGAAAGTTTACGAAGTGTTTTTTAACACAAGTAAACAGAGAATTCAGAAGTGTTCTTTAACACAGTTCTGATCGGAATTTGCTTATGAATTCCAGCAGCCTTCGAGAGAGAGGAAAGGCGCCGCACCAGAGTTGCTTTTGCACGGGAGTTCGTGTCCATCCGAGGAGTCAGAATAGCAGGAGTGTTCCACGTTCTCCGACGAACTTGCTGATTCCTGGAAGCTGTTCGTGTAGGGCGAATAAAGCTTTGGACAACGGTGATTATTCATCCCAGCAGGAGTTCTTTCATCTTTCGCCAGTTATCTTCTTCATTGCTACCAGTAATTCTGATTGTATCTTCTTTTTAGAAGTACTACGATCGATTGCTGTTGATTACGAAATCTGTTTATATTCTCGTAATTCAGGATCACCTTCCTTGAAGCGTTGATTTGAAATATTGTTTTTACAATTGTTTCATTTTCTCAGTTTTCCATCGAAAAATTGTGCCACGGCACTAATAATCTCAAAGCTTTATTGCTACGATGGAAAACGTTAATGCTTCACTCATCAATACTGACTTTTGTAAGTTAGAAAAGTTTGATGGAGAGCATTATCAAGTCTGGAAGAGGAAGGTTTATCTCACTCTTCAACTCAGAGACGTTGATCACGTGCTTCTTGAAGAGGAACCTACCATTCCAGATACTGGGTCTGCTGTCGCAATCACTGCGGCTACTAAACTTCAGGCCAAGTGGAGAAGGGAAAATAGCATTTGCAGACTGCTTATCCTGAATGCTATGTAGGATTCCCTAGCAGAATCCTACAGTAAGAAACCAATTGCCAGAGATATATTGGAGTCTTTGGAGAAACTGTACGAAGAAGACAAGAACAGGAGCAAGATATTTGTGGTTGAAAAATATCACAAATGGCTCTTTGAGGACGAGAAGTCCATGTTGCCGCAGGTAAAAGAATTTCTGAAGCTGCGACAGAAGTTGGAAGACGAGGCGATGCCCCTCCCCGACAAGTTTGTTGTTGGAGGGATTGTCTCAAAGCTCCCCGCTGGGTGGAGTAAGTTCTATGCAAACATGCATAGAAAGAAGCTTGAGATCAGCCTTGAATATCTCTTGTAGGAAATCTATGTTGAGGACCAGATGCGGGCTCAACTGAAGGTGGACGCACTGTCCAAGCAATTGGCTAACGCCAATCTGGTTCATACTAAGGAACCAAGGGAAAAGCAGGCGGCTTCCCACAACAAGAAGAAGGACCTTAAGAATCTGAACGTGAAGGGGACTTCCTTCAAGCGAAAGAAGGCAAAGTCTCAGATGCCTTATTTCAAGTGTGGCAAGAAGGGCCACTTCAAGAATGAATGCAAAGCAAAGACCAAGCAATCAGAGCAAGGAGAGCCTAGTAAGGTATCTATGATCACTGACGTTGTTGCTATGATTGCGCAGGTTGATGCGGTAAGGACTGACTCTGACTGGTGGGTAGACACTGGAGCCTCCTGCCATGTCTGCTCCAGTAAGGAGTGGTTCACCACCTACACACCTACTTCTGAAGTGGTTATGATGGCGAACCAGGCACAAGCTGAAGTGCTCGGGATCGATACGGTGGTATTGAAGCTGACTTCGGGGAAGTCTCTGACGCTTCAAGGCGTGAAGCACGTACCTGCTATTGCCAAGAACCTGATCTCAGGAGGCCTACTCTGCAACGCAGGCCTCAGGATGGACATCAATGCTGGCCAGATGGTGATGTCTATCAAGGGAACATATTTCGGAAAAGCTTTTTATACCGAAGGAATGTTCAAAATTCAGCTTGTAAATCAGTCCAATGTAATTAATGTGATTAATGAAATCACTCATATGCTTATACTCTTGAGTTGTGGCATAATAGGCTAGGACATGTTCATTGTAAACGAATAAACAGAATGTCTAGTCTAGGACTTATCTCCAAGTATGGGGGTAAGGTAGAGAAATGTGAAGTTTGTGCTCAGACAAAGATCACAAGGAAACCCTTTCCTTGGGTTAATCGAAGTACAGATCTTCTGGAGTTGGTACACTCCGATATCTGTGATTTCAAACTGTTCTCTACAAAGGCCGGGATGAAGTATTTCATAACCTTCATCGATGACATCTCAAAGTATGCGTTCGTCTACTTGCTGAAGGCTAAAGACAAAGCATTCGAGAAGTTCAAGGAGTTCAGAGCCGAAGCTGAGCGGCAGACTGGACAACAACTCAAAAGGATAAGAAGTGATCGAGGTGGGGAGTACAGGTCTCATGAATTTGCATCGTTCTGCAAAGAACATGGAATTGTCAATGAGACTATGGCTCTATACTCTCCTCAATCAAACGGAGTAGCAGAGAGGAAGAACAGAACGTTAACAGAAATGATTAACTCAATGTTGTTGACTACTGGCCTTCCTAAGTGCTACTGGGGAGAAGCTGCATTGACGTCCACTTTTATTCTAAATAGAGTGCCTCATGCAACTTCAGACGTTACTCTTCATGAACTCTTGTTCAAGGTCAGACCTAACTTGAATGTCATTCGAGTGTGGGGGTGTCTGCGTCTGTCAAGCTTCCAGATCTGAAGATTCAGAAGCTTGGGACAAGGACTACTAAGACGATCTTCTTGGGGTATGCCGAGAAGAGTGATGCTCGAAGATTTCTTGATATTGAGTCAAATCATATCATTGAATCTCGTGACGTAGAATATTTTGAAGACAAATTTGCAAGGCACAAGAATATTGTTCTTGCGGATGTACCGGAGAACAATAAGGGTACGCAGGAAACTGAAGTCTTCAATGAAGATGTGGTCCAAGAAGATATTGTTGTTGAAATAATGATTGAACCAGAACAAGCTGAGCCGTCAGCTAAGTATATAAGGAGGCCGAAGGACTTTGGAAGTGACTTTGTCACCTATCATGTGGAAGCAGATCCGCTTACCTATGATGAGGCGATGAAGACCAGAGATGCAGTTTTCTGGAAGGAGGCGATTGACAATGAAATTGATTCCATCATCTCAAATAACACTTGGGTGTTGGTTGATCTTCCTGAAGGAGCGAAACCCATCGGATGCAAATGGACCTTCAAGAAAAAGATGAAAGCAGACGGAACTATTGACAAGTTTAAGGCTAGGTTGGTAGCCAAAGGGTTTTCTCAGAAGCAGGGGATTGACTACTTTGACACGTATGCTCCAGTAGCCCGGATGACCACCATCAGAATGTTGATTGCTCTCGCAGCAATACATAAGATAGTGATACATCAGATGGATATGAAAACGGCTTTCCTAAATGGCGAGCTGACCGAAGAGATTTATATGCAACAGCCAGAGGAATTTGTCGTCAAGGGTCTTGAAGACAAAGTCTGCAAGTTGGTGAAATCTTTATACGGTCTTAAACATGCTCCCAAGATGTGGCATGAGAAATTTGACAAAGTTATAAGGTCAAATGGCTACATGGTCAGCGAGACGGACAAGTGTGTTTACACGAAGTTCGCTGATGGAAGAGGTGTGATCGTTTGTCTGTACGTGGACGACATGCTTATCCTAGGTACGGATATAGGTTGTGTCACGGAGACAAAGAAATTTATCTCGAGCAAGTTCAGTATAAAGGACTTGGGGGAAGCTGATGTGATCTTAGGGATCAAGATCATCCGGACAGACACTGGACTAGCGCTGTCACAGTCTCATTGTATTGAGAAAATGATCACTCGTTATGGGTATCGGGATCTTCCAGGGATCGATACGCAGTACAGGTGTGATCTGAAGCTGGAGCCTAATTCAGGAAAAAGTGTCAGGCAGCTGGAGTATTCAAGCGTAATCGGGAGTTTGATGTATGCTACTACTGCCACAAGACATGACATAGCTTTTGTCGTGGGAATGCTGAGTCGTTTTACGAGCAACCCGGGTGTTGAATACTGGAAAGCTGTGAAACGGGTTATGAGATATCTCAAGAAGACTCAGACATATACACTGTACTACAGCGGATATCCATTGGTAGTGGAAGGCTTCAGTGATGCCAGCTGGTGCTCAGAGGTGGAGAGCGAGAGGTCCACAGGTGGATTCATTTTCACAATGGATGGAGCTGCTATATCGTAGAAGTCGAAGAAGCAAACTATGCTCTCGCCGTCATCCATGGAATCTGAGTTCTTTGCACTTGATACCGCAGCCGAGGAAGCAGAATGGCTTCTGGAGCTCATGTATGATCTTCCAGTGGTTGGGGCGCAAATACCGGCGATACCGATATACTGCGACAACCAGGCGACTGCGGCGGTGGCATCAAATGACCTCTTCAATGGGAAGAAGAGGACTGTGTGGTTGAAGCACATGGCAGTACACGATCTTATCAAGAGAGGTGTTATTACAATGATTGATGTTCGGAGTCAGGAGAACCTGGCGGATCCGTTCACCAAGGGCCTCAAGCGCCAGCTGGTCGATGACACAGCTTGTAAAATGGGCTTGAAGGCATTCTGATATTGTATTATTGTATTCCTACCATAAAGTTTTATGCTAATAGTTCAAAGAGAAATCTACTAGGCATCTAACTTTTGGTTCAAGGGAGGACCACTAATCGGAAGAATATCAGGAACGGTGGGTACATGTTCTATTGGCATGGAGAGGTTACGGACCTATAACCACTGTTGTCTACTGTTGTTTTCTGCGAAAAACGATTCCTGTGGGAAGGTTGGCTTAATTGCCTTAATGAGTTCTCAGGCAGAGTGAATGCCTGGTGTGCTTTACAGGAAGCACGGTAGAGCAGCACTACAAGGAGTGAAACTCCATGCTACAGTTGGGAGACTCTACGATGAGGTTCCTATATGTGGGGTGCTGCCCAGGAATAGGATAAAGCCTCGGCTTTGCAGGCCAAGTCACAGCGGCGTAGCACCGCAAATAGGCAGTTAGCCTAATGCTGTATGTTAAATATAAAGAGGGGTGTAGTCAGCACTACAAAGAGGAGGAGTTCCTCAGGTTACAGTGGCACGACACCACGATGAGGTACCCGGTTAGGGATAAAGCCTCGACCTTGCAAGCCATGTCGTTGCAGCGTAACACCGCAAGGGAGCCTAAGGCTTCATGCTGGGTAGTTTGGCACTACAAAGAGGCGGTTGCCTCATGCTACAGTAGTATGACACTACGATGAGGTTTTCGGTATGGGGTAAGGCCTCGACTTTAAGCCATGTCATAGCGGCGTAGCACCGCAAGGGAAGCACAAAGCGCTTCATGTCATGTCTCTTTATAATGAACTCACCTATAGTGTATGGACAAAGAGATATCAGGCCGTCTCTTGAGGGTAAACTTGTAGACGCCTAAAATTATACACTGAAACCAGGCTGGCACAGGGCCTTTAATGTGTAGCCAGAAGCACATGTAACTACATTATGTGAGTGGGAAGAATTTCAGCTATGATGTAGAATTCAAGGCTTAGTCCATTCTTGTATTATAGTCTGTTGTTTGACCCATGTGGGAAGATTCAAGTCGTCAGCGACATCTCTTCTAATACATGATGGACAGTTACTGTGGGGAACACTTATACCCATATATATATATAGATATGTGGAAAATTGTTGGGTTTTGGCCTCTTTTTATAGAACTTTAGTCCCACATCGGCTAGGCCAAAACAAATGTATCTCTATATATTAGCTTTCCTATTTTAGAGATGCACATGTGGTGTAGAGGTGCACATGGGTGTGCCATGTGGGGTTATTTTTTTAATGGAAAAAGGCTAAATCAACAATAAAAGCATTCATGTTTTTTGCTCTTGGAAAATTCATTTCCATGGGAGCTAAGCCCCGTAGGGGCTTAGCGACTCGGACTCGGACTCGGACTCGGGCTCATGGGCTCATGAGACGTAATGTGGCATTTTGTTGGCGCACTTTTCACTTAGCACGTCAGCATCATCGCTAGGCGCATAGTGCGCTTTAGTTGCGCTCGTTACGCGAGCCACTTGCGCTGCCACGTTGTGCGCCACAGGTTGCGCGACCAGGTTGTGCGCCAGGTTGCGTGCCAGGTTGCGCGCCAGGTTGGCGCCAGGTTGGCGTCAGGTTGCGTACAAGTTGCGCGCCACAGGTTGTGCGACCAGGGTGCACGCCAGGGTGTGTGCCAGGTTGCGCGCCAGGTTGCGCACAGGTTGCGCACAGGGCGCAACTTGCAGCAGAACGTGCGTTTGCATGTTCTGGACGGTTGCTACATGTTCGGGGTGGTATTTACCATGTCCCTAACTTTGTGGCAACCGAACAGTTGCTGCAGGACCTATATAAGGCATCCTCTCTCTCTCAAGGCTTGATATATACAATTAAGAGAAGCCACCACAGAAAGTTTACGAAGTGTTTTTTAACACAAGTAAACAGAGAATTCAGAAGTGTTCTTTAACACAGTTCTGATCGGAATTTGCATACAAATTCCAGCAGCCTTCGAGAGAGAGGAAAGATGCCGCACCAGCGTTGCTTTTGTACGGGAGTTCGTGTCCATCCGAGGAGTCAGAAGAGCAGGAGTGTTCCAAGTTCTCTGACGAACTTACTGGTTCCTGAAAGCTGTTCGTGTAGGACGAATAAAGCTTTGAGCAACGGTGATTATTCACCCCAGCAGGAGTTCTTCCATCTTTCGCCAGTCATCTTCTTCATTGCTACCATTAATTCTGATTGTATCTTCTTTTTAGAAGTACTACGATCGATTGCTGTTAATTACGAAATCTTTTTAGATTCTCGTAATTCAGGAACACCTTCCTTGAAGTGTTGATTTGAAACATTATTTTTACAATTGTTTCATTTTTTCAGTTTTCCATCGAAAAATTGTGCCCCGACACTAACAGGCTTCTCCTCTGCGACCGGTAGCTCAAACCATCCTTCTCACTACGTTCTTGGTTGGAGCTTCGTGGTGAACGGAGAAGACGAGCCGCTCGACTACAGAAAGCTTCCTCGCTCTAAGTCTAAACGGAAACCGAAGCATATAGTTGTTTGGCTGCTGCCAGTGGCAATATTTACGTTTGTACTAATCGTTGCTGCTACTGTCATATTAGTAGTACAGAGGAGGATCAAGTATGCTGAAGTGCTTGAAGACTGGGAACAGGAGTACGGGCCTCACCGGTTCTCCTACAAAGAACTGTACCGCGCTACCGACGGCTTCAAGGACAAGGAGTTGCTCGGCGTCAGAGGCTTCGGGAGGGTCTACCGAGGTGTCCTGTCGGCATCCAACATAGAGGTTGCGGTCAAGAGAGTCTCTCACGAATCGGGACAAGGGATGAAGGAGTTTGTAGCGGAGATCGTGAGCATCGACAAGCTCCGACACCGAAACGTCGCGCAGCTCCTGGGCTACTGCTGCCACAAGGGGGAGCTCCTCTTGGTCTACGACTACATGCCCAATGGCAGCCTCGACAAGTACTTGTATGACCAGACCAGGCCTAGTCTCGACTGGGCCCGAAGGTTTATGATAATCAAAGGTGTGGCGTCGGGTCTCTTGTATCTGCACGAAGACTGGGAGCACGTTGTCGTCCACCGCGACATCAAGGCTAGCAACGTGCTCCTAGATGGTGAGCTGAACGGGAAGCTAGGAGATTTTGGGCTTGTGAGGCTATGCCAGCAGGAAAGCGATCCACGAACTACTCGCATCATAGGAACTATCGGATATCTAGCACCGGAGTTCGCTAGGAAGGGGAAGGCGACTACCATCAGCGACGTATTTGCGTTCGGAGTGTTCCTTCTTGAAGTGGCTTACGGGAGGAGGCCTTCGGTGATTGAAGCCGGGGAGCATGTGTTTTTGGTGGACTGGGTGCTGGAGAACTGGAAGGCGGGAACGGATATAGCGACGAGGGACCAGAGGCTGGGACTAGAAGAGGAACGTTCGGTGGTTGAGATGGAGATGGTGCTGAAGCTGGGATTGTTGTGCTCGCACCCGATGCCGGAAGCTAGGCCGAGCATGCGACAAGTGATGCAGTTCTTGGACGGGGATAAGACCCTGCCCGAGCTCTCTCCGGCTTATATGAGCTTTAGCTATCCGTCATTGACGCAGAATCAACAGTACGATGATGATTGTATTGTGTCGATATCGACATCGGTCGCCACGATGTCGAATTCCAGTTTGAAAGCAAGATGAACTGCCATTTCTTCTTCCAGTTGCCACTATATATACCCAGTACCAGTTCTGATGTTTGGGGTTGATTATACTGTATTGCCATGTTATAGAGTGTTTTCTCCTTCTTCTTTATTAAGAAAATAGGTCTCCATCTTTTGTTTGTGAGAAAGTCTTGAGTACAATTATACATCTGTAAAAAAAAATAGCACATATGCACTTTCCTAGTCCGAACCACATTCTTGGGTGAAGCTAGCTGATTGACGATGAGCCAGCAGAACCTCTCAAGTACACTTATACCAGCTCAGGTGATCAGTCTGCATGGGGCAACAAACGAGCCAAGTCGAACTAAGCTTTTGTAAGTTTGACCTTGACTTGACTAGAATTAATCGAGCTCGAGCTTCATCAGTTTTTTTATTTTATACCTTGAGCTTGGCTCGAGCTTGTTTATATTAAGCTTGAGCATGGCTTGGTTTGTGTCACATCTCCATTTGGGAAATATTCGTTCCTCCTCGCTTTGATTCACGTCGAATTGATCGTCCTCGTTTGGACATGATGTCGTACAAGTCTTGAACTGCACTTGTATAAGGCGTGCTCGTGTTCAAATTTTGTAAAGAGAGATTTTGCATAGAGTTTGCAGCGGAATCACAATGAAATTGAATAACACAGATATGATCTGAAATAAATTCTTTATTGATAATTTTGCATAGGAAAACATAAGGCTCTCAAACAGCCGAGATGAAATTCCAAACTTGGCTTACAATTTACAGAAATATTGAGATACAACTTGTTTCATGCATCATATCCATTTATTAAAAGCGACAATAACCACCACTACAAGAAATATCCCTATTTTACAACAGTTTTAGTGCAACACTGATATGGGCGTTGCTGAAACTATAATTTGCAACGGTCACGTAACGGTTGAAATAACCGTTTCCAAATTAAATATATTTGCAATGGTTATAAGAGAATAACCATTATCTAATACACTTTTTACAACGGTTCATAAAAGCTTGCTAAACGTTTTTCTTTTTACAACGGTCAAATAACGATTTTATAGCAGTGTTGTCAAAGTGAGTTGGATGTGCAATAATTATGCAAGGGTTTTGAGTATGTGTTGCAAATTTGTTAATATTTTGCAACAATTACAAAATGTCTTATAAAAATGCTCATTGTTAGCAACAATTGTACAACAATTTTTGTAACTTGTTGCATGTAAGCTAATTATTTATAATAATTGTGCAATGATTTTTGCTACTAGTTACAATTTTTTGTTATATAGCAACGTTTGTGAAAACCATTGTTAAAAGAATAAACAACCGTTGCAACATATTGATCTCGCAACAGTTTGTTTATATCCGTTGCAAATTCAGTGCCCAATTTAAATTTTGTTTAATTTTAATACACAATAGGTATTTAAGCATCAGAATTACTCATTTGAATTTTAAAGTAAGTATTAATTGGTCTCTTGTTCGTTAATAGAAAAAGTTAGGGAATTGATATTTAACATCAATCAAAAATTCTTAATCGATGGAAATGATATAAATACTTAAATGTGTGTGTGTATATATATATATGAGCCTCTAGCCTAGTGGTAGAGAGGAAGCATATGTTCTGGGAGGTCAGGAGTTCGAGCCCAGTAGTTTTTAACCATGGTAAGAAACATTTACGCAACAGTTAACAACCATCGCGAATTACTGGATATTGACTGTTGCCTATTATTCGCAACAATTTTTAAACGTTGCATGAAATATTTATGCAACAGTTAATAACCATCGCACAATACTCAATATCTACAAAGGTTTGTTAATCGTTACCAAATATACTATTGACAAGGCAATGTAACCATTATGCATTAACATAAGATCCGTTGCATAATAAGTTATTTGCAACTATTTATAAAAATATTGCAAAAATATTCTCTAACCGTTGAAAGAGGAATATGCAACACCCGAATGTACAATGGTTCCAATACTGTTGCAGATTAATTTTACAATGTGTTATATTTTTTTGCAATAATTTTCGACCATTGTAAGACACCTTAATTTCTTGTAGTACCCCTTCAGCAATTGCCTTCGTCTTCAAATGAAATCTTCTATGAAGCGCGAATCTTATTATAAAGAGTCGGACATCAAGGCTTCAGCGTCTTTGATTCTCCACTAAGTTTTCGGCACCTATGGAGACGAGGGTCAGCTCAAGGTGTGCACTGGGCCGGGCTGGGCTGGCCCTGGCCCAGGTCTGATCGGGTTTGACCAGGTCTCGGCTGGGCTTGGACCGATCGGAGCAGCGGGCCGGGCCGGTCCTGTCACGTCCCGCTCCCGTAGGAGCGGTCGTCCTCGCTAAGGCGTGATGACGCATGAGCCTAGATTGCGCTCGTGCAAGGCGGGTTCCATAACGGCCGATTCTAGCGGCTGCGACGGGGTTGTCGCACAGAAGTCCCAAGCAGAGACATTGAATAATAGTAGCAGAAATTTAGAACAAACACAAGTTATTCAAAAGAAGCTCTTTATTGATATTGAAACATAGATTACAATGGGGCGCAATGCCAATATTACAAGTCTCTCAAGCTCACTCATCTCACATTACAAGTCACTCAGCTCTCTCTCATCTCTCAATAGAAGTCTTGACTCCAGCGGAAGCTTCGGAAGGCGACGTCCATACATTATGTCCTGTATAAGTCTTAAATACATGCGGCCGCACGCTTCGAATCGCCAAAGAACTCTGTGCCTCGACGCATCCAAGCGAGCTCCATGCCACGAACTTCTACCTGTGCCTGCACATGTAAACTATGTGGGTGTCAGTACTCAATCATACTGGTGGAATAAGCTCCTCGCCCGCCCATACAAAACCGACACGTTTGATTTATTTTGTGCAATACAAGTCCCTTTTACGATTGTCTTTCTATTCTTGCCTTAGGATCGATTTTAGGACATAGGCTCTCAGCCTATTTAGTGTCATCAGACTGTTACCGTGCTACCACACCGAGAACTTCTGTATCCTTGCCTCTAAACCTTTCTCGTGCTTGCATTGTCAATGCACCGACTCTTACTTGTCTTTCGTACTGTAATTTGGGACGTAACGACTTGGTCGTGCCATGAACTCCTCGCTTAGTCTTGCCTATACTCGTGTTGTGACAACACGGTCGTGCATCACATTTCGAGGTCGTGCCCTGCAACTTAACATAACTTAACCAACTTGCCCTACGGCCCTTCCAGACTTAACTCGAAATGTATAACCCAACTTGTGGAACCGGTGAAGAGAACTCAAGCACGACGCCATATCTCGTGCCGAAGCACGTGTCTTTACGTATAGCCGAATCGTAGGCTTTATAACACCTTGTGTGCCATACCGTGCACGCATTCCATAACTCATCACATACCGTGCATACACTTCCTTTGTTATGACCGACACCGTGCCTGTGGATTCGCCGCTTAGCACGCCAAATATCTATATGAAAGGCCACTGGCATGACAAGCCATCGCGGACATAGCTCGGGTAGGCGACGGGTCCTTCGATACAGGTAGCGAGCCCCATGGAAAGCCCCCGACTACCCTCACGCAATGAATCGTACGCTGCTATAACGTCTACCCCCTAGGATGACTGGGCCCGGTGCCCCGGCGTATAACCAGTCTAGGCAAAAATCCTTGTTGACAAGGTGTCCAATGACCACGCACCTACGAGACATCTAGACTCACGTAAATGCATGGCCTAATTTGTTGGTACGATTGGAACTATACTTAGCAACTCGTGCTCTGAATCACGCTTGGCATAACGTGCCTCGGGACCGTGAGACTCCCAACCGAGGGACCGCCTCGTACATTTTAACGTGGATAGGAACGCGAGACTCCCAACCGAGGGACCGCCTCGAACTTCTTAACGTGGATAGGAACGCGAGACTCCCAACCGAGGGACCGCCTCGAACATCTTATCGTGGATAGGAACGCGAGACTCCCAACCGAGGGACCGCCTCGAACTTCTTAACGTGACGAGCCTTAATACCGTAGGAACGAATGGCTATATGCAGCCGTAGAACCGTGGGACCGTGCATACGCTCAACTTGAACAACCAAATTCTTTGGGTACCTAACTCATGCCATAAGCCGTGCGATACAACTTAGCTCGTGGGACGATCAAGGCTACGCCGAGCCTTGCTTCGAGGAAACGTGCATGCTTTATCGAGCATATACGCGGGCGACGCCTATGACTTAGGCTAACTCATAGTTTGTGACGAATACCAACTTTTCCTTCTCCCAAGCCACGAGATGAAGGACCAAGTGTCATTTTCAAAGCACGTCGTGCACCAACTCTAATCCGACCGTGGGACGTTTTCCATGTTCTAATCTCGAATCGACACGTCGGGATTATTTCCTTAGCTATGTGGATTCGTCTCTTTTATTATCAAGCCTATTGTGCAAGTTGAAAACACACGAATTATTAAGTGAAGGCTAAGATGAGGCAAGTTCACCGAAACTACCCCACCTGAACGATGTCTTCGAGTCGCCGCTACAAGGCCAAGTCCGAACGCCGTCGGCGTTTCGATTCCTCCGATTGACTTCGCGGGACGGGGCACTACAGGGCCTAGTTGGCCCATATGAGGAAGAGCTGGACCCAGCCCGGACCCATGGCCCGGTTTGGTCGGGCCGGGTTGAACCGGGCCTAGGACGGGTCAGCTCAGTGCTGGTCCTGGCCAGACCGATTTTTTTTGGAAAAAAGGCAAAATTTTTTTTTACATTCTACCATTTAGGTTAAAAAACACATTAGAAAGTAAAAGTTAATGCATAACATTACAAGAATTTTTTCCAAAAAAATTAGAAAGTAAAAATTAATAAGTAAAAAAATTATTTTACTTTCTACCATTTATGTTTTAAAAAATTACAAATTAGAAAGTAAAAGTTAATGTACAACATTACAAGAATTTTTTCCCAAAAAAATTAGAAATGAAAAATTATTGAGTAATGTCAAGATAATTGAATGACTAATACAAGATTTGTATAATTTAAAAATTAATGACTAATACAAGATTTGCAGAATTTAAAAATTAATGACTAATACAAGATTACTAGTACATAAATTGCAATTAATGAATTAATAACTCATACAAGATTATTAATACATAAACTGCGATTAATGACTCATGCAAGATTGCTATATGTTGGTACATGATTTTAAATGTATATGTAGCTTCCTTATACCATGGCTAGGTACCATTTTAATTGTTTTCTACAATGCAAACATACAACAAGAGCTTTAGTGGAGCATCTTCTTTCGGTACCTCCACTTGTACGCTCATTGTAAACTCCGCTAAAATGATGCCAAATGTTTGATTCTGACTCAAGCTCTTCTTGCAGTGCGTGTTGAGGTTGCTGATCTCGCGGTTGCTGTGGTAATTGATCATTATCCATTATATAAATCGTCTCTTCACACTAGGTTGCTTGTAAAAATTGTAGGAGGAAAGAAATTGTTGGTGTGACTAAGTTTAAAGATTTATGGCCTATTTATAGGTTTTTTGGGGGGTCCAAAATGACCTATTTTACCCCCAAAAAGAGTTGTTATAAGGATATTTTTGGTCATTTTCAGCAAAATAACCAAAATATCCTTCCAACGGTCTAAAAACAGCAAGTAAAAATGGGGGTAAAATGGTCATTTTGGCCTCCAAACGTTTAAAAAACCAAAAATAATTCAAAACCAACCGAACTGGGCCAACCGGGCCTGGATCGGGCCGGTCCAGGTCGGCCCGATCGGGCTTGAAAGGTTTGACCGGCTCGAACCCACAGTCAAATCGGGCCGGGCCAGTCCGTCGTTTTGGGTCCAGGGGCACAACCCAGCCTGGAACGATTTATGAATGGGTTGGGCCGGTCCGGGTCGTTGACCTGGCTCAGGCCGGCCCAAACCGAATTTGACCGGGTCAGGCCTGAGTCGGGGACCAAGCTGCCTGGCCCAGTGCACACTTTGAGGGTTAGCATATTATCGTGTGCGGGTGAGCTGCCGCAACCAATCTCACCATAAATCAACAATAGTAAATTATGTGAAGTATACTATTAATTAATGATCTTGCTATCTTGCCTTAGGGTCAATTTTCAATTCATATGATGGAAACATAAGGAAGATATGAAACATAAGCAAATCATAATATTCACCACTTTAGTGAAACTTATCCACAGTCGAAATCCTTTCCTGTACTTTTATGAATAATACTTACTCTGCCTACATAAGACATTGTTAGTTATGACACCTGTCTATATGAAGGTCACTGACTAGACGCTATCTCTGACATCATGGTCAAACGGTTCCCCTTCAGCGGTGGATAGCTAGTCCGACCGGTAGGTTTCCGAATAACAATGCTACTACTTCAGCATTATGTTTCCCTTAGGACAAATTGGTCCCCATGGCCCTAGAATACCGTTCGAGGAACTATACCTTGTGCACAAGTCGTCCATAACCATGCATCTAAATGCAACTTAGCTATAAAGAAACATAACATGCATGATAATAGAATTCAAGTACATAAGCCACAGTTCTCATTCATCTTGCCAATTTGCTTTAAGCCATAGTTCGCATACCCACTTGTCCAAAAATGCAAGGACTATTAATCTATGTCAACATTCCATTCGAGTCGAAGCCCGATATACTCACCGTCCAATTTTTGGGTCTTTGCTTCACCTGTTCAACATTTGTATAGCAACATAAAAAGCATCATTTGATTTGCAACATATATAATTCTAGCCATGTGATAAATTATATTTCATTATCTTTCTGTGATGATCAAGGATCATCGAACGATCAAAGCCACTCACTTGTTGGTGAATTACTGAAAGAAAGAGGTCTTTCACGCAACGTCAAGTCTAATTTACATGGTTAGTACCTGCATTGGCACCAACAACGATTCAACATCCTCCTTCTCTTTCCTTCAGTGATTCAATATGAATGCGCAGACGGTGAAAGTAAATCCACGAAAAAATTCACGAAAATGCACACAAAATCAACAGCGAAAGCGACATCGAAAACCAGCAGGGCTACGATCTCGAGGCAAGAGACTCTTATACATAATTATTTTCCCAAGACACGCGCCACTGCATCTTAGGCACCATTTCTAAAGAGTCCGATCCATAACGAGGAAAGGATCTCAATTCACTGTCCCGTGATCCTGGTAGAAAAATTGTCAAGTAAAATTTATCCAATCTCATCCGACTCGGCCATTCGACCTCTAGCCCCATCCGTGCTCCGCAAAGGGAACATGATACTACAGTTTAAGCTCGAGCTTGGCTTGATAAGCAAGCATGATTCAAGCTTGATAAACAAGCTCGATAAGCTCAAAATCAAGCTCGTTAAGCTTGATTTCAAGCTCGCTTAACTTTATTTCAAGCTCATTAAGCTTGATTTCAAGCTCGCTTAACTTTATTTCAAGCTCATTAAGCTTGATTTCAAGATTAACGAGCTTGATTTCAAGTTAGTTATGCTTGAATTCAAGTACCTGTAATATTAACAATTTATTTATAAAAAAATTAATTAAAAAAGTTCCTTAATATCAATTATTAAGGACATATAGATATATAATGTACACAACCATGTTATTGTGCAAATATATATATATATATATATATATATATATATATATATATATATATATATATATATATATATATATATATAAAATTCAACAAAGAACAAAAAAGCTTCTAAACAAGCTCCTAAACGAGCACCTAAACGAGCAAGCTCGCAAGCTCATAAACGAGCCAGCTCGCAAGTTTAAACGAGACAAGTACTTCTAAGCTTGAGCTTGGATCATTGATTAAACGAGCTCGAACATGAAGCTTCTTGTTTACTAGATGAATCGAGCTCAAACGAGCTTTTGTCATGTCGAGCTTCGAGCAGCTCGCAAACGGCTTGACTCGTTTACAGCCATGACTGCATGTCAAAAAAAAAAACGTAGAAGACAACTCTGCTCTAAACGTAGAATATACCTCTTTGCTACTTCTTTAGTCTTATCATTGACTCATCCCTGACATTTAAGGCAATGCTTGGCGAGAACCTAGACCAAACAACATTCTCATGAGCAAAAAATGCTTCAAATGCTCTCATCATTCAGAAACAAAGATGAGAACACCTTAGCTAAAAAGGTCCGTTTGGTACAGCTTTAATTACACCCCTTTCTCAAAGCATAAAAAGTTGCATCACTATGCAGCGTTGTCATCCATGGTCCTTGCTTCGTGTCGAAATATGGGCTAATTGTCAGCTTTGAGTTTAAGTCCAGACATTTCAATTAAAAAATTGGGATCGTGAAATTTTATTTTTTACTTTCTTCCATTACCCTGAGCATGAGTACAAAGCCAACAACCAACACATCCCAAAATATATTTTTGCTTAATCTCTAAAAGTTAATACTGACAGCCCAAAATATATTTTATTACATCAATGGTCTAAACTTTTCAATTAGACATATCATGAGTTAAACTCTAAGCTGATACAAAATTTGGAATCTAAACGCTAATTATCCCAAAATATATTTTAGTTTAATCTCTAAAAATTAATACTCACAACCCAAAATATATTTTATTACATCTGAAACAAAAAAAATAACATTCATAGTAGGAAAACAACAACCCGTGCGTTGTCACTCTCCGATTTCGTAGAATCAATAGTCGTCCCCCGGGTGTGATGCCATGTGAACCTAATTTGTGATCGTGCAAGGCATAGTCATAAGGTTATCCGAAACAAAATATCTAATAGAGTACGTAGAAAAATTGAACAACACATTTATGACAGAAGAAACTATCTTTTTATTGATAATAGACATCATTTACAAGACACTATTACAATCCTGGCCACGCAGGCTTACAACATGACTCAATTACAAAATAAATGCCGATGAGATAGTCGTTCCATACATTACATCCCCGTCGACAAGAAAAACATTCAAATGACCTGTTATCATGGGGAGTCGAGACATCTTTCTTCTGGACAGAATGCAGAGTCTTCAAAGGATCAAAACAAGCCTTTAGCACACGGACGAGGCTTCAAAATGACTAACGTCGCCTTGAGTTAAGTGGCACACCTTTCTTGGTTTGGGGTACCTGTGGAAAGCGAGGATGAGTATATTACACTTGTACTCAGAGCCAGCTCAAGCTTTAAGCAAATAAAGCAAATGCCTAGGGCCTCACTTTTTTAGGGGCCCTATAAATATCGAATACTATTATAGGTATGTATATTATTGGTATGTATGTATATGTAATTATGTATTATTTTTAAGAGCCCGTTGAAAAAGGAATAATATCATAATTAAAGCCGGTTTCCCATGTAGGTAATTTAAAACTATTCAAAATAAAGCTGGTTACTCCATCTAAAAAAGGAAATAATTAATATGTTGCAATTGCCATTTGCCAGCCTTGCGGCCTTGCAGGCTTGCGCATATGTTTCAATATAAAACCTAATTAAAGTCCAGGCTGCCAATCTTGCCTTGGTTGGCTATTTGTTAAAGGGTATTAAATGTAGTTAAAGCCATTGCTAGTTGTAAAAATTTTAAAGCTTCATGAAATCTATCAAAATTTAGAAAAAGATCAATAACCGTTACAACCTCTTGGTCTCCTTCTTAATTTGGTCTCTTCATCTTCTCTCTTTATATATAAAACAAAACACACGATTTTTTTTATCTCTCTCTATCTCTCTTTCCGTTCAATAACCGGGTCCGCATCTCTCTCTTTCCCTCCTTTCTATATCAGCACTCTCTCTCTCTCTCCATTCAATATCTGCAAGTACAAGATAAGAATTTAGGTATGAACAAAATTCATCATGCATTTATTTATTTATTATTTGGTTTATTTTAATGATTTTATAGCAAGTTACAGTCTTTACTTTTGTCATAGCATTATTCTTCATTCAATTTTGTTGAGTACAAATGAGTACTAATTTAAGAATTTTGCACGTGTTTGTATCTTTGCAGATATTTGTGGACTTCTGCATCCATAAAAAAAGAATTAGATTTTTTTCTCAACTCGTTGTCAGGTTTTATTTTTTAATATTATAATTTTGCTTTATTTTATTTTATTTAGCAATGTCTAGTAGAAAATATGTTTCTGGATATACAAAACGTCAAAAAAAATTAAATTAGATAAAATGATTCAATCTCAAAGAGGTTCTTTTGATAACGCCTGTGTAACGTTTATAACGCTACACTGTCGGTCCCAAACCCGGATGAAGGATGAGGGTTTGTATATAAATCAATATAATTATATAATTTAACCATGTTTAATTTTTTTTAAAAAAAGGGCCCCATATTTGAACTTTTGCCTAGGGCCTCCAAATGGCTTGAGACGGCCTTGCTTGTACTGGTGTGTGGCAAATTAAGTTCCACGCTCTCATGTGGTTGAAGAAATTATATGACTTAATTTGTGATCTTTCTAGCCATCCTAATGAATTTCAGACAAGCATTTGACATGCATAATGTAAATTACGCTAAAACTTATCCATGGCAGAGCGTGCCGTACAATGTGAGACTTACCATGTTCTTTCCTGTCAATGTTATCATTTTTAGCATAGTGTGTGTACAATTTGTATATGTGACGGTCACTGACACCACAAGCCATCCTGGACTTATAACTTTGTTAGTCGGGAGCCTTTCAACATAATTAGCAAGCCCCGCTGAAAGTCGTTGCACCCGTGCTAACATTCCGCACAGCTATACCGTATTTCCGTCTAGACCGAATTGATCCCATGGCCTCGGGTTACCATTCGAGAATTTTTTTACCTTGTGCACATGTTGTCCATGATCGTGCTAGAACAAATTTGTTACTAAATTATGGTCCACATTTTGAGAATTAATCATTTTCATCGTGTCTCGTCTTGTCGTGGCATCAATTTATTCACTGAGTCAATCTTTTATTTAATCAGTTCTATATCATGAATATCATAGCAAGTATGTGGCAATTCTACAAAATAGAAGTGTATCCATGCATTTGTATTTAATATTTTATTAAAGAGACCAGAGGGTCAAGGGGAGAAGGGTCAGCCACTCACCTTGAATTTTGTTTGAGACGAGAGACTTGTTGGTCGTGCTCGACGGCGCCTACGCAATCACCTATAATCGCATAAGCACTTGATCAGAACACTGAACCATTCAAGGAGTTCGATATGTAATGCGAGTTCGAAAATGCAAGCCATGAAAGCCATCGAAAACATTCACAAAAACGTATTCAGAAAACCAAAGCCTAAGAATCAATTACGACATAAAAAAGTAGTGCAATGGGAGGTCTCTCCCGACTCAGCCGCAGAGTCTATCCTCGAGGCACAATCTGCTGAATTTGGGACTTGATTTCAAAGAGGCCATTCCATAACGAAAAAAGGATCTTAATTCAATCGGTCTCTTTAATCGATTCAAACGATCCCGATCAATCGGTCCCAACTGAGGGGATAGCGACAATGTTCTTTTCTCGCACATCTCGTGGACGAAAAATAGGGCATGATGTAGGGACGGGGTACTACACTATAACCAAATAAGAAAAAGTTTCTTCTTTGAAACTTAAAAAGAGAACCTACCGCTAGAAAAACAACAAAGAAATGTTTTCCCTCATCTCGGACTCTAACTCTCAGGTTGACTCTTCGTCCGCATGGTTCTTCCAAAGCACGTGAACGAGAGGGATAGCACGGTTTCAAAATATTTTATCCTTGCACTCCAAGATTTGCGCAGGCTCTTCCACATATGATAAGTCTACCTTCAGATTCAGCTGACCAAAATCTACCACATGGCTCAGATCGTGCATGTACTTTCGCAACTGAGAGAAGTAGAAGACATTGTGCACATCTGACAGTAATGGAGGCAATGCAATCTGGTAAGCTACTACGGCGACTCGCTTTAATATTTCAAAAGGACCAACAAATCTTAGACTAAGCTTGCCCTTAGCTCTAAATCTCGTGACTCCTCGCATGGGCATTACTTTCAGAAACATATGGTCGCCTTCCAGAAATTCAAGTGGTCATTGGTAAGTATCGGCGTAGCTCTTCTGCCGACTTTGGGCTATTTTTAATCTCTTCCGTATCAGCTTCACTTTTTTACAGTCTGCTCCACCAGTTTCGGGTCGAGTATCTACCGTTCACTGACTTCATCCTAACAAATGGGTGAGCTGCACTTCCGACCATACAAAGCTTCATACGTCGCCATTTGGATGTTGGACTGATAGCTATTGTTATATGCAAATTCGGCCAACGGTAGATAAACGTCCCAGCTTGACTTCAAGTCGATTGCACAGAGGTGTAATATGTCTTCAAGAATCTGACTCACCCACTCTGTTTGGCCATCGGTCTGAGGATGATAAGCTGAGCTAAACTTCAACTTGGTCCCCTTTGCTGACTGAAGACTATACCCAAAGCATGATACAAATCTCCCATCACAATCTGAGATGATGAATACCCATGCAGCCGAACTACTTCATCAAGTTAGTTCCGAGCAAGACGATCGATGCTCCAAGTGACTTTAATGGAAATAAAGTGCACTGACTTGGTTAATCGATCGATGATGACCCAGACGATATTGTTTTCCCGTGGCGTCTTTGGCAGGCCAACAATAAAATCCATAGTGATATGATCTCATTTTCATTCTGGAATGGTAAGGTTCTACATCTTCCCGTCCGATCTTTGCTGCTCAACTATAACCTACTGACAGGCCATACATTACGACACGAAGAGTGCTACATATCTATTCATGTCGTGCCACCAGAATATTGTGTAGAGGTCCTCGTACATCTTGGTATTGCTTGGATGTAAGGAATATTTTGTATAGTGTGCCTCTAACAATATCAACTTTTGTAGTTCTGAGTAGACCGGAACATATAGTCGGCCCTTCAATCGTAGCACGTCGGTCTCATCTTCCGCAAAGTCGGATGCCTTTCCATTGAAATGCAGCTGTCGCATCTTCTTCAGCTACAGATTGTCCTTCTGAGCGGTCTTGATCTTTTTCTGCAAGCTCGGCTCTAACCGTAGTTGCGCCAACTGCACTTCCCTGAATCGAACCCTGAGGTCGATGCCCATCTCTTCTAAGTCCCATAGTAGTCTGCTATTGATGGATAGCGAGGCAATGTATTTTCGACTCAGAGTGTCTTCCACAACATTTCCCTTACCCAAAGTATAGTCGATCGTTAAGTCATAAAAATAGCGACGCCATAATTTTAGTGCAAACACAATCGTCGCTAACTCCAAGTCGTGCGTATGATAGTTCTTCTTGTGCGGCTTTAATTATCTGGAGGCAAAGTAGATCACCTTGTCTCGCTGCATTAGCACACATCCTAAGTCCTGACCTGAAGCATCGCTGAATATTTGAAAACCCTCTACCCTATCCAAAAGTGCGAGTATAGGGGCCAAAATGAGCCGCTGCTTCATCTTCTGAAAGGAAGCTTCATAGTCGTCCGACCACTCATACACGACTCCCTTTTGAGTGAGACGAGTCAATGGCGATGCAATATTCATAAAATCTTTCATGAAGCATCTATAGTATCCCGCTAAACTAAGAAAACTTTGAATCTCACTAGCAGAAGTAGGCCATTTCCAATCAGCAATGGCTTCAACTTTCTTCAGGTCGACTGTAATGCCTTCAGATGAAATAATTTGTCCAAGGAATAATTTGTTGCTCAACCAAAATTCGTACTTGCTCTGCTTCGCATACAACTTATTCTTCCGAAGAGTCTGGAGCACAGTCTGCAGATGTTCTGCATGTTGTGCCCTGCTCTTCGAGTAGACGAGAATATTATCGATAAAGACTACTACAAATTTATCAAGGAAGGATCGAAACACCCGATTCATTAGATCCATGAAGGCATCAGACGCATTCGTTAGGTCGAGTGGCATCACTAGGTACCCATAATCCCCGTATCGAGCGCGGAAGGCTAAATTTGGCACGTCATCTACCTTAATCTTCAGTTGATGATAGCCTGAGCGGAGATCAATCTTCATAAATACTGAGGCACCTTGTAACTGATCGAATAAGTCGTCTCTGAGGGGCAGTAGATACTTGCTTCGGAAGGTGGCTTTGTTCAGTTCGTGGTAGTCGATGCACAGACGTATTGACCCATCTTTTTTTACAAACAACACGGGTGCTCTCCATGGCAAAATGCTAGGCCGAATGAATCCCATGTCGAGCAACTCTTGTAACTGGACCTTGAGCTCCTTCAACTTTACAGGGGCCATTCTGTATGAAGCCTTGGAAATGGGTTAGGTATCAGAGAATGTGTTGATGCTGAACTCGATTTATCGGTCGGGTGGTGTAGAAGCATGGAAAAGAATAAAGAAAGGCCTATGCGGCTCTGACAGAAGGATCCCCATGCGGCTCAGGATCCCCATGCGGCTCAGAAGTCCATGCGGCTCAGGGGTCCATGCGGCTCGGATAGTTTCATACGGCTCAGAAAGAACCCATGTGGCCTTCAACAGTTCTTCTCTACATTCGGCTGCATTTAATGCCCTGACGGCTACTCTGACAAATAACAGCCATGACAGCTCTGTCATAGGGACGTAATATGACTCTGAGATGATGGCGTGATCCTAGGAAAAAAGAGAAAATCTCCTTACAGCTGGCAAAATCTACCAAGTCCCGAGGCCACTCCATGCGGCTGCCCATCTGCATGCGGCTGACTATCCCCATGCGGCTGCCCCTCTGTATGCGGCTGCCTATCCCCATGTGGCTGCCCATCTGCATGCGGCTTCCTATCTCCATGCGGCTGCCCTTCTGTATGCGGCTGCCTATCCCCATACGGTTGCCCATCCCCATGCGGCTGCCCATCCACGTGTGGCTGTCCATCCTCATGCGGCTGCCTATCCTCATGCGGCTGTATGTTTCATGTGGCTGAGAGGACCCCCCCATATGCGGCTCGGCCGGGACGGTCCAGTTGAGACACGTGGCACTCTTCGCTACAATTGAGTCACGTGATAGTCTTATCTTCCCTGGAATTATGGGTGCTAACAAATCCTAACAAAATCAGATTTGTTGCGATCGTCATAATGGCCCAGATCAAATCAAATCAAGCAAATTGGACACGTGGCAGGCTATCACAAATCATGAATATTCATGGCAATCAATATTTATTGCCCACAGAGATTTGATACAATCATATTAATTGCTCAAATTCATTATATTCAAGATGAATGGCCCAGATTAAGTGATCCTTAACCGCCGACTTCTGAAGGAGGCAATCATTTGCAAACCCTAATGATGACCCCACTCCTATAAATAGCAATGTGCCATTCCTTTGCGAAAGGGGACATTCTCTTATTAAAAAAGCAGCAGAGAAAAAAAAAAGAAGAGCAGAGAGAGAGCAAAAAAAAGGAGAGAGCACTACAGAGACATCCAGAGATCCAGCAACCGAAGGCGCAGAGGAGTCTCCACATACGTCCAAGAGCATTTCTTCACCAGAGCCAAGGCTACATCCGATCGTCCAAGGAGTAAGACAGAGCTGCCGTCGCTTTCCCGAGCCTCTACCGTCACCCCCAAGAATCAAAACTAAACAATCGTACTTAGACCGCTGTACCTAGGTTTTTGTCCCTATGCTTTCTTTGTACGAGCGATTTTGTATTATGAAGTAAAAGTCCAGTCCTCCGATATAATTGTTCTGTTCTTTTATAATCAATGGCAAACACGATGGCGACTCTGCTGGGGACAAACTTCTCCACGGCTGAGAAGTTGGTGACACAATCGGATGCAGCCAAACTTGGCTCCACACAACAGAAGATGGTCGTCCGCTTCGACCAATAGCCGTTTGAAGAAATGCTCTCCGACGGGAGCGCTGGCCCGGTCCAGAAGCGAACCCGCACAAAGAAGGCTCGCAGGGAGTCGAGGCCAAAATCATTTGCTCCTCCCCAAGCTCTGGACGGAGTACTCTCTGTTGCCCAAGACGGCGAAGGCAACTCTCATGCGGCCCCACTTCAAGCCATAGAGGACTCTGCTGTCCCAAGTCCGGCAGAGGAAAGCACTGCGATGCTGGACTTGCAGGAGCAAAAAGTGATTCTATGTGCTCTAGGAAGAAGCCGAACATTCATGCGGCCAAGCTTGCCAGCCGCATGCACGATGTTCATGCGGCCGAAACTGCCAGCCCGATGCAGAATACCCATGCGGCCAAGATTTCCAGCCGCATGAAGAATACTTATGCGGTCGAGACTTCTAGCCGCATGAAGAAAGCCCATGCGGCTACGATTGCCAGCCGCATGAAGATTGTTGATTCTAGCCGTATGCTGTCTGCTCCACGCGGCTCTGTTTCAATCTTCGATCGCCTCTCCTATGGTCCTGATCTCTCATGCTCTCAAGAAAATATGTCTGACTCTCTGCAACACCATTTAGACTCTTCCTACTATGTGCCTTCACGCACTAAAGTGAAGAAGTCTAGGACAGCGCGAGCCTGGCGAGCTCAGTCCGCTATCCCGACCTCTGACCATCCGAGCGCTCCACATACTATTATACGGGCCTCTGATGGGAAGTTGTACAAAATCATTCGAGTCCAGCCCCCGACGGCAAACGGACAGAGTGGTTCCCAAAAGTCTCCCAAAACCCAGGGAGCGAACATGGTCGTTCCAGACCCGTCTGACTTGCGTGAGGTTATCCTCCACAAACGTAAGGAAAGAGAAGAGGCCTCGGTGTGCAAGGAGTCCTCCCACAGAAATTACTGCACCCAAGTCATTATCAACTACTGTTGCAACAACGCGACGGTACGAGAAGACCGGCAGTCCGTCTTCCAAAGATTACAACAGCCGAGCTCAGGGGATGAGGCGCCTCCCGTCGTCTCTTGCAACTCTACTCAGAAAATCTTCGCCGATGGGAGAGGGAAGAAGATAAACGTTTCCAGTCCGAAGATTTCAACCACTGTGACTAAGAAACTGTCGTCTAAACGGTCGTCCACCACCGGAGTTTTCCAAAGAACCCGTTTAAAGACAAAATCTGCTACAGTGGGAGATTCATCATCCGCATTACTGGGGGTCGCTGGAACTGGGGGTAGCACTCCTCCGAACATCCACGATAATCCGATGTTCCAAGGAGACGATCCCGGGGAAACAACTCTCCCATCAGATACAGCAGGTGTCGACATCCCCGTGGACGTCCACGACTCTCAAGATGAAGCAAATACTGAAGCTGGGGTACTATTCCTTCTGAGTCCGAACCAGAGGAGAATATTCCCACATACCCCGATGACTTCTCGGTACAGGGGTATGATTCGGAGGGCATGTAATCCACCGTCCCTTCCACTTCTACTCATGTGAGGACGGCATTCATGACAAACGATGAACAAGATGGTCCCAGTGATCGCCAACGCATCGACACTCTGGAGGCCATACTGCGCACTTTGGTCAAATCGGTGGATGAGATCAAAGCAGCTCTCCTACTCTGCAAGAGGGACGCTTGGCCAAACAAACTTGGGTCCCACGGTCAATGCGGACTCGAACTCAGCGGCACCAAACCTGGGCAATAATTCTCCTGAAATGACGGCTCCTACCACTGCAAACGAGGCCAGGAAGGCAAGAAGAAAGGTCCAGGAGCTCCGGGCCATGTTCCATGCCCGAGAAAACTGCCAAGACCTCAGGATACGACAACCGTATCCCGCTGCATGGAGAGATGTTCCCTTCCCACCAAATTATAAACCATTCCATATCAATCCATATGATGGGAAGACCTCCGTAAGTCGGTACATCACTTACTTCGAGGTCACCATCGACCATCTGCTCCATGACGATGCCATCCTTACACGATTATTCATCGGGGCATTGGAAGGGGTCGCCTTCGACTGGTACCGTAACCTGCCAGACAACTGCATCCACTCCTTCGCCAGCGTCAAGCACATGTTCTTGGAGAGATTCTACGAAGTAGGACAGGACGTCATAATGTCCACCCTCATGGACGTCGTTCAAGGGGAGAAGGAGCTGACAAGGAACTATATTGAACAGTTTTGCCAAACCGCAATGAAGTTGCCGTCCGATAATCCGAATTCCTCCTTAATTGAAATTTGCCAAAAGTGACTGCTCCCAACAATCAGCCTCTAGATGGGCGAAAGTCAATTTAAGGACTGGAAGACGTTTATCATTAGTGCCACTAGCGCCAAGGATAGGGTAAAGAAGGCTCGCCAATTGGAATTGCACATCTCGGAGGAGGAGGACAAGGGCAAGCGCCCTAATACCAACAACAACAATGGTGGTAACGTCTCCAACAATCGGAACAACAAGGGCAAGCAGGCTATGGTGGCCGATACAGCCCAGAAGCCTGAGTTAAAACCGGCAGACAAGCAATGGCCGCAAATGACCTACTCCTTCGAAGACGGCCATATCAAGCCCATCTTGGACATTCTCATACAAGGAGATAGAATTTAGCTCCCTCCACCAAGACGGGATCCTCGGCCGGCGGAAATGGAGTGCCCGAAGTACTGCCATTACCATCGCTACGTCCACCATGCTACACACGACTGCTACCAACTAAAGCGATACATCCAACATCTCATCGATTCGAATGCTCTGGCTATTGATTTCGAAGAGGTGACCGTGGCAGCCAATATGGTGTCAGTACAATTCGGCAGCTTCCCTCCAACAGAGGCTCAAGACGACGTGATACCCATCCCTCGGGCGACAATGAAGATTGCTAATCTTCTACCTCCTCGAGATCAGACTGCTGGTCTAGTGCCCCTCACCACATCATGAGGGGAGGTCATGTGGGTCCATCCAAACTTGGTATCTGAAGTAACTCAGTCCACACCACCCTCCATTGGCAAGAAAAAGAATAGAAAAGTCAGATCCTGTCGCACAATTTCGATAGATGTCGAGGAAGCTGCAGCTGTCATCACTCGATCTGGTGCTCAATCCCAGCCTACCCCAGATAACTCGACTGAAGAACATCAGACGGCTACTGCTGACGCTCTGGGACTTTCTCAACCTCCGACGACCGACAAGCCTAGGTCGAAGGAGACCCGCTTTGACAAATCCCTCCAAAACGAGGCATCTCATAGGCTGGAAAGGCCCTACAACTTTGACATCCTGGCACAATTGGCCAACACACCGACGAAATTGTCATTATATGAGCTCCTGAGACTCTCCAAGGATGTTCGCGTGGCTTTGAGTGAGGCACTCCAGAATGCCGACGCATATCTAGCCCAGCTCAACCTCACGGAAGAGAGCCCGCCTATAAATCTCCAAGACAGCGCTAGTATGAATCAAAAAAAAGGTAGGCCTTCTGAGCGGTCATTTAGGGGCCTTGTTAGCGACCCATCATTCCTGTCAGAGTCCGATCGAAGCGAGCAAGAGATACAGGAATCATCGCTCATAGATGTGAATTGAGAAAGCAAGCCTGAATTCTTTTTCATTAGGCTCTAGTACTTCCTCGATAACCGCCACGCGCTCACGTTCCCATCAGATAAGGCACTCCGTGCCCCCATCTCTCACGTAGCTATTCCTCCGCGTTTGGCTTCTTAGCGTCAGCCATGTACTCCCTAAACGTCTTGAATCTGTTAGCTGCTTAGCCTTATGGCCGATGTCGGCCTTACCTACAATTGGTCCCTCGGTCTGTCAGCTGATGACTGACGCTTCGACCAGTCGAGACCCATGGGACTATTATGAACGGCCCGTACACTTTAACCGACATTTGAGGTTGCCGTTAGCCGCAAGCGCCTGGCTGAAGCATCAATCTGCCAGATTGCGCGGTCGGTAATGGACCTTTGACCAAAAAAAAGAAGCTATCATATGACGGAAAGGTAGCAGACGAGAGAGACGGCCTCACTTCGATTATTCAGTATTAGCTCACTTCGCTCGCCTCAACCAGAACAAGATTTTGCACAGGAGCGATGCCCAACATTGTCTTCACTCCACAGGATATGCTCATCAAAACCAACCTGCATAATCGTCCGTTATACTACACTGGATACATCGGTGACGTAAAGGTGGATCGGATGCACATTGATCCTGGTTCTTCCATAAGCATCATCCCGAAGGGTCTGTTACATCATCTCCGTATCCATATGTATCGCCTGACGCCAACAAGCACCGCCATCAGCGGTTTTAATTCGGGCAGGAGCTACCCGATTGGGAAGATTCGCTTGAAGTGCCAAATTGGCGATCTTCAGTCAGAAGTGACCTATTACGTCATAGATGCGGACACTTCCTACAATATCCTCCTGGGGCGCCCTTGGATACATGATTACATGATCGTGCCTTCCATGCTGCACCAGTGCTTCAAGTATGTCGACAAACACGGCTTCGTGAGGACAGAATTTGCCGACATCGATTCCTTTAAAGGGGTCGAATCCTACTACTCAGACCCCTGCTTATACGAGAAATCAAAGAGGCACCTTGGCGAAGGAGAGGTACAAGCTCGAACTGAGACAGCCACAGGATCAGAAGAACTTCTGACGATCCACCTCCAAGCTCGCAAACCTGGCAAGTCCGCACCCCTTACGGCCGCTCTGCGTAAGGACGCAATCAGCCTCTCGGCACAAGAGGGGCAAATGATAATTCGACTGCCAAGGTCCGGCCAAGCGCCAAGACCTACAATGGAGCCACTGACAATCAGACTGCCTAGAGTCGGCCCGCCACAAACGGAGAAGCTCAATCCCTCCGACAAGCCAATGACGATACGTCTTCCCAAAAAGTATTTTTTGTTTTATATTTTAAATTCATGGTAGTTCTTATTAATTTATACTGTTAATTTGTAATGTTGATAATGTTAGTTCTTGTTAATTTCAATTGTTAACAAGAAAGAAGATTTTATGGTAATTTATATTGTTAATTTATAATGTTAATTCTTGTTAATTTTTGTACTGGTAATTTCATGGATCTACATTCTATAGATATGTACTGGTAATTTATGTAATGTTAATTCTTGTTAATTTCATGGATCTACAGGTTTGTACTGTTAATTCTTGTTAATTTCATGGATCTACAGATCTGTAGTTGTAATTTATACTATTAGTTCTTCATAATTTTTGCTATTATATTGTTAATATAGACTGTTAATTTATAATTTTAATTAATATTAATTCCAAGAAAGAAGAATATTTCATGTTATTTTATATTGTTAAGTTTAGACTGTTAAAATTTATACTAATTTTCATGTCACATATCTAGTTTAAATTACCATAGACTGTTAACTAATTTTCATGTCACATAAATTACCGTATACTGTTAAGTTTATATGTTAATTTATGCTAACTAATTTTCATGTCACATGTCTAGTTAAAATTTTAGACTGTTAAGAATTACTTGCTTGGATTATGCAGATATTTGGGTGCTGGAAGACTGGAGCCTTGGCTTGGAATTCTTCTTCAATCGCAATAAGAATTACTCTTTTCTTTTCTGTGATATATATATATATATATATATATATATATATATATATATATATATATATATATATATATATATATATATATATTTGTGTCTGTATATATATTTATATTTGTGTCTGGAATATTTTTGCAGGCCAAATTATTGCTTAAAGTGCCAGCTTGCATAATCGCTGCACTGCATTGCAATGGCCAGTTTTCCTTAAACTAAAGTGCCAGTTTGCACTTTGCACAATTTGATTTGTTTTTTGTATGCAGTTTGTTTTTTGTATGCAGTTTTAATGACATGCGGTATGCAGTTTGATTTAATATTTGTATGTCCTATGCACTTTGGATTTTTTTGTATGCACTTGATTTTAATTACATGTTGTATGTAGTTTGATTTTAGTATGTATGCTGTTTCTGGTTTGTTACTTTGTTTACAAGTAAAAATATAGGGGAAAAAATTAAAAATATGATAACTTATGAGTGATTTGTTTTAATGTTTAGATGTCAACCGAAGCGTCTCCTATTGAGGATGGGGTTGGGGCTCGGGCTAGGGGGGATAAGTTCCCAAGCCACAAATGTCCCTATTACAACTATTTCTAAACTTAAGGCTAAAAGCAAGCGTATTGGTAAAAGAAGGACTCCTTATTGGAGTGATTTTAAGGAATTTCTTGAGAATGGAAACCCTAAATCAGAGTGTAACAACTGTAAAAAATAGTACTATTTTTACCCCGTAATTAATGGGACCAGTTCAGTCAGAAATCATTGGCTTATATGTCCCCTCAATCCAAATCACAAAGGTCCATCTCAATCAATATTGAATATACAATCTGTTGGGAAAGGCAAGTCAACACTAACTAGTTGGCAATTTAATCAAGAAGACGTAAGGAAGGCCTTGTCTTATATGCTAACTGTCGACGAGCTTCCTTTACGGTTTGTTGAGGGTCAGGGTTTCAAGTGGTTTGTTTCAGTTGCGTGTCCGATGTTCAGTGTACCGTCGAGATGGACCGTTGCATGAGATTGTTACAATCTCCATACTAGTGAGAAGACTAAGTTAAAGGCGTATTTCAAGGAGTCCAATCAAAGAGTTTATCTTACCACAGACACATGGACTTCCATTCAAAAGATAAACTACATGTGTCTCACAGCACATTACATTAATGACGATTGGATATTACAAAAAAGAATTATCAACTTTTGTCAAATTTCTAATCATAAAGACGAGACCATTGGGAGGGACGTTGAGTCATGTTTGATTGAGTGGGGCATTGACAAGATTTTTACAATCACCATTGACAATGCTAGCTCTAATGACGTTGCTATTGCTTACTTGAGCAAAAAGTTTGCACAACGGAGAAATAGTGTTCTTCAATGCTAGTACTTACACATGAGTTGCATTGCACACATTATCAACCTTGTCGTGGTAGATGGGTTGAAAATGATGTCTTCTTCAGTTGCTCGTGTCCGGAGAGCTATTACCTATGTGAGGCAATCTCCTTCTCGTTTCCAGAAGTTCAAAGCTTGTGCTCAATTGGAAAAAATAGAAAGCAAAAAACTGTTGTGTCTAGATGTGAGCACCCATTGGAATTTAACATATTTGATGTTGGATACCGCTTAAAAATTTCAGAGTGCCTTTGAGAGGTTCCAAGACGAAGATCTTCTATTCAAGAGAGAACTTGAGGGTGAGAACATGTTTCTAAACGAAGATGATTGGAAGACTGTGAGAAGGTTGTGTAATTTCTTAGAACGTTTCTATGGATTCACTTTACGTGTGTCGGGGTCTTCGTATGTCACTTATAACAAGTTTTTTGAAGAGATTGCATCTATTGACTTTCTTTTGAAAAATGCTAAAAGTAATGATGACTTCGAGTTGTCTCTTATGGCAGATAAAATGAAGAGAAATATGATAAGTATTGGGGGGACGTCGAGAAGATGAACATGGTTGTCTTTATTGCGCCACTTTTTGATCCAAGGCAAAAAATTTCATATTTGGAATGGTGGCTATATCAACTATATGGTCAGTCAAAGGATGACACAATGATATAGAAGGTAAAAATGGTTTCTTACTTCATGTTTGAATAGTACAGAAAGTTGTATGCACCTACAATTCCTTCTACAACTAATGAAATGATTGAATCTTCTACCATCGACGATCGTCCAATGTTTAACTTGAAAAGTATGATGAAGGCTCAGTATAAAAATCATAAAATAAAAATTGGTGGTTGTGATAATAAATCTGAGTTGGATCGTTATCTTCTCGAGCCCACCGTAGCCGATGAAGATAAGAATCCTAATTTTGATCTTTTGGCTTGGTGGAAGATCAATTCTCCTCGTTTTCCTGTTCTTTCGAGAATGGTTTGTGATGTCTTGGCTGTTCAATCTCTACGGTTGCATTTAGTACTGGAGGTCGGGTGCTTGATGTATTTAGGAGTTCTTTGACACCTAGGATTGCTCATGGTCTTATTTGTTCTCAAGATTAGTTTAGGACTGGTTTGGATCGATCTATTGTTACTAATCTTGAAGAGAATTTGGAATCCCTAGATAAACTTGAAAGAGGTATCATTTTAGATAATAAATTTTATGGCATTGTCCAACCATTTACTATATTACTTGTATTGATTATTTGTTTTTTAAAATCTTTTTTTATACTTGTGTAGATTTAAGCCAATTGAGTATGATGGGCTCAACCTCAAGCGATGTTTGAAGAGTTAGTCTTTGGAATATGGATTCTGGTTTGGATTATGTAATTATTAAACACCTATCATTGGCTTACTGCACTGTTCTGATGTGCACTATAGTCTGCACTATCCAGTATGCAGTATGCAGTACTGGACATTTTGCTTATGTTTGGGATTCATGATGTTGGCTGTACTGTAAATATGCTATGTGTGCACTATACAGTGTGAACTATATACCTCATTTTGGATGTTTAATCATGCACAACTATTTCTGAACTGCAGTTTTAGACTTTTAGTAGTTTTGGTGTATGGCAGATTGCAGTTACTTTTTTTTCCATTATAAGTTACTAACAAATATTTGAAGAAAATTGTGATGATGATATGGCATTAGTAAGTAGTGAACAGATACTTCGATGCATCTATTTATGATGCACTAATTGCCAATCTGAACTTACATATTTCAAATACACTTGTTTATCTATGTAGATGATAATATGGTTTTGTTTGTTTGAAAAGTTGGATTCTTGTTGATGCTAGAGGTGACTCAGCTGAGCACTAATTGGATTCTTAATAAACCGGTATTCGGTTATCGGTTTCGGGTTCGGTTATGGACTGCAACTTGTAACTTGCTTTCCTGTGATAATTCATGGTTACTTTCTGCGATAAATCAGGTATCTTCATTTTGCATTGCTTCTAATTATTCTCTATACTACAATGCATCCGAATTAACAAAACTGATGAGAGGGCAATGATGAGATGGCATTATTTAGTAGTGGGCAGATACTACATTCATACATTGCATCTGTTGATGCACAACATGCCTATCTGAGCCTCTAAAGACTTCAAACCATAGTTTCTCTTGTTTCAGCATGCAGATGAAACAAAGAGGATTAATGTGGAAGCCTCAAATTATGTTTGTTGTAGGCTTGTAGCTCAGGTTATTTCTAAACTTTTTAAATTTCTATATCTTTTGCTTTACAGTAATATATTGTGGCCTAAATTATGTGAATTGGACAATGTTAATCTCCATGTTCATATTTTTCCCCTTATTTATGCCTAATTGTCTTGAGCAGCTGTCAGCTACACTCTTTATTACAAGTTGACAAATCAACCCCAAATGATGAAGAGAGCACTCTTGAGGTTTATGCAACTTGGTCCTCCTTGAATTGATCTGGGCTAATGTTGTTTATATTGCCAATTGACTGGGCTTTGGATATCCTTTGTCCTTTGATACTCCAGTCACTGTGATCTGGGCTAATGTTGTTTATATTGTCAAATGATCTGGAGTCCAGTGTGCTGGCCGAGCTTGTATCCTCTGATTGAGCTTCTGATGGGTCTATAATCCATATCCTCTTTACGCTGCAACTGCATTAAAAGAACGAGCTTTTGTATCCTCTGATTGAGCTTCTGATGAGCTTCTGAATTCTGATGGGTGCATATTATACTCCAGTCACTGATATGCGCTAATGTTGGTTATATTGCCAATTGTTCTCAACTTTTTTTTTCTTTATATTGTTTCAACAATTATAAGCTGGACAATTGTATGTTGTAAGCTGGACAATTTGTTCGGTCTTTTTTGTTTATTTTGTTGTGACTGTAAGCTGGACAATTTGTATAATGTTGCATGCTGGAGAATTTGTCCATATTGTTGTGTAATTATTTGCTTATTTAGCTATTTGTATAGCAAAATTAAACTGCTAAATCAGTGTGCGCCATATTTTCTTGGTTTGAAAGAAATTTTATTTATATTTTTCTGGCTCTAGCCCATTAAAAGAGGGTCCAATTGTTCAGCTCATAAAAAAATTGGCCCAACCGATTAAACCGACTAAACCGATTAAATCGAACAAAATTAACCACTTTGGTCTAAATCGGTTTACCCTCAAATCGGTTGGTTTCGATTTAGTTAATTTTGAATTCAGTTTGGATTTTTTTGTTTCTGTTTAAACCGATTTAACCGTATACTCACCCCTACCTTCAGTCATGTTTTTGGGCCCTCTCACCACTCAGTCCTGCTACCGTGGTCGATGGTAAGAAAGTAGTAGTGCTACTTATGTACATTCACATTCAATTTTATATACAAGTATATATCAACTCCATGTGATCAAAGTGACTGATAGATATATACTTAAATTCTTGATCAATAGAAATTTCCACAATGAAATGTCCTTCACATCCTGATCCTCTAGAGAAAATATCTGTAATATGATGTTGAAGCGAGCAAAATCATCCGCTTAGTCAAGCCATTGCTTGCCAAAGAAAAATTCCAACAAAAAATTCTTCGGATCATTAATGTCCTTCACATCCTGAAGGAGAAAAATTCCAACAAAATCATGCAACTCAAACTACTTAAAAATCCTTCCGAGACTGCTGCTACCATGCAGAAACTAATCAATGATGTCTCCCATACTCACTTTGTTCTACTTCTTCCTCTTCCAAAAGATTGCAACCTGTGGTGTCCAGAATAATAACTTCACCTTCAATGGCTTCGGCGGTGCTAAACTCGACCTCGACGGAATCGCCTCGATAACACCAGAAGGGCTCCTTCTGTTGACGAACGCGACGAGGCTGATGACAGGCCATGCATTCCATCCGGCCCCGCTTCGCTTCAAGCCCCCCGCGGGCGAAACCCTCTCCTTCTCCACCACCTTCGTGTTCGCGATCATCTCCGAGTACTCCGAAGTCAGCTCCCACGGCATCGCGTTCCTCGTATCCCCCACCGTCAACCTCTCTACCGCCTTACCGAACCAGTGGCTAGGCCTGTTCAATTTGGAAAACAACTGCGACGCAGCCAATCACGTGCTGGCAGTCGAGCTCGACACGATTGAGAACCCGGAGTTTGCAGACATCAATGACAACCATGTCGGGATCGATGTCAACTGCCTCACGTCTGTAGATTCTCGTCCTGCGGGTTACTATTCCGGCAGTGCAACTGATCAGTTTGAGAGCTTGAACCTTCACAGTGGCGAACCGATGCAAGTCTGGGTAGATTATGCTGGTGGAGACATGCAACTCAATGTTACCATGTCCCCGGCTCAAATGCCTAAGCCGAGCCGGCCTCTGCTATCGGCTACGGTCGATCTTTCCAGTGTGGTGTATGATCAGATGTACGTAGGCTTCTCCTCTGCGACCGGTAGCTCGAACCATCCTTCTCACTACGTTCTTGGTTGGAGCTTCATGGTGAACCGAGAAGCCGAGCCGCTCGACTACAGAAAGCTTCCTCAGCTTCCTCGCTCTAAGTCTAAACGGAAACCGAAGCATATAGTAGTTTGGCTGCTGCCAGTGGCAATATTTACGTTTGCACTAATCGTTGCTGCTACTGTCATATTAGTAGTACGGAGGAGGATCAAGTATGCTGAAGTGCTTGAAGACTGGGAACAGGAGTACGGGCCTCACCGGTTCTCCTACAAAGAACTGTACCGCGCTACCGACGGCTTCAAGGACAAGGAGCTGCTCGGCGTCAGAGGCTTCGGGAGGGTCTACCGAGGTGTCCTGCCGGCATCCAACATAGAGGTTGCGGTCAAGAGAGTCTCTCACGAATCGGGACAAGGGATGAAGGAGTTTGTAGCGGAGATCGTGAGCATCGGCAAGCTCCGACACCGAAACGTCGCGCAGCTCCTGGGCTACTGCCGCCGCAAGGGGGAGCTCCTCTTGGTCTACGACTACATGCCCAATGGCAGCCTCGACAAGTAATTGTACGACCAGACCAGGCCTAGTCTCGACTGGGCCCGAAGGTTTATGATAATCAAAGGTGTGGCGTCGGGTCTCTTGTATCTGCACGAAGACTGGGAGCACGTTGTCGTCCACCACGTGCTCCTAGATGGTGAGCTGAACGGGAAGCTAGGAGATTTTGGGCTTGCGAGGCTATGCCAGCACGGAAGCGATCCTCGAACTACTCGCATCATAGGAACTATCGGATATCTAGCACCGGAGTTCGCTAGGAAGGGGAAGGCGACTACCATCAGCGACGTGTTTGCGTTCGGAGTGTTCCTTCTTGAAGTGGCTTGCGGGAGGAGGCCTTCGGTGATCGAAGCCGGGAAGCATGTGTTTTTGGTGGACTGGGTGCCGGAGAACTGGAAGGCGGGAACGGTTATAGCGACGAGGGACCAGAGGCTGGGACTAGAAGAGGAGCGTTCGGTGGTTGAGATGGAGATGGTGCTGAAGCTGGGATTGTTGTGCTCGCACCCGATGCCGGAAGCTAGGCCGAGCATGCGACAAGTGATGCAGTTCTTGGACGGGGATAAGACCCTGCCCGAGCTCTCTCCGGCTTATATGAGCTTTAGCTATCCGTCATTGACGCAGAATCAACAGTACGATGACGATTGTATTGTGTCGATACCGACATCGGTCGCCACGATGTCGAATTCCAGTTTGAAAGCAAGATGAACTGACATTTCTTCTTCCAGTTGCCACTATATATACCCAGTACCAGTTCTGATGTTTGGGGTAGATTATACTGTATTGCCATGTTTTAGAGTGTTTTCTCCTTCTTCTTTATCAAGAAAATAGGTCTCCAGCTTTTGTTTGTGAGAATGTCTTGAGTACAATTATACATCTGTAAAAAAAAAAAATAGCACATATGCACTTTCCTAGTCCGAACCACATTCTTGGGTGAAGCTAGCTGATTGACGATGAGCCAGCGGAACCTCTCAAGTACACTTATACCAGCTCAGGTGATCAGTCTGCATGGGGCAGCAAACGAGCCAAGTCGAACTAAGCTTTTGTAAGTTTGACCTTGACTTGACTAGAATTAATCGAGCTCGAGCTTCATCAGTTTTTTTATTTTATACCTTGAGCTTGGCTCGAGCTTGTTTATATTAAGCTTGAGCATGGCTTGGTTTGTGTCACGTCCCCATTTGGGAAATATTCGTTCCTCCTCGCTTCGATTCACGTCGAATTGATCGTCCTCGTTTGGACATGATGTCGTACAAGTCTTGAACTGCACTTGTATAAGGCGTGCTCGTGTTCAAATTTTGTAAAGAGAGATTTTGCATAGAGTTTGCAGCGGAATCACAGAGAAATTGAATAACACATATATGATCTGAAATAAATTCTTTATTGATAATTTTGCATAGGAAAACATAAGGCTCTCAAACAGCCGAGATGAAATTCCAAACTTGGCTTACAATTTACAGAAATATTGAGATACAACTTGTTTCATGCATCATATCCATTTATTAAAAGCGACAATAACCACCACTACAAGAAATATCCCTATTTTACAACAGTTTTAGTGCAACGCTTATATGGGCGTTGCTGAAACTATAATTTGCAACGGTCACGTAACGGTTGAAATAACCGTTTCCAAATTAAATATATTTGCAATGGTTATAAGAGAATAACCATTATCTAATACACTTTTTACAACGGTTCATAAAAGCTTGCTAAACGTTTTTCTTTTTACAACGGTCAAATAACAATTTTATAGCAGTGTTGTCAAAGTGAGTTGGATGTGCAATAATTATGCAAGGGTTTTGAGTATGTGTTGCAAATTTGTTAATATTTTGCAACAATTACAAAATGTCTTATAAAAATGCTCATTGTTAGCAACAATTGTACAACAATTTTTGTAACCTGTTGCATGTAAGCTAATTATTTATAATAATTGTGCAATGATTTTTGCTACTAGTTACAATTTTTTGTTATATAGCAACGTTTGTGAAAACCATTGTTAAAAGAATAAACAACCGTTGCAACATATTGATCTCGCAACAGTTTGTTTATATCCGTTGCAAATTCAGTGCCCAATTTAAATTTTGTTTAATTTTAATACACAATAGGTATTTAAGCATCAGAATTACTCATTTGAATTTTAAAGTAAGTATTAATTGGTCTCTTGTTCGTTAATAGAAAAAGTTAGGGAATTGATATTTAACATCAATCAAAAATTCTCAATCGATGGAAATGATATAAATACTTAAATGTGTGTGTGTATATATATATGAGCCTCTAGCCTAGTGGTAGAGAGGAACCATATGTCCTGGGAGGTCGGGAGTTCGAGCCCAGTAGTTTTTAACCATGGTAAGAAACATTTACGCAACAGTTAACAACCATCGCGAATTACTGGATATTGACTGTTGCCTATTATTCGCAACAGTTTTTAAACGTTGCATGAAATATTTATGCAACAGTTAATAACCATCGCATAATACTCAATATCTACAAAGGTTTGTTAATCGTTACCAAATATACTATTGACAAGGCAATGTAACCATTATGTATTAACATAAGACCCGTTGCATAATAAGTTATTTGCAACTATTTATAAAAATATTGCAAAAATATTCTCTAACCGTTGAAAGAGGAATATGCAACGCTCGAATGTACAATGGTTCCAATACTGTTGCAGATTAATTTTACAATGTGTTATATTTTTTTGCAATAATTTTCGACCGTTGTAAGACACCTTAATTTCTTGTAGTACACCTTCAGCAATTGCCTTCGTCTTCAAATGAAATCTTCTATGAAGCGCGAATCTTATTATAAAGAGTCGGACAACAAGGCTTCAGCGTCTTTGATTCTCCACTAAGTTTTCGGCACCTATGGAGACGAGGGTCAGCTCAAGGTGTGCACTGGGCCGGGCTGGGCTGGCCCGGGCCCAGGTCTGATCGGGTTTGACCGGGTCTCGGCTGGGCTTGGACCGATCGGAGCAGCGGGCCGGGCCGGGCCTGTCACGTCCCGCTCCCGTAGGAGCGGTCGTCCTCGCTAAGGCGTGATGCCGCACGAGCCTAGATTGCACTCGTGCAAGGCGGGTTCCATAACGGCCGATTCTAGCGGCTGCGACGGGGTTGTCGCACAGAAGTCCCAAGCAGAGACATTGAATAATAGTAGCGAAAATTTAGAAAAAACACAAGTTATTCAAAAGAAGCTCTTTATTGATATTGAAACATAGATTACAATGGGACGCAATGCCAATATTACAAGTCTCTCAAGCTCACTCATCTCACATTACAAGTCACTCAGCTCTCTCTCATCTCTCAATACAAGTCTTGACTCCAGCGGAAGCTTCGGAAGGCGACGTCCATACATTATGTCCTGTATAAGCCTTTAATACATGCGACCGCATGCTTCGAATCGCCAAGAAACTCTGTGTCTCGACGCATCCAAGCGAGCTCCACGCCACGAGCTTCTACCTGTGCCTGCACATATAAACTATGTGGGTGTCAGTACTCAATCGTACTGGTAGAATAAGCTCCTCGCCCTCCCATACAAAACCGACACGTTTGATTTACTTTGTGCAATACAAGTCCCTTTTACGATTGTCTTTCTATTCTTGCCTTAGGATCGATTTTAGGACATAGGCTCTCGGCCTATTTAGTGTCATCAGACTATTACCGTGCTACCACACCGAGAACTTCCGTATCCTTGCCTCTAAACCTTTCTCGTGCTTGCATCGTCAATGCACCGACTCTTACTTGTCTTTTGTACTGTAATTTGGGACGTAACGACTCGGTCGTGCCATGAACTCCTCGCTTAGTCTTGCCTATACTCGTGTTGTGACAACGCGGCCGTGCCTCACATTTCGAGGTCGTGCCCTGCAACTTAACATAACTTAACCAACTTGCCCTACGGCCCTTCCAGACTTAACTCGAAACGTATAACCCAACTTGTGGAACCGGTGAAGAGAACTCAAGCACGACGCCATATCTCGTGCCGAAGCACGTGTCTTTACGTATAGCCGAATCGTAGGCTTTATAACACCTTATGTGCCATACCGTGCACGCATTCCATAACTCATCACATACCGTGCTTACACTTCCTTTGTTACGACCGACACCGTGCATGTGGATTCGCCGCTTAGCATGCCAAATATCTATATGAAAGGCCACTGGCATGACAAGCCATCGTGGACATAGCTCGGGTAGGCGACGGGTCCTTCGATACAGGTAACGAGCTCCATGGAAAGCCCCCGACTACCCTCACGCAATGAATCGTGCGCTGCTATAACGTCTACCCCCTAGGATGACTGGGGCCAGTGCTCCGGCGTATAACCAGTCTAGACAAAAATCCTTGTCGACAAGGTGTCCAATGACCACGCACCTACGAGACATCTAGACTCACGTAAATGCATGGCCTAATTTGTTGGTACGATTGGAACTATACTTAGCAACTCGTGCTCTGAATCACACTTGGCATAACGTGCCTCGGGACCGTGAGACTCCAAACCGAGGGACCGCCTCGTACATTTTAACGTAGATAGGAACGCGAGACTCCCAACCGAGGGACCGCCTCGAACTCCTTAACGTGGATAGGAACGCGAGACTCCCAACCGAGGGACCGCCTCGAACATCTTAGCGTGGATAGGAACGCAAGACTCCCAACCGAGGGACCGCCTCGAACTTCTTAACGTGACGAGCCTTAATACCGTGGGAACGAATGGCTATATGCGGCCGTAGAACCGTGGAACCGTGCATACGGTCAACTTGAACAACCAAATTCTTTGGGTACCTAACTCATGCCATAAGCCGTGCGATACAACTTAGCTCGTGGGACGATCAAGGCTACGCCGAGCCTTGCTTCGAGGAAACGTGCATGCTTTATCGAGCATATACGCGGGCGACGCCTATGACTTAGGCTAACTCATAGTTTGTGACGAATACCAACTTTTCCTTCTCCCAAGCCACGGGACGAAGGACCAAGTGTCATTTTCAAAGCACGTCGTGCACCAACTCTAATCCGACTGTAGGACGTTTTCCATGTTCTAATCTCGAATCGACACGTCGGGATTATTCCCTTAGCTATGTGGATTCGTCTCTTTTATTATCAAGCCTATTGTGCAAGTTGAAAACACACGAATTATTAAGTGAAGGCTAAGATGAGACAAGTTCACCGAAACTACCCCACCTGAACGATGTCTTCGAGTCGCCGCTACAAGGCTAAGTCCGAACGCCGTCGGCGTTTCGATTCCTCCGATTGACTTCGCGGGACGGGGCACTACAGGGCCTAGTTGGCCCATATGAGGAAGAGCTAGACCCAGCCCGGACCCATGGCCCAGTTTGGTCGGGCCGGGTTGAACCGGGCCTGGGACGGGTCAGCTCAGTGCTGGTCCTGGCCAGACCGATTTTTTTTGGAAAAAAGGCAAAATTTTTTTTTACATTCTACCATTTAGGTTAAAAAACACATTAGAAAGTAAAAGTTAATGCATAACATTACAAGAATTTTTTCCAAAAAAAATTAGAAAGTAAAAATTAATAAGTAAAAAAATTATTTTACTTTCTACCATTTATGTTTTAAAAAATTACAAATTAGAAAGTAAAAGTTAATGTACAACATTACAAGAATTTTTTCCCAAAAAAATTAGAAATGAAAAATTATTGAGTAATGTCAAGATAATTGAATGAATAATACAAGATTTGCATAATTTAAAAATTAATGACTAATACAAGATTTGCAGAATTTAAAAATTAATGACTAATACAAGATTACTAGTACATAAATTGCAATTAATGAATTAATGACTCATACAAGATTATTAATACATAAACTGCGATTAATGACTCATGCAAGATTGCTATATGTTGGTACATGATTTTAAATGTCTGTGTAGCTTCCTTATACCATGGCTAGGTAGCATTTTAATTGTTTTCTACAATGCAAACATACAACAAGAGCTTTAGTGGAGCATCTTCTTTCGGTACCTCCACTTGTACGCTCATTGTAAACTCCGCTAAAATGATGCCAAATGTTTGATTCTAACTCATGCTCTTCTTGCAGTGCGTGTTGAGGTTGCTGATCTCGCGGTTGCTGTGGTAATTGATCATTATCCATTATATAAATCGTCTCTTCACACTATGTTGCTTGTAAAAATTGTAGGAGGAAAGAAATTGTTGGTGTGACTAAGTTTAAAGATTTATGGCCTATTTATAGGTTTTTTGGGGGTCCAAAATTACCTATTTTACCCCTAAAAAGAGTTGTTATAAGGATATTTTTGGTCATTTTCAGCAAAATAACCAAAATATCCTTCCAACGGTCTAAAAACAGCAAGTAAAAATGGGGGTAAAATGGTCATTTTGGCCTCCAAACGTTTAAAAACCAAAAAAAATTCAAAACCAACCGAACCGGGCCAACCGGGCCTGGATCGGGCCGGTCCAGGTCGGCCCGGTCGGGCTTGACAGGTTTGACCGGCTCGAACCCACAGTCAAATCGGGCCGGGCCAGTCCGTCGTTTTGGGTCTAGGGGCACAACCCAGCCTGGAACGATTTATGAATGGGTTGGGCCGGTCCGGGTCGTTGACCTGGCTCAGGCTGGCCCAAACCGAATTTGACCGGGTCAGGCCTGAGTCGGGGACCAAGCTGCCTGGCCCAGTGCACACTTTGAGGGTTAGCATATTATCGTGTGTGGGTGAGCTACCGCAACCAATCTTACCATAAATCAACAATAGTAAATTATGTGAAGTATACTATTAATTTATGATCTTGCTATCTTGTCTTAGGGTCGATTTTCAATTCATATGATGAAAACATAAGGAAGATATGAAACATAAGCAAATCACAATGTACACCACTTTAGTGAAACTTATCCACAGTCGAAATCCTTTCCTGTACTTTTATGAATAATACTTACTCTGCCTACATAAGACATTGTTAGCTATGACACCTGTCTATATGAAGGTCACTGACTAGACGCTATCTCTGACATCATGGTCAAACAGTTCCCCTTCATCGGTGGATAGCTAGTCCGACCGGTAGGTTTCCGAATAACAATGCTACTACTTCAGCACTATGTTTCCCTTAGGACAAATTGGTCCCCATGGCCCTAGAATACCGTTCGAGGAACTATACCTTGTGCACAAGTCGTCCATAACCATGCATCTAAATGCAACTTAGCTATAAAGAAACATAACATGCATGATAATAGAATTCAAGTACATAAGCCACAGTTCTCATTCATCTTGCCAATTTGCTTTAAGCCATAGTTCGCATACCCACTTGTCCAAAAATCCAAGGACTATTAATCTATGTCAACATTCCATTCGAGTCGAAGCCCGATATACTCACCGTCCAATTCTTGGGTCTTTGCTTCACCTGTTCAACATTTGTATAGCAACATAAAAAGCATCATTTGATTTGCAACATATATAATTCTAGCCATGTGATAACTTATATTTCATTATCTTTCTGTGATGATCAAGGATCATCGAACGATCAAAGCCACTCACTTGTTGGTGAATTACTGAGAGAAAGAGGTCTTTCACGCAACGTCAAGTCTAATTTACATGGTTAGTACCTGTATTGGCACCAACAACGATTCAACATCCTCCTTCTCTTTCCTTCAGTGATTCAATATGAATGCGCAGACGGTGAAAGTAAATCCACGAAAAAATTCACAAAAATGCACAAAAAATCAACAGCGAAAGCGACATCGAAAACCAGCAGGGCTACCGTCTCGAGGCAAGAGACTCTTATACATAATTATTTTCCCAAGACACACGCCACTGCATCTTAGGCACCATTTCTAAAGAGTCCGATCCATAACGAGGAAAGGATCTCAATTCACTGTCCCGTGATCCTGGTAGAAAAATTGTCAAGTAAAATTTATCCAATCTCATCCGACTCGGCCATTCGACCGCTAGCCCCATCCGTGCTCCGCAATGGGAACATGATACTACAGTTTAAGCTCGAGCTTGGCTTGATAAGCAAGCATGATTCAAGCTTGATAAACAAGCTCGATAAGCTCAAAATCAAGCTCCTTAAGCTTGATTTCAAGCTCGCTTAACTTTTTTTCAAGCTCATTAAGCTTGATTTCAAGCTCGCTTAACTTTATTTCAAGCTCATTAAGCTTGATTTCAAGATTAACGAGCTTGATTTCAAGTTAGTTATGCTTGAATTCAAGTACCTGTAATACTAACAATTTATTTATAAAAAAATTAATTAAAAAGTTCCTTAATATCAATTATTAAGGACATATAGATATATAATGTACACAACCATGTTATTGTGCAAATATATATATATATATATATATATATATATATATATATATAAATAAATAAATAAATAAATATATATATATATATATATATATATATATATATAAATATATATATATATATATATATATATATATATATATATATATATATATATATATATATATATATAAAATATATATATATATATATATAATTCAACAAAGAACAAAAAAGCTTCTAAACAAGCTCCTAAACGAGCACCTAAACGAGCAAGCTCGCAAGCTCATAAACGAGCCAGCTCGCAAGTTTAAACGAGACAAGTACTTCTAAGCTTGAGCTTGGATCATTGATTAAACGAGCTCGAAAATGAAGCTTCTTGTTTACTAGATGAATCGAGCTCAAACGAGCTTTTGTCAGGTCGAGCTTCGAGCAGCTCGCAAACGGCTTGACTCGTTTACAGCCATGACTGCATGTCCAAAAAAAACGTAGAAGACAACTCTGCTCTAAACGTAGAATATACCTCTTTGCTACTTCTTTAGTCTTATCATTGACTCATCCCTGACATTTAAGGCAATGCTTGGCGAGAACCTAGACCAAACAACATTCTCATGAGCAAAAAATGCTTCAAATGCTCTCATCATTCAGAAACAAAGATGAGAACACCTTAGCTAAAAAGGTCCGTTTGGTACAGCTTTAATTACACCCCTTTCTCAAAGCATAAAAAGTTGCATCACTATGCAGCGTTGTCATCCATCGTCATTGCTTCGTGTCAAAATATGGGCTAATTGTCAGCTTTGAGTTTAAGTCCAGACATTTCAATTAAAAAATTGGGATCCTGAAATTTTATTTTTCACTTTCTTCCATTACCCTGAGCATGAGTACAAAGCCAACAACCAACACATCCCAAAATATATTTTTGCTTAATCTCTAAAAGTTAATACTGACAGCCCAAAATATATTTTATTACATCAATGGTCTAAACTTTTCAATTAGACATATCATGAGTTAAACTCTAAGCCGATACAAAATTTGGAATCTAAACGCTAATTATCCCTAAATATATTTTAGTTTAATCTCTAAAAATTAATACTCACAACCCAAAATATATTTTATTACATCTAAAACAAAAAAAAATAACATTCATAGTAGGAAAACAACAACCCGTGCGTTGTCACGCTCCGATTTCGTAGAATCAATAGTCGTCCCCCGGGTGTGATGCCATGTGAACCTAATTTGTGATCGTGCAAGGCATAGTCATAAGGTTATCCGAAACAAAACATCTAATAGAGTACGTAGAAAAATTGAACAACACATTTATGACAGAAGAAACTTTCTTTTTATTGATAATAGACATCATTTACAAGACACTATTACAATCCTGGCCACGCAGGCTTACAACATGACTCAATTACAAAATAAATGCCGATGAGATAGTCGTTCCATACATTACATCCCCGTCGACAAGAAAAACATTCAAATGACCTGCTATCATGGGGAGTCGAGACATCTTTCTTCTGGACAGAATGCAGAGTCTTCAAAGGATCAAAACAAGCCTTTAGCACACGGACGAGGCTTCAAAATGACTAACGTCGCCTTGAGTTAAGTGGCACACCTTTCTTGGTTTGGGGTACCTGTGGAAAGCGAGGATGAGTATATTACACTTGTACTCAGAGCCGGCTCAAGCTTTAAGCAAATAAAGCAAATGCCTAGGGCCTCACTTTTTTAGGGGCCCTATAAATATCGAATACTATTATAGGTATGTATATTATTGGTATGTATGTATATGTAATTATGTATTATTTTTAAGAGCCCGATGAAAAAGGAATAATATCATAATTAAAGCCGATTTCCCATGTAGGTAATTTAAAACTATTCAAAATAAAGCTGGTTACTCCATCTGAAAAAGGAAATAATTAATATGTTGCAATTGCCATTTGCCAGCCTTGCGGCCTTGCAGGCTTGTGCATATGTTTCAATATAAAACCTAATTAAAGTCCAGGATGCCAATCTTGCCTTGGTTGGCTATTTGTTAAAGGGTATTAAATGTAGTTAAAGCCATTGCTAGTTGTAAAAATTTTAAAGCTTCATGAAATCTATCAAAATTTAGAAAAAGATCAATAACCGTTACAACCTCTTGGTCTCCTTCTTAATTTGGTCTCTTCATCTTCTCTCTTTATATATAAAACAAAACACACGATTTTTTTTCTCTCTCTCTCTATCTCTCTTTTCGTTCAATAACCGGGTCCGCATCTCTCTCTTTCCCTCCTTTCTATATCAGCACTATCTCTCTCTCTCTATTCAATATCTGCAAGTACAAGATAAGGATTTAGGTATGAACAAAATTCATCATGCATTTATTTATTTATTATTTGATTTATTTTAATGATTTTATAGCAAGTTACAGTCTTTACTTTTGTCATAGCAGTATTCTTCATTCAATTTTGTTGAGTACAAATGAGTACTAATTTAAGAATTTTGTACGTGTTTGTATCTTTGCAGATATTTGTGGACTTCTGCATCCATAAAAAAAGAATTGGATTTTTTTCTCAACTCGTTGTCAGGTTTTATTTTTTAATATTATAATTTTGCTTTATTTTATTTTATTTAGCAATGTCTAGTAGAAAATATGTTTCTGGATATACAAAACGTCAAAAAAAATTAAATTAGATAAAATGATTCAATCTCAAAGAGGTTCTTTTGATAACGCCTGTGTAACGTTTATAACGCTACACTGCCGGTCCCAAACCCGGATGAAGGATGAGGGTTTGCATATAAATCAATATAATTATATAATTTAACCATGTTTAATTTTTTTTAAAAAGGGCCCCATATTTGAACTTTTGCCTAGGGCCTCCAAATGGCTTGAGACGGCCTTGCTTGTACTGGTGTGTGGCAAATTAAGTTCCACGCTCTCATGTGGTTGAAGAAATTATATGACTTAATTTGTGATCTTTCTAGCCATCCTAATGAATTTCAGACAAGCATTTGACAGGCATAATATAAATTACGCTAAAACTTATCCATGGCAGAGCGTGCGTACAATGTGAGACTTACCATGTTCTTTCCTGTCAATGTTATCATTTCTAGCATAGTGTGTGTACAATTTGTATATGTGATGGTCACTGACACCACAAGCCATCCTGGACTTATAACTTTGTTAGTCGGGAGCCTTTCAACACAATTAGCAAGCCCCGCTGAAAGTCGTTGCACCCGTGCTAACATTCTGTACAGCTATACCGTATTTCCGTCTAGACCGAATTGATCCCATGGCCTCGGGTTACCGTTCGAGAATTTTTTACCTTGTGCACAAGTTGTCCATGATCGTGCTAGAACAAATTTGTTACTAAATTATGGTCCACATTTTGAGAATTAATCATTTTCATCGTGTCTCGTCTTGTCGTGGCATCAATTTATTCACTGAGTCAATCTTTTATTTAATCAGTTCTATATCATGAATAGCATAGCAAGTATGTGTCAATTCTACAAAATAGAAGTGTATCCATGCATTTGTATCTAACATTTTATTAAAGAGACCAGAGGGTCAAGGGGAGAAGGGTCAGCCACTCACCTTGAATTTTGTTTGAGACGAGAGACTTGTTGGTCGCGCTAGACGGCGCCTACGCAATCACCTATAATCACATAAGTACTTGATCAGAACACTGAACCATTCAAGGAGTTCGATATGTAATGCGAGTTCAAAAATGCAAGCCATGAAAGCCATCGAAAACATTCACAAAAACTTATTCAGAAAACCAAAGCCAAAGAATCAATTACGACATAAAAAAGTAGTGCAATGGGAGGTCTCTCCCGACTCAGCCGCAGAGTCTATCCTCGAGGCACAATCTGCTGAATTTGGGACTTGATTTCGAAGAGGCCATTCCATAACAAAAAAAGGATCTTAATTCAATCGGTCTCTTTAATCGATTCAAACGATCCCGATCAATCGGTCCCAACTGAGTGGATAGCGACAATGTTCTTTTCTCGCACATCTCGTGGACGAAAAATAGGACATGATGTAGGGACGGGGTACTACACTATAACCAAATAAGAAAAAGTTTCCTCTTTGAAACTTAAGAAGAGAACCTACCGCTAGAAAAACAACAAAGAAATGTTTTCCCTCATCTCGGACTCTAGCTCCCAGGTTGACTCTTCGTCCGCATGGTTCTTCCAGAGCACGTGAACGAGAGGGATAGCACGGTTTCAAAATAGTTTATCCTTGCACTCCAAGATTTGCACAGGCTCTTCCACATATGATAAGTCTACCTTCAGATTCAGCTGACCAAAATCTACCACATGGCTCAGATCGTGCATGTACTTTCGCAACTGAAAGAAGTGGAAGATATTGTGCACATCTGACAGTAATGGAGGCAATGCAATCTGGTAAGCTACTAGGGCGACTTGCTTTAATATTTCAAAAGGACCAACAAATCTTAGACTGAGCTTGCCCTTAGCTCTAAATCTCGTGACTCCTCGCATGGGCATTACTTTCAGAAACATATGGTCGCCTTCCAAAAATTCAAGTGGTCATTGGTAAGTATCGGCGTAGCTCTTCTGCCGACTTTGGGCTATTTTTAATCTCTCCCGTATCAGCTTCACTTTTTTACAGTCTGCTCCACCAGTTCCGGGCCGAGTATCTACCGTTCCCTGACTTCATCCTAACAAATAGGTGAGCTGCACTTCCGACCGTACAAAGCTTCATACGTCGCCATTTGGATGTTGGACTGATAGCTATTGTTATATGCAAATTCGGCCAACGGTAGATAAACGTCCCAGCTTGACTTCAAGTCGATTGCACAGAGGTGTAATATGTCTTCAAGAATCTGACTCACCCACTCTGTTTGGCCATCGGTCTGAGGATGATAAGCTGAGCTAAACTTCAACTTGGTCCCCTTTGCTGACTGAAGACTACACCCAAAGCATGATACAAATCTCCTATCATAATCTGAGATGATGAATACCCATGCAGCCGAACTACTTCATCAAGTTAGTTCCGAGCAAGACGATCGATGCTCCAAGTGACTTTAATGGAAATAAAGTGCACTGACTTGGTTAATCGATCGATGATGACCCAGACGACATTGTTTTCCCGTGGCGTCTTTGGCAGGCCAACAATAAAATCCATAGTGATATGATCTCATTTTCATTCTGGAATGGCAAGGTTCTACATCTTCCCGTCCGATCTTTGCTGCTCAGCTATAACCTACTGACAGGCCATACATTACGACACGAAGAGTGCTACATATCTATTCATGCCGTGCCACCAGAATATTGTGTGGAGGTCCTCGTACATCTTGGTATTGCTTGGATGTAAGGAATATTTTGTATAGTGTGCCTCTAACAATATCAACTTTTGTAGTTCTGAGTAGACCGGAACATATAGTCGGCCCTTCAATCGTAGCACGCCGGTCTCATCTTCCGCAAAGTCGGATGCCTTTCCATTGAAATGCAGCTCTCGCATCTTCTTCAGCTACGGATTGTCCTTCTGAGCGGTCTTGATCTTTTTCTGCAAGCTCGGCTCTAACCGTAGTTGCGCCAACTGCACTTCACTGAATCGAACCCTGAGGTCGATGCCCATCTCTTCTAAGTTCCATAGTAGTCTGCTATTGATGGATAGCGAGGCAATGTATTTTTGACTCAGAGTGTCTTCCACAACATTTCCCTTGCCCGAAGTATAGTCGATCGTTAAGTCATAAAAATAGCGACGCCATAATTTTAGTGCAAACACAATCGTCGCTAACTCCAAGTCGTGCGTATGATAGTTCTTCTCGTGCGGCTTTAATTATCTGGAGGCAAAGTAGATCACCTTGTCTCGCTGCATTAGCACACATCCTAAGCCCTGACCTGAAGCATCGCTGAATATTTGAAAACCCTCTACCCTATCCGAAAGTGCGAGTATAGGGGCCGAAATGAGCCGCTGCTTCATCTTCTGGAAGGAAGCTTCATAGTCATCCGACCACTCATACACGACTCCCTTTTGAGTGAGACGAGTCAATGGCGATGCAATATTCACAAAATCTTTCATGAAGCATCTATAGTATCCCGCTAAACTAAGAAAACTTTGAATCTCACTAGCAGAAGTAGGCCGCTTCCAATCAGCAATGGCTTCAACTTTCTTCGGGTCGATTGTAATGCCTTTGGATGAAATAATGTGTCCAAGGAATAATATGTTGCTCAACCAAAATTCGTACTTGCTCTGCTTCGCATACAACTTATTCTTCCGAAGAGTCTGGAGCACAGTCTGTAGATGTTCTGCATGTTGTGCCCTGCTCTTCGAGTAGACGAGAATATTATTGATAAAGACCACTACAAATTTATCAAGGAAGGATCGAAACACCCGATTCATTAGAACCATGAAGGCATCAGACGCATTCGTTAGGCCGAGTGGCATCACCAGGTACCCATAATCCCCGTATCGAGCGCGGAAGGCTGAATTTGGCACGTCATCTGCCTTAATCTTCAGTTGATGATAGCCTGATGGGAGATCAATCTTCAAAAATACTGAGGCACCTTGTAACTGATCGAATAAGTCGTCTATGAGGGGCAGTAGATACTTGTTCCGGAAGGTGGCTTTGTTCAGTTCGTGGTAGTCGACGCACAGACGTATTGACCCATCTTTTTTTATAAACAACACGGGTGCTCTCCATGGCAAAATGCTAGGCCGAATGAATCCCATGTCGAGCAACTCTTGCAAGTGGACCTTGAGCTCCTTCAACTTTACAGGGGCCATTCTGTATGAAGCCTTGGAAATGGGTTGGGTATCAGAGAATGTGTTGATGCTGAACTCGATTTCTCGGTCGGGTGGTGTAGAAGCATGGAAAAGAATAAAGAAAGGCCTATGCGGCTCCGATAGAAGGATCCCCATGCGGCTCAGGATCCCCATGCGGCTCAGAAGTCCATGCGGCTCAGGGGTCCATGCGGCTCGGATAGTTCCATGCGGCTCAGAAAGAAGCCATGTGGCCTTCAACAGTTCTTCTCTACATTCGGCTGCATTTAATGCCCTGACGGCTACTCTGACAAATAACAGCCATGACAGCTCTGACATAGGAACGTAATAATGACTCTGAGATGATGGCGTGATCCAAGGAAAGAGGAGAAAATCTCCTTACAGCTGGCAAAATCTACCAAGTCCCGAGGCCACTCCATGCGGCTGCCCATCTGCATGCGGCTGACTATCCTCATGCAGCTGCCCCTCTGTATGCGGCTGCCTATCCCCATGTGGCTGCCCATATACATGCGGCTTCCTATCCCCATGCAGCTGCCCCTCTGTATGCGGCTGCCTATCCCCATACGGCTGCCCATCCCCATGCGGCTGCCCATCCACGTGTGGCTGTCCATCCTCATGCGGCTGCCCATCCTCATGCGGCTGCATGTTTCATACGGCTGAGAGGACCCCCCCATATACGGCTCGGCCAGGACGGTCCAGTTGAGACACGTGGCACTCTTCGCTGCAATTGAGTCACGTGGCAGTTTTATCTTCCCTGGAATTATGGGTGCTAACAAATCCTAACAAAATCAGATTTGTTGCGATCGTCATAATGGCCTAGATGAAATCAAATCAAGCAAATTGGACACGTGGAAGGCTATCACAAATCACGAATATTCATGGCAATCAACATTTATTGTCCACAGAGATTTGATGTAATCACATTAATTGCTCAAATTCATTATATTCAAGATGAATGGCCCAGATTAAGTGATCCTTAACCGCCGACTTCTGAAGGAGGCAATCATTTGCAAACCCTAATGATGACCCCACTCCTATAAATAGCAAGGTACCATTCCTTTGCAAAAGGGGACATTCTCTTATTAAAAAAGCAGCAGAGAAAAAAAAAGAGAAGAGCAGAGAGAGAGAGAGAAAAAAAGGAGAGAGCACTACAGAGACATCCAGAGATCCAGCAACCGAAGGCGCAGAGGAGTCTCCCCATACGTCCAAGAGCATTTCTTCACCAGAGCCAAGGCTACATCCGATCGTCCAAGGAGTAAGACAGAGCTGCCGTCGCTTTTCTGAGCCTCTACCGTCACCCCCAAGAATCAAAACTAAACAATCGTACTTAGACTGCTGTACCTAGGTTTTTGTCCCTAGGCTTTCTTTGACGAGCGAGTTTGTATTGTGAAGTAAAAGTCCAGTCCTCCGATATAATTGTTCTGTTCTTTTATAATCAATGGCAAACACGATGGCGACTCTGCTGGGGACAAACTTCTCCACGGCTGAGAAGTTGGTGACGCAATTGGATGCAGCCAAACTTGGCTCCACACAACAGAAGATGGTCGTCCGCTTCGACCAACAGGCGTTTGAAGAAATACTCTCCGACGGGAGCGTTGGCCCGGTCCAGAAGCGAACCCGCACAAAGAAGGCTCGCAGGGAGTCGTGGCCAAAATTATTTGCTCCTCCCCAAGCTCTGGACGGGGTACTCTCTGCTGTCCAAGACGACGAAGGCAACTCTCATGCGGCCCCACTTCAAGCCATAGAGGACTCTACTGTCCCCAAGTCCGGCAGAGGAAAGCACTACGATGCTGGACTTGCAGGGGCAAAGAGTGATTCTATGTGCTCCAGGAAGAAGCCGAACATTCATGCGGCCAAGCTTGCCAGCCGCATGTACGATGTTCATACGGCCGAAACTGCCAGCCCGATGCAGAATACCTATGCGGCCAAGATTTCCAGCCGCATGAAGATACTTATGCGGTCGAGACTTCCAGCCGCATGAAGAAAGCCCATGCGGCTACGATTGCCAGCCGTATGAAGACTGTTGATTCCAGCCGCATGCTGTCTCCTCCATGCGGCTCAGGCTCAATCTTCGATCGCCTCTCCTATGGTCCTGATCTCTCATGCTCTCAAGAAAATATGTTTGACTCTCTGCAACACCATTTAGACTCTTCCTACTATGTGCCTTCACGCACTAAAGTGAAGAAGTCTAGGACAGCGCGAGGCTGGCGAGCTCAGTCCGCTATCCTGACCTCTGACCATCCGAGCGCTCCACATACTGTTATGCGGGCCTCGGATGGGAAGTTGTACAGAATCACTCGAGTCCAGCCTCCGGCGGCAAACGGACAGAGTGGTTCCCAAAAGTCTCCCAAAACCCGGGGAACGAACATGGTCGTTCCAGACCCGTCTGACTTGCGTGAGGTTATCTTCCATAAATGCAAGGAAAGAGAAGAGGCCTCGGTGTGCAAGGAGTCCTCCCACGGACATCACTGCACCCAAGTCATTATCAACTACTGTTGTAACAACGCGACGGTACGAGAAGACCGGTAGTCCGTCTTCCAAAGATTACAACAGCCGAGCTCAGGGGATGAGGCACCTCCCGTCGTTTCTTGCAACTCTACTCAGAAAATCCCCGCCGATGGGAGAGGGAAGAAGATAAACGTTTCCAGCCCGAAGATTTCAACCACTGTGACTAAGAAACTGTCGTCTAAACGGTCGTCCACCACCGGAGTTTTCTAAAGAACCCATTCAAAGACAAAATCTGCTACAGTAGGAGATTCATCATCCGCATTACTGGGGGTCGCTGGAACTGGGGGTAGCACTCCTCCGAACATCTACGACAATCCGATGTTCCAAGGAGACGATCCCGGGGAAACAACTCTCCCATCAGATACAGCAGGTGCCGACGTCCCCGAGGACGTCCACGACTCTAAAGATGAAGCAAACACTGAAGCTGGGGTTACTATTCCTTATGAGTCCGAACCAGAGGAGAATATTCCCACATACCCCGATGACTTCTCGGTACAGGGGTATGATTCGGAGGGCATGTCATCCACCGTCCCTTCCACTTCTACTCATGTGAGGACATCATTCATGACAAACAATGAACAAGATGGTCCCAGTGATCGCCAACGCATCGACACTCTGGAGGCCATACTGCGCACTTTGGTCAAATCGGTGGATGAGATCAAAGCAGCGCTCCTACTCTGCAAGAGGGACGCTTGGCCAAACAAACTTGGGTCCCGCGGTCAATGCGAACTCGAACTCAGCGGCACCAAACCTGGGCAATAATCCTCCTAAAATGACGGCTCCTACCGCTGCAAACGAGGCCAGGGAGGCAAGAAGAAAGGTCCAGGAGCTCCGGGCCATGTTCCATGCCCGAGAAAACTGCCAAGACCTCAGGATACGACAACCGTATCCCGCTGTATGGAGAGATATTCCCTTTCCACCAAAGTATAAACTATTCCACATCAATCCATATGATGGAAAGACCTCCGTAAGTCGGTACATCACTTACTTCGAGGTCACCACCGACCATCTGCTCCATGACGATGCCATCCTTACACGATTATTCATTGGGGCATTGGAAGGGGTCGCCTTCGACTGGTACCGTAACATGTCAGACAACTGCATCCACTCCTTCACCAGCGTCAAGCGCATGTTCTTAGAGAGATTCTACGAAGTAGGACAGGACGTCACAATGTCCACCCTCATGGACGTCGTTCAAGGGGAGAAGGAGCTGACAAGGAACTATATTGAGCAGTTTTGCCAAACCGCAACGAAGTTGTCATCCGATAATCCGGATTCCTCCTTAATTGAAATTTGCCAAAAGAGACTGCTCCCAACAATCAGCCTCTGGATGGGCGAAAGTCAATTTAAGGACTGGAAGACATTTATCATCAGTGCCACTAGCGCCGAGGATAGGATAAAGAAGGCTCGCCAATTGGAATTGCACATCTCGGAGGGGGAGGACAAGGGCAAGCGCCCTAATACCAACAACAACAATGGTGGTAACGCCTCCAACAATCGGGACAACAAGGGCAAGCAGGCTATGGTGGCCGATACAGCCCAGAAGCCTGAGTTAAAACTGGCAGACAAGCAATGGCCGCAAATGACCTACTCCTTCGAAGACGGCCATGTCAAGCCATCTTGGACATGCTCATACAAGGAGATAGAATTTAGCTCCCTCCACCAAGACGGGAACCTCGGCCGGCGGAAATGGAGAGCCCGAAGTACTGTCATTACCATCGCTACGTCCACCATGCTACACACGACTGCTACCAACTAAAGCGATACATCCAACATCTCATCGATTCGAATGCTCTGGCCATTGATTTCGAAGAGGTGACCGTGGCAGCCAATATGGTGTCAGTACAATTCGACAGCTTCCCTCTAACAGAGGCTCAAGACGACGTGATACCTATCCCTCGGGCGACAATGGAGATTGCTAATCTTCTACCTCCTCGAGATCAGACTGCTGGTCTAGTGCCCCTCACCACATCACGAGGGGAGGTCATGTGGGTCCATCCAGACTTGGTATCTGAAGTAACTCAGTCCACACCACCCTCCATTGGCAAGAAAAAGAATGGAAAAGTCAGATCATGCCGCACAATTTCGATAGATGTCGAGGAAGCTGCAGCTGTCATCACTCGGTCTGGTGCTCAATCCCAGTCTACCCCAGATAACTCGACTGAAGAACATCAAACGGTTACTGCTGACGCTCTGGGACTTTCTCAACCTCCGACGACCGACAAGCCTAGGCCGAAGGAGACCCACTTTGACAAATCCCTCCGAAAAGAGGCATCTCATGGGCTGGAAAGGCCCTACAACTTTGACATCCTGGCACAATTGGCCAACACACAGGCGAAATTGTCATTATATGAGCTCCTGAGACTCTCCAAGGATGTTTGCGTGGCTTTGAGTGAGGCACTCCAGAATGCCGACGCATATCTAGCCCAGCTCAACCTCACGGAAGAGAGCCCGCCTGCAAATCTCCAAGACAGCGCTTGCACAGGAGCGATGCCCAACATTGTCTTCACTCAACAGGATATGCTCATCAAAACCAACCTGCATGATCGTCTGTTATACTACACTGGATACATCGGTGACGTAAAGGTGGATCGGATGCACATTGATCATGGTTCTTCATAAGCATCATCCCGAAGGGTCTGTTACATCATCTCTGCATCCATATGTATCGCCTGACGCCAACAAACATCGCCATCAGCGGTTTTAATTCGGGCAGGAGCTACCCGATTGGGAAGATTCGCTTGAAGTGCCAAATTGGCGATCTTCAGTCAGAAGTGACCTGTTACGTCATAGATACGGACACTTCCTACAATATCCTACTGGGGCGCCCTTGGATACACGATTACATGATCGTGCCTTCCATGCTGCACCAGTGCTTCAAGTATGTCGACAAACACGGCTTCGTGAGGACAGAATTTGCCGACATCGATTCCTTTAAAGGGGTCGAATCCTACTACTCAGACTCCTGCTTATAGGAGAAATCAAAGAGACACCTTGGCGAAGGAGAGGTACAAGCTCGAACTGAGACAGCCATAGGATCAGAAGAACCTCTGACGATCCACCTCCAAGCACACAAACCTGGCAAGTCCGCACCCCTTACGGCCGCTCTGCGTAAGGACACAATCTGCCTCTCGGCACAAGAGGGGCAAATGATAATTCGACTGCCAAGGTCCGGCCAAGCGCCAAGACCTACAACGGAGCCACTGACAATCAGACTGCCTAGAGTCGGCCCGCCACAAACGGAGAAGCTCAATCCCTCCGACAAGCCAATGACGATACGTCTTTCCAAAAAGTATTTTTTGTTTTATATTTTAAATTCATGGTAGTTCTTGTTAATTTATACTGTTAATTTGTACTGTTGATAATGTTAGTTCTTGTTAATTTCAATTGTTAACAAGAAAGAAGATTTCATGGTAATTTATATTGTTAATTTATAATGTTAATTCTTGTTAATTTTTGTACTGGTAATTTCATGGATCTACATTCTATAGATATGTACTGGTAATTTATGTAATGTTAATTCTTGTTAATTTCATGGATCTACAGGTCTGTACTGTTAATTCTTGTTAATTTCATGGATCTACAGATCTGTAGTTATAATTTATATTATTAGTTCTTCATAATTTTTGCTATTATATTGTTAATATAGACTGTTAATTTATAATTTTAATTAATATTAATTCCAAGAAAGAAGAATATTTCATGTTATTTTATATTGTTAAGTTTAGACTGTTAAAATTTATACTAATTTTCATGTCACATATCATGTCACATATCTAGTTTAAATTACCATAGACTGTTAGACTGTTAACTAATTTTCTTGTCATATAAATTACCATATACTGTTAAGTTTATATGTTAATTTATGCTAACTAATTTTCATGTCACATGTCTAGTTAAAATTTTAGACTGTTAAGAATTACTTGCTTGGATTGTGCAGAAATTTGGGTGCTGGAAGACTGGAGCCTTGGCTTGGAATTCTTCTTCAATCGCTATAAGAATTACTCTTTTCTTTTCTGTGAAATATATATATATATATATATATATATATATATATATATATATATATATATATATATATATTTGTGTCTGAAATATTTTTGCAGGCCAAATTATTGCTTAAAGTGCCAGCTTGCATAATCGCTGCACTGCAAATTGCAATGGCCAGTTTGCCTTAAACTAAAGTGCCAGTTTGCACTTTGCACAATTTGATTTGTTTTTTGTATGCAGTTTGTTTTTTGTATGCAGTTTTAATGACATGCGGTATGCAGTTTGATTTAATATTTGTATGTCCTATGCACTTTGGATTTTTTTTGTATGCACTTGATTTTAATTACATGTTGTATGTAGTTTGATTTTAATATGTATGTTGTTTCTGGTTTGTTACTTTGTTTACAAGTAAAAATATAGGGGAAAAAAATTAAAAATATGATAACTTATGAGTGATTTGTTTTAATGTTTAGAAGTCAACCGAAGCGTCTCCTATTGAGGTTGGGGTTGGGGCTCGGGCTAGGGGGGATAAGTTCCCAAGCCACAAATGTCCCTATTACAACTATTTCTAAACTTAAGGCTAAAAGCAAGCGTATTGGTAAAAGAAGGACTCCTTATTGGAGTGATTTTAAGGAATTTCTTGAGAATGGAAACCCTAAATCAGAGTGTAACAACTGTAAAAAATAGTACTATTTTTACCCCGTAATTAATGGGACCAGTTCAGTCAGAAATTATTGGCTTATATGTCCCCTCAATCCAAATCACAAAGGTCCGTCTCAATCAATATTGAATATACAATCTGTTGGGAAAGGCAAGTCAACACTAACTAGTTGGCAATTTAATCAAGAAGACGTAAGGAAGGCCTTGTCTTATATGCTAACTGTCGACGAGCTTCCTTTACGGTTTGTTGAGGGTCAGGGTTTCAAGCGGTTTGTTTCAGTTGCGTGTCCGATGTTCAGTGTACCGTCGAGATGGACCGTTGCATGAGATTGTTACAATCTCTATACTAGTGAGAAGACTAAGTTAAAGACGTATTTCAAGGAGTCCAATCAAAGAGTTTATCTTACCACAGACACATGGACTTCCATTCAAAAGATAAACTACATGTGTCTCACAGCACATTACATTAATGACGATTGGATATTACAAAAAAGAATTATCAACTTTTGTCAAATTTCTAATCATAAAGGCGAGACCATTGGGAGGGACGTTGAGTCATGTTTGATTGAGTGGGGCATTGACAAGATTTTTACAATCACCATTGACAATGCTAGCTCTAATGACGTTGCTATTGCTTACTTGAGCAAAAAGTTTGCACAACGGAGAAATAGTGTTCTTCAATGCTAGTACTTACACATGAGTTGCGTTGCACACATTATCAACCTTGTCATGGTAGATGGGTTGAAAATGATGTCTTCTTCAGTTGCTCGTGTCCGGAGAGCTATTACCTATGTGAGGCAATCTCCTTCTCGTTTCCAGAAGTTCAAAGCTTGTTCTCAATTAGAAAAAATAGAAAGCAAAAAACTGTTGTGTCTAGATGTGAGCACCCATTGGAATTCAACATATTTGATGTTGGATACCGCTTAAAAATTTCAGAGTGCCTTTGAGAGGTTCCAAGACGAAGATCTTCTATTCAAGAGAGAACTTGAGGGTGAGAACATGTTTCTAAACGAAGATGATTGGATGACTGTGAGAAGGTTGTGTAATTTCTTAGAACGTTTCTATGGATTCACTTTACGTGTGTCGGGGTCTTCGTATGTCACTTCTAACAAGTTTTTTGAAGAGATTGCATCTATTGACTTTCTTTTGAAAAATGCTAAAAGTAATGATGACTTCGAGTTGTCTCTTATGGCAGATAAAATAAAAGAGAAATATGATAAGTATTGGGGGGACGTCGAGAAGATGAACATGGTTGTCTTTATTGCGCCACTTTTTGATCCAAGGCAAAAAATTTCATATTTGGAATGGTGGCTATATCAACTATATGGTCAGTCAAAGGATGACACATTGATATAGAAGGTAAAAATGGTTGCTTACTCCATGTTTGAATAGTACAGAAAGTTGTATGCACCTACAATTCCTTCTACAACTAATGAAATGATTGAATCTTCTACCATCGACGATCGTCCAATGTTTAACTTGAAAAGTATGATGAAGGCTCAGTATAAAAATCATAAAATAAAAATCGGTGGTTGTGATAATAAATCTGAGTTGGATCGTTATCTTCTCGAGCCCACTGGAGCCGATGAAGATAAGAATTCTAATTTTGATCTTTTGGCTTGGTGGAAGATCAATTCTCCTCGTTTTCCTGTTCTTTCGAGAATGGTTTGTGATGTCTTGGATGTTCAATCTCTACTGTTGCTTTTAGTACTGGAGGTCGGGTGCTTGATGTATTTAGGAGTTCTTTGACACCTAGGATTGCTTATGGTCTTATTTGTTCTCAAGATTAGTTTAGGACTGGTTTGGATCGATCTATTGTTACTAATCTTGAAGAGAATTTGGAATCCCTAGATAAACTTGAAAGAGGTATCATTTTAGATAATAAATTTTATGGCATTGTCCAACCATTTACTACATTACTTGTATTGATTATTTGTTTTTTAAAATCTTTTTTTATACTTATGTAGATTTAAGCCAATTGAGTATGATGGGCTCAACCTCAAGCGATGTTTGAAGAGTTAGTCTTTGGAATATGGATTCTGGTTTGGATTATGTAATTATTAAACACCTATCATTGGCTCACTGCACTGTTCTGATGTGCACTATAGTCTGCACTATCCAGTATGCAGTATGCAGTACTGGACATTTTGCTTATGTTTGGGATTCATGATGTTGGCTGTACTGTAAAAATGCTATGTGTGCACGATACAGTGTGAACTATATACCTCATTTTGGATGTTTAATCATGCACAACTATTTCTGAACTGCAGTTTTAGACTTTTAGTAGTTTTGGTGTATGGCAGATTACAGTTACTTTTTTTTCCATTATAAGTTACTAACAAATATTTGAAGAAAATTGTGATGATGATATGGCATTAGTAAGTAGTGAACAGATACTACGATGCATCTATTTATGATGCACTAATTGCCAATCTGAACTTTCATATTTCAAATCCACTTGTTTATCTATGCAGATGATAATATGGTTTTGTTTGTTTGAAAAGTTGGATTCTTGTTGATGCTAGAGGTGACTCAGCTGAGCACTAATTGGATTCTTAATAAACCGGTATTCGGTTATCGGTTTCGGGTTCGGTTATGGGCTGCAACTTGTAACTTGCTTTCCTGTGATAATTCATGGTTACTTTCTGTGATAAATCAGGTATCTTCATTTTGCATTGCTTTTAATTATTCTCTATACTACAATGCATCCGAATTAACAAAACTGATGAGAGGGCAATGATGAGATGGCATTATTTAGTAGTGGGCAGATACTACATTCATACATTGCATCTGTTGATGCACAACATGCCTATCTGAGCCTCTAAAGACTTCAAACCATAGTTTCTCTTGTTTCAGCATGCAGATGAAACAAAGAGGATTAATGTGGAAGCCTCAAATTATGTTTGTTGTAGGCTTGTAGCTCAGGTTATTTCTAAACTTTTTAAATTTCTATATCTTTTGCTTTACAGTAATATATTGTGGCCTAAATTATGTGAATTGGACAATGTTAATCTCCATGTCCATATTTTTCCCCTTATTTATGCCTAATTGTCTTGAGCAACTGTCAGCTACACTCTTTATTACAAGTTGACAAATCAACCCCAAATGATGAAGAGAGACTCTTGAGGTTTATGCAACTTGGTCCTCCTTGAATTGATCTGGGCTAATGTTGTTTATATTGCCAATTGACTGGGCTTTGGATATCCTTTGTCCTTTGATACTCCAGTCACTGTGATCTGGGCTAATGTTGTTTATATTGTCAAATGATCTGGAGTCCAGTGTGCTGGCCGAGCTTGTATTCTCTGATTGAGCTTCTGATGGGTCTATAATCCATATCCTCTTTACGCTGCAACTGCATTAAAAGAACGAGCTTTTGTATCCTCTGATTGAGCTTCTGATGAGCTTCTGAATTCTGATGGGTGCATATCATACTCCAGTCACTGATATGCGCTAATGTTGGTTATATTGCCAATTGTTCTCTACTTTTTTTTCTTTATATTGTTTCAACAATTATAAGCTGGACAATTGTATGTTGTATCCCCCACCGTCAACCTCTCTACCGCCTTACCGAACCAGTGGCTAGGCCTGTTGAATTTGGAAAACAACTGCGACGCAGCCAATCACGTGCTGGCAGTCGAGCTCGACACGATTGAGAACCCGGAGTTTGCAGACATCAATGACAACCATGTCGGGATCGATGTCAACTGCCTCACGTCTGTAGATTCTCGTCCTGCGGGTTACTATTCCGGCAGTGCAACTGATCAGTTTGAGAGCTTGAACCTTCACAGTGGCGAACCGATGCAAGTCTGGGTAGATTATGCTGGTGGAGACATGCAACTCAATGTTACCATGTCCCCGGCTCAAATGCCTAAGCCGAGCCGGCCTCTGCTATCGGCTACGGTCGATCTTTCCAGTGTGGTGTATGATCAGATGTACGTAGGCTTCTCCTCTGCGACCGGTAGCTCGAACCATCCTTCTCACTACGTTCTTGGTTGGAGCTTCATGGTGAACGGAGAAGCCGAGCCGCTCGACTACAGAAAGCTTCCTCAGCTTCCTCGCTCTAAGTCTAAACGGAAACCGAAGCATATAGTAGTTTGGCTGCTGCCAGTGGCAATATTTACGTTTGCACTAATCGTTGCTGCTACTGTCATATTAGTAGTACGGAGGAGGATCAAGTATGCTGAAGTGCTTGAAGACTGGGAACAGGAGTACGGGCCTCACCGGTTCTCCTACAAAGAACTGTACCGCGCTACCGACGGCTTCAAGGACAAGGAGCTGCTCAGCGTCGGAGGCTTCGGGAGGGTCTACCGAGGTGTCCTGCCGGCATCCAACATAGAGGTTGCGGTCAAGAGAGTCTCTCACGAATCGGGACAAGGGATGAAGGAGTTTGTAGCGGAGATCGTGAGCATCGGCAAGCTCCGACACCGAAACGTCGCGCAGCTCCTGGGCTACTGCCGCCGCAAGGGGGAGCTCCTCTTGGTCTACGACTACATGCCCAATGGCAGCCTCGACAAGTACTTGTACGACCAGACCAGGCCTAGTCTCGACTGGGCCCGAAGGTTTATGATAATCAAAGGTGTGGCGTCGGGTCTCTTGTATCTGCACGAAGACTGGGAGCACGTTGTCGTCCACCGCGACATCAAGGCTAGCAACGTGCTCCTAGATGGTGAGCTGAACGGGAAGCTAGGAGATTTTGGGCTTGCGAGGCTATGCCAGCACGGAAGCGATCCTCGAACTACTCGCATCATAGGAACTATCGGATATCTAGCACCGGAGTTCACTAGGAAGGGGAAGGTGACTACCATGAGCGACGTGTTTGCGTTCGGAGTGTTCCTTCTTGAAGTGGCTTGCGGGAGGAGGCCTTCGGTGATCGAAGCCGGGAAGCATGTGTTTTTGGTGGACTGGGTGCTGGAGAACTGGAAGGCGGGAACGGTTATAGCGACGAGGGACCAGAGGCTGGGACTAGAAGAGGAGCGTTCGGTGGTTGAGATGGAGATGGTGCTGAAGCTGGGATTGTTGTGCTCGCACCCGATGCCGGAAGCTAGGCCGAGCATGCGACAAGTGATGCAGTTCTTGGACGGGGATAAGACCCTGCCCGAGCTCTCTCCGGCTTATATGAGCTTTAGCTATCCGTCATTGACGCAGAATCAACAGTACGATGACGATTGTATTGTGTCGATACCGACATCGGTCGCCACGATGTCGAATTCCAGTTTGAAAGCAAGATGAACTGCCATTTCTTCTTCCAGTTGCCAATATATATACCCAGTACCAGTTCTGATGTTTGGGGTTGATTATAATGTATTGCCATGTTTTAGAGTGCTTTCTCCTTCATCTTTATCAAGAAAATAGGTCTCCAGCTTTTGTTTGTGAGAAAGTCTTGAGTACAATTATACATCTGTAAAAAAAAAAAAAAAATAGCACATATGCACTTTCCTAGTCCGAACCACATTCTTGGGTGAAGCTAGCTGATTGACGATGAGCCAGCGGAACCTCTCAATTACACTTATACCAGCTCAGGTGATCAGTCTGCATGGGGCAGCAAACGAGCCAAGTCGAACTAAGCTTTTGTAAGTTTGACCTTGACTTGACTAGAATTAATCGAGCTCGAGCTTCATCAGTTTTTTTATTTTATACCTTGAGCTTGGCTCGAGCTTGTTTATATTAAGCTTGAGCATGGCTTGGTTTGTGTCACATTTCCATTTGGGAAATATTCGTTCCTCCTCGCTTTGATTCACGTCGAATTGATCGTACTCGTTTGGACATGATGTCGTACAAGTCTTGAACTGCACTTGTATAAGGCGTGCTCGTGTTCAAATTTTGTAAAGAGATATTTTGCATAGAGTTTGCAGCAGAATCAAAGAGAAATGGAATAACGCAGATATGATCTGAAATAAATTCTTTATTGATAATTTTGCATAGGAAAACATAAGGCTCTCAAACAGCCGAGATGAAATTCCAAACTTGGCTTACAATTTACAGAAATATTGAGATACAACTTGTTTCATGCATCATATCCATTTATTAAAAGCGACAATAACCACCACTACAAGAAATATCCTTATTTTGCAACAGTTTTAGTGCAACGCTTATATGGGCGTTGCTGAAACTATAATTTGCAACGGTCACGTAACGGTTGAAATAACCGTTTCCAAATTAAATATATTTGCAATGGTTAGAGATTAACCATTATCTAATACACTTTTTACAACGGTTCATAAAAGCTAGCTAAACGTTTTTCTTTTCACAACGGTCAAATAACGATTTTATAGCAGTGTTGTCAAAGTGAGTTGGATGTGCAATAATTATGCAAGGGTTTTGAGTATATGTTGCAAATTTGTTAATATTTTACAACAATTACAAAATGTCTTATAAAAATGCTCATTGTTAGCAACAATTGTACAACAATTTTTGTAACCTGTTGCAAGTGGGCTAATTATTTATAATAATTGTGCAATGATTTTTGCTACTAGTTACAATTTTTTGTTATATAGCAACGTTTGTGAAAACCATTGTTAAAAGAATAAACAACAGTTGCAACATATTGATCTCGCAACAGTTTGTTTATATCCGTTGCAAATTCAGTGCCCAATTTAATTTTTGTTTAATTTTAATACACAATAGGTATTTAAGCATCAGAATTACTCATTTGAATTTTAAAGTAAGTATTAGTTGGTCTCTTGTTCGTTAATAGAAAAAGTTAGGGAATTGATATTTAACATCAATCCAAAATTCTCAATCGATGGAAATGATATAAATACTTAAATGTGTGTGTGTATATATATATGAGCCTCTAGCCTAGTGGTAGAGAGGAAGCATATGTTCTGGGAGGTCGGGAGTTCGAGCCCAATAGTTTTTAACCATGGTAAGAAACATTTACGCAACAGTTAACAACCATCGCGAATTACTGGATATTGACTGTTGCCTATTATTCGCAACAGTTTTTAAACGTTGCATGAAATATTTATGCAACAGTTAATAACCATCGCACAATACTCAATATCTACAAAGGTTTGTTAATCGTTACCAAATATACTATTGACAAGGCAATGTAACCATTATGCATTAACATGAGACCCGTTGCATAATAAGTTATTTGCAACTATTTATAAAAATGTTGCAAAAATATCCTCTAACCTAGGGATGGGCATACGGTTCGAGGAACCGCGGTTCCGACCCGTCCCGAACCGTATAATTGCCAAACGGGCCGGTTCTGAAATTTTTAAATATAAACGAGGCGGGGCGGGGCGGATCCTGTTATATTAACGGGCCGGGGCGGGTCATCATTTGCAAGCAAACGGGGCCCCGGCCCGGCCCGTTTGAAGGGGTAAAATGGTAATTTTACTTAAATTTCTAAACTTAAAAAAAAAAAAACCTAGCAGCAGTCCAGTAAACAAGCGGCTGAGTGACCTGAGTCTCTTCTCTGTTCACATAAAGTTGAAACTATCAAAAAAAAAACCTATTTCCCATTCCCTTCCCTTCCCTATAAAAAAAAAAAAAACCTAGCAGCATCCAAACGAGAGGGAAGAGCTCAGCCTCTCACTTTGCTGCTTGCAGCGGCTGCCGGCTGCCCGCGAGGCCGCGACACGCCGAGTCGCCGACACCCGGACACCGACTCCACTCGGCTCGAGTCCTCTCCCTCTCGTGGACTTCAGGACTTGCCTTTCCCTTTTCTCTCCTCCTTTCCCGAAGGTATGACCTAGATCTATGCTTTCTTTGTTAGATTTATGAAGTTTTTGGTCTAAGCTTTGTTTGTACCAGTAGGATGTTACAAATTTGTTAGATTTATGAAATTTTTGGTCTAAGCTTTCTTTGTACCAGTAGGATGGGTCAGATCTCGTGGACTGGAAGGAATTTTGTTGGATTTTATAATTTGTAAGCTTAGAACCTCGTCCTCTTTCTTTGCATGTTCTTCCTGCTGGGGAGATGTAGGAAGTCTGGGCATTTTGTAATTTGTATCTGGAAAAATTATACAAATTTGTTCCAAAAAAGGGGTTAAATTGCAACAAAAAAATGGAGATTAACACCCCTATGTAGATCTAGACATCTAGTACCAAAATTACAAATAAAAAATGAAAGTATATGAGGAAAATTAACAAATCATTCATCCAAATGTAGATTATTTTCTTTATATGTTTAATTAGATCATTTTTATTATGTGACTTATGTCAATCCTTTGTAATTTGTGTTTTGATGTATTATGTGACACATTTTGTAATTTGTATTCTTGCTGTAGGAATGATTCTATTATTATGATATAAATTTTAAATTTGTAGGATGGATTATATGATGTAGCATTTCACAAGTCAGTTACTTCATTGATTTGGTTTTCCAACATTAAAATTTGTAGCAAATCATACTTCATGCTTGTGCACTTTGGATGTTTTGAAAGATCAAACATTGTTGAGAATATGTACTGATTTTTAAATCTTTTTCAGAAAAAAAAGGAATTGAAGAGTGGGTGACTGGGTGTTTTATCCTCTTTTCAGAAAAAGAGCTGTCATTCCTATTCATTGGTGAAGACAAGGTTATTCATTTTTAGCCTGTTATTTTTATTTCTATTCATTTATACGGTGACACGGTCTTTGATATATGATGTATGTATATTGTATTCATTTCTGACTTGTGCTCTGCCATTTAGGATTATGGACAAAACTAATGTAGGAGCATCAAGAGCATCTTCTTCTACTGGCACTTCACCTTCACCCGACAAGGGTGATCACAATATGCCTTCCAGTCCTGGACCACATGGTGCTGAGCAGTGTCCTGCTCCTTCCTCCTCCAAAAAAAGAAAACAAGCTACTTCAACAACACCCGAGGCCGAGATACCAAAAGAAGCTGCAGAGAGAAGTTGGGGGTGGGCACATATCACCAAATGCATTATCAAAGAAACAAAAGAAGTAGAAAAGGATGGAAAGAAAGTGGTGGTGGAGGTAAGTGTATTGAAGGCTAAGTGTAATTATTGTGGGCAGATGTTTGCTTGTGATACTAGGGCAGGTGGCACTAGTACCTATAGTAAACACTTTCTTAAAGTATATAAGAAGTACAAGCCCACTGAAGACTTGCAACAAACGGTACTTGGTATTAGTGTTGGAGGAGATGGGGATGTTAGGAGCATGCTTACTTGTAAAGGATGGACCCAAGAAGCAAGTGTGAAAGCTATTGCGGAATTCATAGTTATTGATGAACAACCGTTTAGTGTTGTAGAAAAGGAGGGGTTTAAGCGGATGATGAGTGTAGTGCAACCTACATTGTGTGTTCCCTCTCGAAGAACTATCGTTAGGGAATTGTGGAAGATGTACGATGACATGAAAGATGCTTTGAAGAAAGATATAAGCAAGTATAGGGTGAGTTTGACCACGGATACATGGTCAAGTGTGCAAAATATCAACTACATGGTGTTGACGGCTCATTTTGTAGATGATGAGTGGAAGATGCACACGAGAATTATCAATTTTTGTCCAATTCCAAGTCACCAAGGAAAAGAAATTGGTAAGTTGATTGAGCAATGTTTAGTTGAGTAGAAAATTGAGGAGATTATGTGTATCTCGGTTGACAATGCTTCGGCTAATAAGGTGGCATTAGAATGGCTTGTTGCAAAGCTAAAGAAATGGCGTAACTCACCCCTTATCATGGAAGGGAAGTATGTGCATGTGAGGTGTTTAGCTCACATCATAAACTTGATAGTGAAAGATGGTTTGAAGAGGTTAGATCGAAGTGTGGCAGCAATCAGGAAAGCGGTGAAGTTTGTGAAATCAAGTCTGTCGAGATTAGCATATTTCAAAAGATGCATTGAGGTCGAGAAATTGGATAAAAAGGGTCTTGTTGTTATGGATGTGGCTACAAGGTGGAATAGCACATACTTGATGTTGGAGTCAGTTTTGAAGTATCGAAAGGCATTCGATCGAATGTGTGAAGATGAAGACAATGCATACTTGGGTTATTTCACCGAAAAGGATGAAGTGCATGAAGATGATGCAATATTGGAAGGTATTACTAAAGTGAGGGTCGGGCCACCGAATGAGAAGGATTGGGAGAGTGCATATATGTTTTGCAATTTTTTGAAGGTGTTCTACTTGGTCACAATAAAAGTGAGTGCCAGCAAGTATCCCATATCTCACACGGCAGTCCATGATGTCATCGCTGTGGAATCTGAGATTCGTAGGCTTTTTGTGCCCGACTATAACCAATATTTTCAAGCTAGAGGTGGTGTGGAGACAGTGCTTACGGACATGGCAGTGAGCATGAGAGCAAAGTATGAAAAATATTTTGGTTCCGTTGGGACAATGAACCAACTGTTTATAGTGTCACTTGTTCTAGACCCAAGATTCAAGTTGAGACACTATTTGCACTTGTGCAAAAAGAAAATGGGATACACGGATGAAGAGGTTGAAGTACAAGGTAATCGTGTGAAGACACTGATGAAGGAGTTGTGTGATGCATATACAACAATTCGTGATGGTTCTCAGGGTCCTGGCACACCAATACAGGTAGTATTATTTATTTATTGCTTGATTAATACATGTTGTTTACTGAAATCTCACTATTTCTAGTCCTAGACTCCTGGATTAGTATGTTTACTGAAATCTCACTATGCAGTGTCTTGTGAACAAGCATATGTTTACAGTTTACTGTCTTTCCTGGAACGAGTTTACAGTAAACAAGCGGCTATTTACTGTCAGTCCTGGAACAAGCAATTGCATGAATATTTACTCAGTTCAATATTTCTAGACTTCTAGTCCCAGAGCAATTGCATGAGTATTTACTCAGTTCAATATTTACTCGGTTCAATATTTCTAGTCCCAGAGCAATTGCATGAATATTTAGTCAGTCCTGGAACAAGCAATTGCATGAATATTTACTCAGTTCAATATCACTAAGCATAGAATATTTACTCAGTTCAATATTTCTAGTCCCAGAGCAATTGCATGAATGTAAATTCATCAACCAATCAACCTTCTTATTGTCTTATGATTATTATTTATTCATCCTTCTTTAGAGAATTTTCTAATAGGCGTGTGCAAATTGCAATTTGCTAATGAAAGATTGTTGCACAATGAAAGATTGTTGCACAATAAAAGATTGTTGCATAATTTGGCAATTTGCTACGCAGTTTTCATGTGATTCCATGAGTGAAGGTAGCTCCTCATTTGGAAGACAAGTTGCCCCTACTAAATTCTCGACAGAAACTCCGGTGATATTTGATGAGATGATGATGGATTGGGAGAAGGAATTAGAAGCAACTCATGATGTTTTGTTGTCACATGAGGTGGATAGTTACCTCATAGACAGACTGGAGCCAAATAACAAGAATGACCGGTTTGACATTTTGAAGTGGTGGAAGGTAAAAGGTAAGAGTTCATACCCAACTCTTGCTTTGGTAGCCAAAGATGTGTTGGCTATTCAAGTATCGACGGTTGCTAGTGAGAGTGCTTTTAGCACTAGCGGGAGGGTTATTGATCCATTTAGATCATCTCTCACTCCCAAATCGGTGGAGGCATTGATATGCCTTCAAAATTGGTTGAAAAGTGAAGATATTAGCCACATTGAGTATGAAGCAAGTGCGTCAGAACTTGAATTCAATGAAGATTGTGAAAGCGGTAAGACTTGCTATTCAATTACTTCCATTTACTATGACACTAGCCATTTATTTGTTAATTTATTTGTTTTTAAAAAATTTATTATCTTTGTTGTAGAGTATCAAAGAGGCAAAGAGGAGAGTATATGCTCAAATGCACAAAATCGAAACAACTCAAGCTCATAAGAAAAGGAGTTGTGAACTTGTGATTCTCAAGATGTTTTTAATATTATGTTTTGAGTTAGACTAGTGATTTTTCATCTGTCTTGCTGAATACTTGAATGTAACTTGGATATGGATGTTTCATGGGATTGCTTTTATTTCTCATGTCTTTTAATTATTGCTCTTAGATGTATGGATTGTGGTTATATTAGCAGCTGGGGAAAAGATCATGGGTTCAGTCATTTGTTATGGCTCACAGACTGCTTCTGGCCTTCCAGTTCCAGCTGCCAATCTGCCATTTCATGGGTTCAGTCATTTATTTCTCATGTCTTTTTTTTACTCTTCTTTTAACCATTTTCTTCTTCATTCTTTGTTTTTTTTTCATGTTCTGTTTTCTTCTTGGTATCTGGCAAGTGGCAAGAACTTATCTTGTGCTATTGTGCATTCCTTACCAAAGATGCAAGATTAACAAGATGATGCAAGAAATCAGGTTCTGTAGCAGCATATTCTTACATTATTATTCAATATTCTAAATCACTACTTACTATCATATTTGTTGTAGAATCAAGAACTGTGCATCAAACTATAAAATTGACAAGATCTTGTTGATATAAGAAAATGAAATTTATATGATATATGATGTGAAATTTGCTCTTGATTTCTTGTCATGTGGAGAACCTCTTTTCTGCATAGTATTTCTCTAGATTTGTCCTTTACTCTCATGTTGCATGATCTTATTCTGTTAGTAATGTGCTTCTAATTTCCTGCTTTTAAGGTTGCATCACAACTAAGGAGTTGGGCACTGTGATGAGATTCCTGGGTCAAAATCCTACTGAAGCTGAACTGCAGGATATGATCAGTGAGGTTGATGCTGATCAGAATGGTAAAATTGATTTTTCTGAGTTCTTGAATCTGATGTCCCGTAAAATGAAAGTGAGTACATTTTTATGCCTCTAGATTTACAAGTACAATTTTCAGTTTTGTCGAACATGATTATGTTTTTTCTTTTGTTCTCCCTTTTAGGCTATCTGGTTGGTGTAAAATACATTCTTGATGACCAAATTGTTATAATTCTAGGAGTAAAGATTGAGCACTCATATTTTTTCCATGCCCAAACTTCTCTTCAGCATTGTGCACATGAACAAAAATCTGACAATGAATATGTTGGTTCTAATTGAATTCTGAATGATAAAAAAGAAAGAAAATTATTCTGAATGAATATGTTGGTATGGAGTTCCATTGATGGATATGTAAATACTAATGTGATCTCCACATATTCTGTTTTTGCAGTAGAGGGAGCTGGTTTCATGACAAACAAAAGGATTCCACCACTGGGACTGGGAGTCTGGGAGCCTTCCCTCTTTAGTGGTACAATAATTTCATACCCCCAAAAACATTCAAGTTCATATCATATCATTCCAAGTTACTGTGCTTAATTATTGTTCTCTTTGTATTGTTAAATCAAAGTTATATAAACAAATATCTGAGGACAGGAGTATTGATGACAAAGCTTTGATACAATATCTATATTCTGAATTGTGCTATTGTTCCACGCCATATCAGGTTCTGGAGTGTTGTGTTGATGCAAGTTAGCATCTGCTAGTCTGCTTTTTAGCTGCAGCAAAGCACTTAGCACTTCATTACCTTTCAGGATACCCACCACACACACAACTAACAGATCTCTTGCTTCATCTCCATTTCCATTCCAATATGATATTGAATATTGTAAAGAGTTTCAATACAGAACTGTCTTTCTATGTTACAGGTGATGACTGTAACTTCCATTGTATGTATAACAGTTTTTTTTCACAGGTAAACTTGTCCAAGAGCATATGTCCTGCTTCATGAATTTGGGAGAAATTAAGGTTCAGAAACTAATGGTATGTTACTCTATGCTCGCTACTATTTTTAAAAATTTATGAACTATGATGAGTATCATCCTTTATAGCCTCTGTTACCATTGGCTAGAGCTACATGAATTATTTAAGTCTTTCGTATTTATTTCTCTACCTTTTTTTACTGTCCGGCATGTCACTTACAGTGCACTCAGTTGTCGTTTAGTGTGTGATCACATGGTTATTCCATTTCAGCATCAGCATCGTACACTTTTGGTTAATAACTACAAGCATCACATACAAATAAAGTTAAGTACGTACATCTGTAAGCTTATGTTCACATTTGTTGCATGTTCTGTGTTATGTAATGAACAGGTTTCTGGGTCAGTTAATTCTGGAATTCAAACCTACGTCTTCTGCTGTTACAACTACTTTTTCATATAATTGACACTTGTTTCATCTGCCGGATGAACCCTGCAATGTTATTCCTATTGGCTTCTCAAGTTCATGTGGCAAGATAAACCCACTGTTTCTAAGTTCTAACTTCCACCTCTCCCTTTTTCTAGGTTAAAAGGAAATCAAATTTCTATCTTCTTACAGATGTAATGCCTATAAAGAGTGCGTTTCAAGGGTTATCTGGAACTTGGTTCCTTCAAATGCATGCTTCCCGGTTGGAGGTGCCAAGACTTGATAAAGTTCTCCCAGTGCCAAGACTTGATAAAGTTCTCCCAGGCTGAAGCAATGTACTTCATCAAATATTGGAATGGAAAGTGTAAAAGTGAATTGTATTATTTGTATATTGCTTTGGGAGTTTTTGAAACTCAAGATTTTTGCATATGTCATCCTTCAGAGTTCAGACTGATATGTGAAAAGAAAGAAAGGCTTCAGTTATTTCTTTTCCTTGTGTTTTCCTTCAGACTGATATGTGAAGGCTTCAGTTATCTTGTCATATATTAATATATTATGATATGTGAAAATCTATTATTTTAATGTTTCATGTAAGTTATAACATTTTAGTTGGATTTTTGTACTGATGTACATGTTAAACAAATGTACATGACCCGTTTGGACCCGCGGGTTGTCCCGGATTGGACCCGTTTCAAACGGGCCGGGTCCAATTCGGTTCCAAATAATTTTAGGCCCGCCCCGCCCCGCCCCGTCAAAAAACGGGTCCGGTTCGGATCTATGTAATTTGGGCCCGGCCCGGCCCGTGCCCACCCCTACTCTAACCGTTGAAAGAGGATTATGCAACGCTCGAATGTACAATGGTTCTAATAACTGTTGCAGATTAATTTTACAATGTGTTATATTTTTTTGTAATAATTTTCGACCGTTGTAAGACACCTTAATTTCTTGTAGTACACCTTCAGCAATTGCCTTCGTCTTCAAATGAAATCTTCTATGAAGTGCGAATCTTATTATAAAGAGTCGGACATCAAGGCATCAGCGTCTTTGATTCTCCACTAAGTTTCCGGCACCTATGGAGACGAGGGTCAGCTCAAGGTGTGCACTGGGCTGGGCTGGGCTGGCCCGGGCTCAGGTCTGATCGGGTTTGACCGGGTCTCGGCCGGGCTTGGACCGATCGGAGCAGCGGGCCGGGCCGGGCCTGGTTGGCCGATATGAGGAAGAGCTGGACCCAGCCCGGACCCATGGCCCGGTTTGGTCGGGCCGGGCTGAACCGGACCTGGGACGGGTCAGCTCAGTGCTGGTCCTGGCCAGACCGAATATTTTTGGAAAAAGGCAAAAAAAAAACTTTTTACATTCTACCCTTTAGGTTAAAAAAAACACATTAGAAAGTAAAAGTTAATGCACATCATTACAAGAATTTTTTCCAAAAAAAATTAGAAAGTAAAAATTAATAAGTAAAAAAAATATTTTACTTTCTACCATTTATGTTTTAAAAAATTACAAATTAGAAAGTAAAAGTTAATGTACAACATTACAAGAATTTTTTCCCAGAAAAATTAGAAATGAAAAATTATTGAGTAATGTCAAGATAATTAAATGACTAATAAAAGATTTGCATAATTTAAAAATTAATGACTAATACAAGATTTGCAGAATTTGAAAATTAATGACTAATACAAGATTACTAGTACATATATTGCAATTAATGAATTAATGACTCATACAAGATTATTAATACATAAAATGCGATTAATGACTCATACAAGATTGCTAGATGTTGATACATGATTTTAAATGTCTATGTAGCTTCCTTATACCATGGCTATGGTACCATTTTAATTGTTTCCTACAATGCAAACATACAACAAGAACTTTAGTGGAGCATCTTCTTTCGGTACCTCCACTTGTGCTCTCATTGTAAACTCCGCTAAAATGATTCCAAATTTTTTATTCTGACTCAAGCTCTTCTTGCAGTGCGTGTTGAGGTTACGGTTGCTGATCTTGCGGTTGCTATGGTAATTGATCATTATCCATAATATAAATCATCTCTTCACACTAGGTTGCGTGTAAAAATTGTAGGAGGAAAGAAATTGTTGGTGTGACTAAGTTTAAAGATTTATGGCTTAGATATTTTTGGTCATTTTCAGCAAAATAACCAAAATACCCTTCCAACGGTCTAAACATAGCAAGTAAAAATGGGGGTAAAATGGTCATTTTGGCCTCCAAACGTTTAAAAACCAAAAAAATTCAAAACCAACCGAACCGGGCCAACCGGGCCTGGATCGGGCCGGTCCAGGTCGGCCCGGTCGGGCTTGACAGGTTTGACCAGCTCGAATCCACGGTCAAATCGGGCCGGGCCAGTCCGTCCTTTTGGGTCCAGGGGCACAACCCAGCCTGGAACAATTTATCAATGGGTTGGGCCGGTCCAGGTCGTTGACCTGGCTCAGGCCGGCCCAAACCGATTTGACCGGGTCAGGCCTGAGTCGGGGACCAAGCTGCCTGGCCCAATGCACACTTTGAGGGTTAGCACATTATCGTTTGCGGGTGAGCTGCCGCAACCAATCTCACCATAAATCAACAATAGTGAATTATGTGAAGTATACTATTAATTTATGATCTTGCTATCTTGCCTGAGGGTCGATTTTCAATTCATATGATGGAAACATAAGGAAGATATGAAACATAAGCAACTCATAATGTTCACCACTTTAGTGAAACTTATCCACAGTCGAAATCCTTTCCTGTACTTTTATGAATAATACTTACTCTGCCTACATAAGACTTTGTTAGCTATGACACCTGTCTATATGAAGGTCACTGACTAGACGCTATCTCTGACATCATGGTCAAACGGTTCCCCTTCAGCGGTGGATAGCTAGTCCGACCGGTAGGTTTCTGTATAACAATGCTATTACTTCAGCACTATGTTTCCCTTAGGACAAATCGGTCCCCATGGCCCTAGAATACCGTTCGAGGAACTATACCTTGTGCACAAGTCGTCCATAACCATGCATCTAAATGCAACTTAGCTATAAAGAAACATATAAATGCATGATAATAGAATTCAAGTACATAAGCCACAGTTCTCATTCATCTTGCCAATTTGCTTTAAGCCATATATAGTTTGCTTACCCACTTGTCCAAAAATCTAAGGAATATTAATGTATGTCAACATTCCATTCGAGTCGAAGCCCGATATACTCACCGTCCAATTCTTGGGTCTTTGCTTCACCTGTTCAACATTTGTATAGCAACATAAAAAAGCATCATTTGATTTGCAACATACATAATTCTAGCCATGTGATAACTTATATTTCATTATCTTTCTGTGATGATCAAGGATCATCGAATGATCAAAGCCACTCACTTGTTGGTGAATTACTGAGAGAAAAAGGTCTTTCACGCAACATCAAGTCCAATTTACATGGTTAGTACCTGCATTGGCACCAACAATGATTCAACATCCTCCTTCTCTTTCCTTCAGTGATTCAATATGAATATGCAGACGGTGAAAGTAAATCCACGAAAAAATTCACGAAAATGCACACAAAACCAACAGCGAAAGCGACATCGAAAACCAGCAGGGCTACGGTCTCGAGGCAAGAGACTCGTATACATAATTCTTTTCCCAAGACACGCGCCACTGCATCTTAGGCACCATTTCTAAAGAGTCCGTTCCATAACGAGGAAAGGATCTCAATTCACTGTCCCGTGATCCTGGTAGAAAAATTGCCAAGTAAAATTTCTCCAATCTCATCCGACTCGGCTATTCGGCCGCTAGCCCCATCCGTGCTCCTCAATGGGAACATGATACTACAGTTTAAGCTCGAGCTTGGCTTGATAAGCAAGCATGATTCAAGCTTGATAAACAAGCTCGATAAGCTCAAAATCAAGCTCGCTAAGCTGGATTTCAAGCTCGCTCAACTTTATTTCAAGCTCATTAAGCTTGATTTCAAGATTAACGAGCTTGATTTCAAGTTAGTTATGCTTGAATTCAAGTACCTGTAATATTAACAATTTATTTATAAAAAATTAATTAAAAAAGTTCCTTAATATCAATTATTAAGGACATATAGATATATAATGTACACACCCATGTTATTGTGCAAATATATATATATATATATATATATATATATATATATATATATATATATATATATATATATATATATATATATATATATTGATAAAAGTTGGGATGTGGGTTTGGCTTGCAATGGAAGGAGCCCCCCCGCTCCTTGGGGTTCCCCCCGGTCACGGCCAGTGGCCGGCCGGCCCCGGGCACCACCGCCTTCGCCGGGCTGCTCCCGCCACCCCCAGCCATCCCGGCTTCTTCGGTCGGCCTGGCTCCATCAGCCCCCTGATCGACGCCTGCGTGGCGTGCGGCGGCTCCGTCCCCCTCTTCCCCTCTCCTCCTCGCAGCCGCCGCCGTCATCGGAGGCATCGGAATCGTCGCTCCAGGCGCCCTCTGCCGTCTCAGGCCCCGTCTCTCCTCGGACCGTCGCCCGTCGTCTTCGGCGTCGCGTCGCTTCCGGCCGTCGATCCAGCCGGCGCGCCGCCCCCACTCCATCTTGCGACCCCCCCTCCGTCCCCCCTCCTCCGCTTCGTCTCTCGGGGCACCCGTCAGCGGCCGCCCCGATTGATGCCCCCCCAGCCCCCCTCCCGGCGAGGCCTCCCTCGGTTCCTCCGGCTCCCGCCCCGTCAGGTCCTCCCTCTCCGGATCCCCCTTCCTCCCAGGTGCTCGCCTCCCCGGCAGCGGCCACTCTCCCTCCCGCCGTGCCCCCTCCCGATTCGGCCGCGGGCTCTCCCTCTCCGCCTCCCCCTCCCTCCGCCGTTGCTGAGCCCTCCGCCTCGCACAGCGCTTACTGGCTAGTTCCTGGCTCCGACCAGTGGTACTGGCTCCCCTCCCACCCTCAGGCGGATGCGATCTTCCTCGCCCTGGGCCTGAGGTGCCACCCCTAGCGCTAGGGATCTTCCCCCACCCCGACTTCTCCGGCGGGGTCCCCCTCCCGATGCGGTTCCCGACGCCGGGTCGTTCTTCCTCCCTTCGCCTGGACGTGCGGCTCCCTCTTCCGTATTGGACTCTCGCTCCCTCTTCCGTATTGGGCTCTCGCTCCCCCTTCCCGCCTGGTCTCGTGACCACCCCAGGAGCTGCTCCCCCCTAGCGCCGTCGCTTGCGCCCCCCGTGCGCCGGCCACCTCCTCATCCACCTCACCCCCCCCTTGGCGACCCGGAGCTCCTCCTCCTCAGCCCCTTCTCCCGGCGTCGCCCTACTCTCCCTCCGCCGGGTCGCGGCCTTGACCCGGTGTCTCCCTCCCCCTCTCGGTGGAGTGGTCCCCTGGTCAGGCCTCGTGGCCCCCTCCTCGGCGGCCGTCTCGTCTCGGCGCCACGCTCCGGTCCAGCGCGCGAGAGCTCCGAGGCGCCCCTCCGGGGTCCGCGCCACCTCGGGCCCCGCCCACCCCCTTCGGGTTCCGCGCTCACCCATGCGCGTGAGCAGGCCTCGGGCCCTGCGTAGGCTGCCACGTGCCCCCCTGCTGGCGTTTTCAATTTTCTTGTTTGGGTGTTTTGTGTTGGTCCCCCACGCGGGCCTGGGTCTGTGGTGTTTCGTGTTTTGGTTCCCGCGTGGGCGGGTTGTATGTTGCTGTGTTGTAGGTTTAGTTTCCATTCAATAAAAGCTCTTTTAAAAAAAAAAAAAAAATATATATATATATATATATATATATATATATATATATATATATATATAGAATTCAACAAAGAATAAAAAATTTTCTAAACAAGCTCCTAAATGAGCACCTAAACGAGCAAGCTCGCAAGCTCATAAACGAGGCAGCTCGCAAGTTCAAACGAGACAAGTACTTCTAAGCTTGAGCTTGGATCATTGATTAAACGAGCTCGAAAATGAAGCTTCTTGTTTACTAGATGAATCGAGCTCAAACGAGCTTTTGTCGGGTCGAGCTTTGAGCAGCTCGCAAACGGCTTGACTCGTTTACAGCCATGTCTGCATGTCCAAAAAAAATGTAGAAGACAACTCTGCTCTAAACGTAGAATATACCTCTTTGCTACTTCTTTAGTCTTATCATTGACTCATCCCTGACATTTAAGGCAATGCTTGCCGAGAACCTAGACCAAACAACATTCTCATAAGCAAAAAATGCTTCAAATGCTCTCATCATTCAGAAACAAAGATGAGAACACCTTAGCTAAAAAGGTCCGTTTGGTACAACTTTAATTACACCCCTTTCTCAAAGCATAAAAAGTTGCATCACTATGCAGCGTTGTCATCCATGGTCCTTGCTTCGTGTCGAAATATGGGCTAATTGTCAGCTTTGAGTTTAAGTCCAGACATTTCAATTAAAAAATTGGGATCCTGAAATTTTATTTTTCACTTTCTTCCATTACCCTGAGCATGAGTACAAAGCCAACAACCAACACATCCCAAAATATATTTTTGCTTAATCTCTAAAAGTTAATACTGACAGCCCAAAATATATTTTATTACGTCAATGGTCTAAACTTTTCAATTAGACATATCATGAGTTAAACTCTAAGCCGATACAAAATTTAGAATCTAAACGCTAATTATCCCTAAATATATTTTAGTTTAATCTCTAAAAATTAATACTCACAACCCGAAATATATTTTATTACATCTGAAACAAAAAAATAACATTCATAGTAGGAAAACAACAACCCGTGCGTTGTCACGCTCCGATTCCGTAGAATCAATAGTCGTCCCCTGGGTGTGATGCCGTGTGAACCTAATTTGTGATCGCACAAGGCATAGTCATAAGGTTATCCGAAACAGAACATCTAGTAGAGTACGTAGAAAAATTGAACAACACATTTATGACAGAAGAAACTTTCTTTTTATTGATAATAGACATCATTTACAAGACACTATTACAATCCTGGCCACGCGGGCTTACAACATGACTCAATTACAAAATAAATGCCGATGAGATAGTCGTTCCATATATTACATCCCCGTCGACAAGAAAAACATTCAAATGACCTGCTATCGTGGGGAGTCGAGACATCTTTCTTCTGGACAGAATGCAGAGTCTTCAAAGGATCAAAATAAGCCTTTAGCACACAGACGAGGCTTCAAAATGACTAACGTCGCCTTGAGTTAAGTGGCACACCTTTCTTGGTTTGGGGTACCTGTGGAAAGCGAGGATGAGTATATTACACTTGTACTCAGAGCCGGCTCAAGCTTTAAGCAAATAAAGCAAATGCCTAGGGCCTCACTTTTTTAGGGCCCCCATAAATATCGAATACTATTATAGGTATGTATATTATTGGTATGTATGTATATGTAATTATGTATTATTTTTAAGAGCCCGATGAAAAAGGAATAATATCATAATTAAAGCCGGTTTCCCATGTAGATAATTTAAAACTATTCTAAATAAAGCTGGTTACTCCATCTGAAAAAGGAAATAATTAATATGTTGCAATTGCCATTTGCCAGCCTTGCGGCCTTGCAGGCTTGCGCATATGTTTCAATATAAAACCTAATTAAAGTCTAGGCTGCCAATCTTGCCTTGGTTGGCTATTTGTTAAAGGGTATTAAATGCAGTTAAAGCCATTGCTAGTTGTAAAAAATTTAAAGCTTCATGAAATCTATCAAAATTTAGAAAAAGATCAATAACCGTTACAACCTCTTGGTCTCCTTCTTAATTTGGTCTCTTCATCTTCTCTCTTTATATATAAAAAAAACACATGAATTTTTTTTATCTCTCTCTATCTCTCTTTCCGTTCAATAACCGGGTCCGCATCTCTCTCTTTCCCTCCTTTCTATATCAGTACTCTCTCTCTCTCTATTCAATATCTGCAAGTACAAGATAAGGATTTTGGTATGAACAAAATTCATCATGCATTTATTTATTTATTATTTGATTTATTTTAATGATTTCATAGCAAGTTACAGTCATTACTTTTTTCATAGCAGTATTCTTCATTCAATTTTGTTGAGTACAAATGAGTACTAATTTAAGAATTTTGTACGTGTTTGTATCTTTGCAGATATTTGTGGAGTTCTGCATCCATAAAAAAAAGAATTGGATTTTTTTCTCAACTCGTTGTCAGGTTTTATTTTTTAATATTATAATTTTGCTTTATTTTATTTTATTTAGCAATGTCTAGTAGAAAATATGTTTCTGGATATTCAAAACGTCAAAAAAAATTAAATTAGATAAAATGATTCAATCTCAAAGAGGTTCTTTTGATAACGCCTGTGTAACGTTTATAATGCTACATTGTCGGTCCCAAGCCCGGATGAAGGATGAGGGTTTGCATATAAATCAATATAATTATATAATTTAACCATGTTTAATTTTTTTTTAAAAGGGCCCCATATTTGAACTTTTGCCTAGGGCCTCCAAATGGCTTGAGACGGCCTTGCTTGTGCTGGTGTGTGGCAAATTAAGTTCCACGCTCTCATGTGGTTGAAGAAATTATATGACTTAATTTGCGATCTTCCTCGCCATCCTAATGAATTTCAGACAAGCATTTGACAGGCATAATGTAAATTACGCTAAAACTTATCCATGGCAGAGCGTGCCGTACAATGTGAGACTTACTATGTTCTTTCCTGTCAATGTTATCATTTCTAGCATAGTGTGTGTACAATTTGTATATGTGATGGTCACTGACACCACAAGACATCCTGGACTTATAACTTTGTTAGTCGGGAGCCTTTCAACGTAATTAGCAAGCCCCGCTGAAAGTCGTTGCACCCGTGCTAACATTCTGTATAGCTATACCGTGTTTCCGTCTAGGCCAAATTGGTCCCGTGGCCTCGGGGTACCGTTCGAATTTTTTTTTACCTGCACAAGTTGTCCATGACCGTGCTAGAACAAATTTGTTACTAAATTATGGTCCACATTTTGAGAATTAATCATTTTCATCGTGTCTCGTCTTGTCGTGACATCAATTTATTCAATGAGTCAATCTTTTATTTAATCAGTTCTATATCATGAATAGCATAGCAAGTATGTGGCAATTCTACAGAATAGAAGTGTATCCATGCATTTGTATCTAACATTTTATTAAAGAGACCAGAGGGTCAAGGGGAGAAGGGGTCAGCCACTCACCTTGAATTTTGCTTGAGGCGAGAGACTTGTTGGTCGCGCTAGACGGCGCCTACGCGATCACCTATAATCGCATAAGCACTTGATCAAAACACTGAACCATTCAAGGAGTTCGATATGTAATGCGAGTTCGAAAATGCAAGTCATGAAAGCCATCGAAAACATTCACAAAAGCGTATTCAGAAAACCAAAGCCAAAGAATCAATTACGACATAAAAAAATAGAGCAATGGGAGGTCTCTCCCGACTCAGCCGCAGAGTCTATCCTCGAGGTGCAATCTGCTGAATTTGTGACTTGATTTCGAAAAGGCCATTCCATAACGAAAAAATGATCTTAATTCAATCGGTCTCTTTAATCGATTCAAACGATCCCGATCAATCGGTCCCAACTGAGTGGATAGCGACAATGTTTTTTTCTTGCACATCTCGTGGACGAAAAATAGGGCACGATGTAGGGACGAGGTACTACACTATAACCAAATAAGAATAAGTTTCTTCTTTGAAACTTAAGAAGAGAACCTACCGCTAGAAAAACAATGAAGAAATATTTTCCCTCATCTCGGACTCTAGCTCCCAGGTTGACTCTTCGTCCGTATGGTTCTTCTAGAGCACGTGAATGAGAGGGATAGCACGGTTTCGAAACAGTTTATCCTTGCACTCCAAGATTTGCACAGGCTCTTCCACATATGATAAGTCTACCTTCAGATTCAGCTGACCAAAATCTACCATATGGCTCAGATCGTGCATGTACTTTCGCAACTGAGAGAAGTGGAAGACATTGTGCACATCTGACAGTAATAGAGGCAATGCAATCTGGTAAGCTACTAGGGCGACTCGCTTTAATATTTCAAAAGGACCTACAAATCTTAGACTAAGCTTGCCCTTAGCTCTAAATCTCGTGACTCCTCGCATGGGCATTACTTTCAGAAACATATGGTCGCCTTCCAGAAATTTAAGTGGTCATTGGTAAGTATCGGCGTAGCTCTTCTGCCGACTTTGGGCTATTTTTAATCTCTCCCGTATCAGCTTCACATTTTTACAGTCTGCTCTACCAGTTCTGGGCCGAGTATCTACCGTTCCCTAACTTCATCCAAACAAATGGATGAGCTGTACTTCCGACCATACAAAGCTTCATACGTCGCTATTTGGATATTGGACTGATAGCTATTGTTATATGTAAATTTGGCCAACGGTAGATAAACGTCCCAGCTTGACTTCAAGTCGATTGCATAGAGGTGTAATATGTCTTCAAGAATCTGACTCACCCACTCTGTTTGGCCATCGGTCTAAGGATGATAAGCTGAGCTAAACTTCAACTTGGTCCCCTTTGCAGACTGAAGACTACACCCAAAGCATGATACAAATCTCCCATCACAATCTGAGATGATGAATACCCATGCAGCCGAACTACTTCATCAAGTTAGTTCCGAGCAAGATGATCGATGCTCCAAGTGACTTTAATGGCAATAAAGTACGCTGACTTGGTTAATCGATCGATGATGACCCAGACGACATTGTTTCCCCGTGGCGTCTTTGGCAGGCCAACAATAAAATCCATAGTGATATGATCTCATTTTCATTCTGGAATGGCAAGGTTATACATCTTCCCGTCCGGTCTTTGCTGCTCAGCTATAACATACTGACATGCCATACATTGCGACACGAAGAGTGCTACATATCTATTCATGCCGTGCCACCAAAATTTTGTGTGGAGGTCCTTGTACATCTTGGTATTGCTTGAATGTAAGGAATATTTTGCATAGTGTGCCTCTAACAATATCAACTTTTGTAGTTCTGAGTAGACCGGAACATATAGTCGGCCCTTCAATCGTAGCACGCCGGTCTCATCTTCCGTAAAGTCGGATGCCTTTCCATTGAAATACAGCTCTCACATCTTCTTCAGCTATGGATTGTCCTTCTGAGCGGTCTTGATCTTTTTTTGCAAGCTCGGCTCTAACCGTAGTTGTGCCAACTACACTCCCCTGAATCGAACCCTGAGGTCGATGCCCATCTCTTCTAAGTCCCGTAATAGTCTGCTATTGATGGATAGCGAGGCAATGTATTTTTGACTCAGAGTGTCTTCCACAACATTTCCCTTGCCCGAAGTGTAGTCGATCGTTAAGTCATAATCTTTGATCAGTTCTAGCCAACGCCTTTGTCGTAAGTTCATCTCCTTTTGAGTGAAGAGGTACTTGAGGCTCTTGTGATCGGTATAGATCGCGTACGCCATGCCATAAAAATAGCGACGCCACAATTTTAGTGCGAACACAATCGTCGCTAACTCCAAGTCGTGCGTAGGATAGTTCTTCTCGTGCGACTTTAATTATCTGGAGGCAAAGTAGATCACCTTGTCTCGCTGCATTAGCACACATCCTAATCCCTGACCTGAAGCATCGCTGAATATTTGAAAACCCTCTACCCTATCCGAAAGTGCGAGTATAGGGGCCGAAATGAGCCGCTGCTTCATCTTCTGGAAGGAAGCTTCATAGTCGTCCGACCACTCATACACGACTCCCTTTTAAGTGAGATGAGTCAATGGCGATGCAATCTTCACAAAATCTTTCATGAAGCATCTATAGTATCCCACTAAACTAAGAAAACTTTGAATCTCACTAGCAGAAGTAGGCCGCTTCCAATCAACAATGGCTTCAACTTTCTTCGGGTCGACTGTAATGCCTTCGGATGAAATTATGTGTCCAAGGAATAAGATGTTGCTCAACAAAAATTCATACTTGCTCTGCTTCGCATACAACTTATTCTTTCGAAGAGTCTGGAGCACAGTCTGTAGATGTTCTGCATGTTGTGCCCTGCTCTTCGAGTAGACGAGAATATCGTCGATAAAGACCACTACAAATTTATCAAGGAAGGATCGAAACACTCGACTCAATAGATCCATGAAGGCATCAGACGCATTCATTAGGCCGAATGACATCACCGAGTACCCATAATGGCCGTATCGAGCACGAAAGGCTGACTTTGGCACGTCATCTGGCTCAATCTTCAGTTGATTATAGCCTGAGCGGAGATCAATCTTCAAAAATACTGAGGCACCTTGTAACTGATCGAATAAGTCGTTTATGAGGGGTAGTAGATACTTGTTCCGGAAGGTGGCTTTGTTTAGTTCGTGGTAGTCGACGCACAGACGTATTGACCCATCTTTTTTTACGAACAACACGGGTGCTCCCCATGGCAAAATGCTAGGCCGAATGAATCCCATGTCAAGCAACTCTTGCAACTGGACCTTGAGCTCCTTCAACTTTACAGGGGCCATTCTGTACGATGCCTTGGAAATGGGTTGGGTATCAAGGAATGTGTTGATGCTGAACTCGATTTCTCGGTCGGGTGGCATGTTGGGTAGCTCATCCGGAAACACGTCAGGGAATTATGCCACAACGTCGGTCCGCTTTTGCACCATCCTGTCGCATGTCTCGAACAGACGCCAAGTAGCCTTCACATTCAGAATACAACATCCTCCGAACAGAAATTGGTAAGATCACCATGCAGGTTGACGATGTTTCACCACATGAATCGCAGAATTCAGGTACTCCGGGTATACGGAAGGTGACCTTCTTTTTTGCACAGTCGATGGTGATATTACATGCGTCGAGCCAATATATTCCTAATATAACGTCGTATTCCTTAATATCTATAACTATCGCATCAAGATACACATGTTTACCTCTAATACAGATGATTCTGTCTCTGCAGCTAGTGTGCGTAAGTAGTTGTGTTCCCGACAGGATATTAACGCTAAGGTTAAGGCCTAGAGGTGCCACATCAATTTTGTTCTCGACGGCAAAGTCCGTCGATATGAAACTACGTGTAGCACCGGAATCAAATAGTACACGAGTAGGCACATTATTGAAAAGTAAAATACCTGTCACAACTGTGTCTGAGGCGAACGGCTCATCTCGAGTCATGGCATAGATGCAGCCCTGGGCATTGGGGCGACAGTCTTGGCCATTTTAATGTGCAGGCTGGGGGGCTCGAGGTGCCGGGCTACGGTTATCTGGATGATGTTGCTGTGGCAGGGAATTCTGATTCTTTCTTCTGGCCATGCAGTCTCGGGATTGGTGACCCCTTTTTTCGCAAAAGAAGCATCCCCCCGTCGAAGACAGAGCAGTTGGTGGCATGGTGTCCGAGGTAGTTAATGCAACAAGGTAATCGGTTCTGTCTTTTATAGCCGCAATTGTTTGGACACTTTATAGCGTGATTGTTGGCTTCCGTATAGCTAGGACGTTTGTGATTTGAGTGGCGTACAACATTGAAAACGACGGAAGGGTACTGGCTCTCAAGGCAGAGAACATGTTTCAGAGAATCGCCTGTGTTCTTGTATTCCAGCACGGCCACATGAGCAGCAAAATAGGGCCACAAACCCACTTCGAATCGTCGCATACGAAACTCCTCTGTAGGTAGAAATGCACCAGCAAATTTGGATAATTTGTTGAATTCTACCGTGTACTGTTGCACCGTTCTATTTTCCTACCTTAACTGCATGAATTCATTCTCCTTCTCTTGACGAATGACTGAGGAAAGGTACTCGACTTCGAAAGCTTTGCGAAACGTGGCCGAAGAGATCGGTGCTGAGTTGTTATCGTGTCGGATCGCTCGTTTGTGCATGGCCCACCAGTCGTGTGCGTTCAAACATAGTTAAAATTGTGTGCAGACTATTTGCTTGGATTCTTCGACGACGAGGAGCTCGAAGTGGTCTTCCAGCTCTTCCAACCAGTCGATTGCTATAGAAGGGCTTTCGGTACCGCTTAAGGAAGTGTGGCATGCTTTCTTGAACTTTGACACATCAAAATTGTAACTTCTCGGTGTTGCAGGTTGACGCAGGGGCTCCTCTGGGTCTACTTCGGTGGGTCGGACCATAGGCTCGGTGATAGCAGGCGTGGTTGCAGAGTTGCCATTGGCCACAATCGTGTGGACAATCTGTTACAGATTATCAAGTTGCTTTTGTTGCATCTTAGATTGTGCATTGAAGCGAGCTTCGAATTGGGCCTGTCATGCCTCCGCTTGTCGGTGTCGGCTTTCGTATTATTTCTGCTGCGCCTTTATCATGCTCAGCATCCTCTCGATGGCATCGTTAGAAGGTCCGACCCGCGAGCTATTCGAGCCAATCGAAACACTTTGTTCCCACTCGGCCACGGGTTCCGTCACTTCTAAAATACGCAGCAGCACACATTAGTCTTAAAATATTATGAACTCACTATATGGAACAACTTATCTCATCGACACGAGGTCAAAGGTTTGAGACTCTAGACGAGAAGCCAAAGGATGTAAAGCCATGCACTGATACCATTATGTCACGTTATGATTCTGTGGAATCGATAGTCGTCCCCCGGGCGTGATGTCATGCGAACCTAATTTACGATCGCACAAGGCATAGTCATAAGTTTATCTGAAACACAACATCTAATAGAGTATGCAGAGAAATTGAATAACACATATGTCACAGAAGAAAATTCCTGATAATATACATTATTTATAAGACTATTACAATCCTTGTCATGCGGGCTTACAACATGACTCGATTACAAAATGAACGCCGATGAGATAGTTGTTCCATACATTACATCCCTGTTTACACGCTAAACATTAAAAAGATCTGCTATCATGGGGAGTTGAGACATCTTTTTTCTGGACTGAATGTGAGTCTTCAAAAGATCAAAAGAAGCCTTTAGCACACGGACGAGGCTTCAAAATAACTAGCGTCGCCTTGAGTTAAGTGGCACGTCCTTATTGGTTTGGGGTACCTATGGAGAACGAGGATTAGTACATTACACTTGTACTGGTGCGTGGCAAATTAAGTTCCACGCTCTCATTTGGCTGAAAAAATTATATGACTTAATTTATGATCTTTTTAGCCATCCTAATAAATTTTAGACAAGCATATAACAGGTATAATGTAAAATTACGCTAAAACTTACCCACGGCAGAGTGTGTCGTGCAATTTGAGACTTACCATGTTCTTTTCTGTCAATGTTATCATTTCTAGCATAGTGTGTGCGCAATTTGTATATGTGATGGTCACTGACACCACAAGCCATTCTGGACTTATAACTTTGTTAGTCGGGACCCTTTCAACGCAAGTAGTGAGCTCCGTTGAAAGTCTCCACATAACCGATGCTAACATTCCGCACAGCTATACCGTGTTCCCCCCTAGGCCGAATCGGTCCCGTGGCTCCGGGGTGCCGTTCGAGGAAACTTTTACCTTGTGCACAAGTTGTACATGACCGTGCTAGAACAAATTAGTTACTAAAGCATGGTCTATATTTTGAGAATTAATCATTTTCATTCGTGTTCCGCCTTGTCGTGGCATCAATTTATTCAATGAGTCAATCTTTTGTTTAACGCAGTGCTATTTCATGATTCGCATAACAAGTATGTGGCAGTTCTACAGAATAGCAGTGTGTCCATGCCTTTGTGTCTAACATTTTATTAAAGAGACTAGAGGGTCAAGGGCGAGAAGGGTCATCCACTCACCTTAAATTTTGCTTGAGGTGAGAGACTTGTTGGTCGCACTAGACGGCACCTATGCGATCACCTAAAATTGTATGAGCAATCAAAATACTGTACTATTCAAGGAGTTCGATATGTAAATGCGAGTTCGAAAATGCAAGCCATGAAAACCATCAAAAATATTCACGAAAGTGCATTCAAAAAATCAAAGCCAAAGAAGCAATTATGGCATGAAAAGCAGAGCAATGGGAGGTCTCTCCCGACTGAGCCGTAGAGACTGTCCTCGAGGTGCAACCCACTGAATATGAGACTTGATTCCGAAGAAGCCATTCCATAACGAGAAAATAATCTTAATTCAACCGGTCCCCTTCAATCGATTCAATCGATCCCGACTTAATCGATAGCGACAATCTTCCTCTCTCGCGCACCCTGTGGACGAAAAATGGGACATGATGTAGGGAGAGAACCTACCGCTAGGAAAACAACGAAGGAAGTTTTTCCCTCATCTCGGACTCAAGCTCCTAGGTTGACGATTTGACCACATGGTTCTTCCAAAGCACGCGAACGAGAGGGATAACATGATTTTAAAGCTGTTTATCCTTTTGCTCCAAGATTTATATAGGCTCTTCCACATATGATAAGTCTGCATTCAGATTCAGCGGACCAAAATCTACCATATAGCTCGGATCGTGTATGTACTTTTGCAACTGAAAGACGTGAAAGATATCGTGCACAACCAACAGTATTGGCGACAATACAATCTGGCAAGCTACTGGGGCGACTTGCTTTAATATTTCGAAAGGACCTACAAATCTTGGACTAAGCTTGTCCTTAGCTCCAAATCTCGTGACTCCTTGCATGGGCGTTACTTTTATAAACACATGGTCGTCTTCTAGAAATTCAAGGGGTCGTCGTTGAGTGTCGGCGTAGCTCGTCTGCCGACTTTGGGCTATTTTCAATATCTCCCGTATCAGCTTAACTTTTTGTACAGTCTGCTCCACCAGTTTCAGGTCGAGTATCTGCCATTCTCCGACTTCATCCCAGCAAATAGATGATCTGTACTTCTGGTCGTATAAAATTTTGTACGGTGCCATTTGGATGCTAGACTGATAACTATTGTAATATGCAAATTCGGCCAACGGTAGATGAACGTCCCAGCTTGACTTCAAGTCGATTCCACAGAGGCGTAACATGTCTTCGAGAATCTGATTTACCTGCTCTTTTTGGCCATCGGTCAGAGGATGATAAACTGAGCCAAACTTCAACTTGGCCCCCATTGCTGACTGAAGACTACACCAGAAGCATGACATGAATGGCCCATCCTGATCTGAGACGATAGATATTGGGAACCTATGCAGCCGAACTACTTCATCAAGATAGATCTGAGCAAGGCGATCGATACTCTAAGTGACTTTAATGGAAATAAAGTACGCTGACTTGGTTAATCGATCGACGATGACCCAAACGGCATCGTTCTCCCGTGGCATCTTCGGCAGGCAAACAACAAATTCTATAGTGATATAATCTCATTTCCATTCTGGAGTGGCAAGGTTCTGCATCCTCCCGCCCGGTCAATGGTGCTCAGCTTTAACCTGCTGACTGGCCATATATTGTGATACGAAGAGTGCTACATCTTTTTTCATGTCGTGCCACCAAAATGTTATACGGGGGTCTTTGTACATCTTGGTACTGCCTAGATGCAAGGAATATTTTGTATAGTGTGTCTTCGACAATCTCCCTTTTCGTAGTACTGAGTCATCCGAAACACATAGTCGTCCCTTCAATTGTAGCACGTCGGTCTCATCTTCCGTAAAGTCGGACGTCTTCCTCGTTGAAATCAGCTTCGTATCTTCTTCAGGTACGGATCATCCTTCTGAGCGGTCTTAATCTTTTCCTGCAAGCTCGGCTCTAACCGTAGTTACGCCAACTATACTCCCGTGAATCGAACCCGGAGGTCGATGCTTATCTCTTCTACGTCCCGTAGTAGTCTGCTGTTGATGGATAGTGAGGCAATATATTTTTGAGTCAGAGTGTTTGCCACAACATTTCCCTTACTCGGAGTGTAGTTGATCGTTAAGTCATAGTCTTGATCAGTTCTAGCCAACGCCTATGTCGTAAGTTCAGCTCCTTTTGAGTGAAGAGATACTTGAGGCTCTTGTGATCGGTATAGGTCATGCATGCCATACCATAAAGATAGTAACACCATAATTTTAACGCGAACACAATCACCGCTAACTCCAAGTCGTGCGTAGGATAGTTCTTCTCGTACGACTTTAATTGTCTGGAGGAGAAGGAGATTACCTTGTCTCGCTGCATGAGCACACATCCTAAGGCCTGGCCTGAAGCATCGCTGATTATTTGGAAACCCTCTACCCCATCCGGAAGTGCGAATATAGGGGCCGAAATGAGCCGTTGCTTCAGCTCCTGGAAGGAAGCTTCACAGTCATCCGACCACTTATACATGACTCCCTTTTTAGTGAGGCGAGTTAATGGCGATGCAATCTTCGTAAAATCTTTCATAAAGCGTTTGTAGTATCACGCCAAACCAACGAAACTTCGAATTTCACTAGCAGACGTAGGCCGCTTCCAATCAGTAACGGCTTCAACTTTCTTCGGGTTGACTGCAATGCCTTCGGATGAAATGATGTGTCCAAGAAATGATACGCTGGTCAACCAAAATTTGCCTTTGCCCTATTTCGTATACAACTGATTCTCCTAAAGAGTCTGGAACATGGTCCGCTGATGTTCTATATGTTGTGCCCTGTTTTTTGAGTAGACGAGAATATCGTCGATAAAGACCACTACGAATTTATCAAGGAAGGGTCGAAACACTCGATTCATTAGATCCATGAAGGCATCGGTGGCATTCGATAGGCTGGATGGCATCATCAGGAACTCATAATGGCCGTATCGTGTACGGAAGGCTGACTTCGGCACGTCGTCTAGCTTGATCTTAGCCTGAGCGGAGATCAATCTTCAAAAATGCCGTGGTACCTTGTAACTAATTGAATAAGTACTCGTCTATGCGGGTAGTGGAAACTTATTATGGACTGTGGCTTTATTCAGCTCAATAGTCGATGCACAGACGCATTTACCCATCTTTTTTCTTCATGAACAACACGGGCGCTCCCCATGGCAAAATGCTAGGCCGAATTAATTCCTCGTCGAAGAACTCTTGCAACTGGACCTTGAGCTCCTTCAACTCTATTGGGGCTATTCAGTACGGAGCCTTAGAAATGGGTCGGGTATTAGGGAATGTGTCGATGTTGAACTCTATTTCTCGGTGGCAAGCCGGGTAGCTCGTCCGAAAACACGTCAATAAATTATGCCACAACGTCGGTCTGACCCGCGTTTGCACCATCCTGTCGCATATTTCGAACGGATGCCAAGTAGCCTTCAAATCCGAAATGCAACATCCTCCGAGCAAAAATTATCGAGATCACCATACAGGTTGACAATGCTTCACCACACGAATAGCATAATTCAGGCACTCCAGGTATGTGGAAGGTGACCTTCTTTTTGCATAATCGATGGTGGCATTTGTCACGACCCGCTCCCGAATAATCGGACACGAGTCGGACACGCCCAGCCTTCGTCGTTAGATACGACAAAGTAAGCTGTACCAACTAGAGAAATCTAACCAGATAATCATAAAGGTATATAATCACAGCATCTAAAAACGTATCCCAGAATGATCACTATAATCCACAATTCTATGTATATAAATGTACGAGTCATCAAGAATGAAATGTACTATGAATTCTAAAATAATATCTAAGAGTAAAGCTAACAGTCTAAACCTGAAACCTCAAGCTAAGTCATGGCCTCATCCTGCTCAGCTAATATCCTGGGCTCTGGCCCATATGGTAGGATGATATCCTGCAAGTACACCTACAACATATCCAGTCAAGAGCGGAGCAAAGTACAGTTCTAGGTAATGAAACATGAACATGATATGAAATGAGTACAAGGGTACATGAAATGAAATACAGGAATGAACATAAAAGTATAGGAAAATAGTACATGGAATAAGTACATGAACTATAGTACATGAATGTAAAGTACAGGAAATGAAATGTACAGGAATGAAACTATAATCCTGAAGTACCAGATATGATAAGTGCACAATATCGAAATATATCTAGTCCATGTGACCGGCTGGGGTGAGAACATGCACAGGAGTACATGAATAGGGTACTGTAGGACTTAAAAAATGAAAGTCATGCTGAGTTGATCAGGACAAAGTCTAAAAGTCACACTGAGTTGATCAGGACAAAGTCTAAAAGTCACACTGAGTTGATCAGGATAAAGTCTAAAAGTCACGCTGAGTTGATCAAGACAATGTTTAAAAGTTACGCTGGGTTCTACCAGACTATTTCCTCAAATATACGCAGAGACAGCTCATCATGTGTCAGAGTGTCATTATGACTGACAGCACGACAGTCAAAGAATGTCTCCTCGTATGCCACGTATGCATGGAACTCGAGAGATCACAGCCGACTATTGTGTGACTTTCGAAATCTTCTTCAACAAGACTCAGCCTTCATCAAATTGGCGTACCAAAAGAGCTTATTGTCATTTAATGCGACTGGCAAGGCAATCACTGTCAGAGATTTTTTGTCAGTCGAGGTACGTCGAATCAAGACAGCTGGTAGTTCTGCCTCAAGCTCGCGTATATTTTGAGCCTTCTGCCTCAAGTCTGCGTGTATTTTGAGCTTTTCGTTTCAAGTCTGCATGGATTCTGAAGCTTTCTGCCCCAAGTCTGTGTGGATTATGAAGCTTTCTGCTCCAAGTCTGCGTGGATTCTGAAGCTTTCTGCCCCAATTCTGCGTGTATTTTGAAGCTTTCTGCCCAAAGTCTGCGTGGATTTTGTCTTCAACAAGCCTGCGTGGATTTCATCAAATTGGAGTACGTGGCAGCCATGCCACTGATCTCTCACATGCGTGTCCTGTAACTTGCACACGACTCATGCACGATTGCCATGTGTCCAACAGTTACAGGCCACGTCCAGTAACTGCTCATAACCTTGCATATGTTAAATCCTGCGTGATTTTCAACTATGCACAGGTTGTGAAGACAGTTATCTTTTCAGTTATTTTTGACTCTATAAATAGAGTTCTTTTCTCATTCATTGTACAGATACATAGCTATCAAAATTGCTGTCAAATTCTTGAGAGCTTTTCTTCTTCGCATCGTCTAAGGGATAAAGCGATCATCTTCTAGATCGGATTCCTACAGTTGTATTTTCCCAGATACACAATAAATAAAGTGAATTTATTTATGGAAAACAAATTGGCGACTCTGCTGGGAAAAACCATCTCCTCTTCTGAGATGGCAACAACTCAATACGACACTTCGTCAGTCGGCTCGACGAAGAAGGTGATATCGATCCAATTCGATCAACTCGTCTACGAAGAAATGTAGCAGGCTAAGGGTGGCAAGCCCACTTCAGCCTCCATCACCACTGCCAAGTCGAAGGGACGGTCTATCTACGTCCCTAAGAATCTGTTGGCAACCAATGGTGAAGTTTCTGCCACAGTGTCTACTCCTAACACTGGTAAGAACTCTACTGCTAGCACACACGCTCTTGTGTGCTCGAAGACGACAAAAGTCAAAAGTCACGCTGACAGCACTGGCTCCTTAGCCAAGCCTGTTCCAGCGTGCAATCTCAAAGTCAAAAGTCATGCTGACAGTACTGGCTCCTTAGCCAAGCCTGTTCCAGCGTGCAATCTCAAAGTCCAAAGTCACGCTGACAGCACTGGCTCCTTAGCCAAAGCTGTTCCAGCGTGTATTTCTAAAATCAAAAGTCACGCTAACAGCACTGGTTCTTTAACCAAGCCTGTTTCAGCGTGTATTCTGTATACATCATCTAAGAAGAATAGCTCTTTAGCTATCTCTTCTTCCTTGCCAACTTCTACTAGAACTGGAGGTAATCTTGCTAAAGCTCCTTCACAAATGGCACACAAAGTCCCTTTGAAAAGAAACAACTCTTTAGTTGTTTCTTCTGCTCCTGTAGTGTTTACTTCAGGAACAGCTTTGACTGACAGTTTTGTTAGTCAAAGAAAAGGAGATGGTCTTTTGACTACTCTTCCTTCTGGACATTCTATGTCTCAAAACTTGAATAAGTCTAAGAAGAAACATTTCTTAATGTCTTCTTCTACGACTTCTTCGAATTGGGCACATAATTTGTCTATAAAAGAGGGTCTGTTACTAACTTCTAATCAAGGGGGTGGTTCAATTCTTCCTTCTCTGCAAATATCCAGATCAATGGAAGGAAAACTCCAAGTATCAAAAACCAATGTTTTACCTCCAACTGATCTAAGAACAAAACTTAATCAAACCCGTTTAGGAAACACTTCTGGTGTCAAAAAACCATACCAAACGGGAACAAAAGCAAGAGATCCAGATGCAGAGTATGCTAGAAATTATGTGGCTCAGATTAATCACTCTCTATATAATCAAGAGCCATCAAGACCCAAGAATCGGAAATATATTCCTAAAAATACACAAAGAATGTTATCTGATGTACCTCAATATTCACAGACAGATTTACGAGAACATCTTCAACAGAAGAGAAGGAATAATTCTGTGTCAATGGATCATGACCATGCTGAATGTGGCTTCCAGCCAAAAGTCATAATTCAATGCAGATGTCAATCAATGGATCATGACCATGCTGAATGTGACTTCCAACCGAGAGTCATAATGCAATACAGATGTCAAACTAAACGACAATCTGTCTTCAATCGGATTCAGTGTGAACGTATGCCTGATGAAGATGAACCTCTGTTTGCTTCTATCAACATGACCTCTCGGGAGACTGGGGGTAGAACTGATAGTCCAGATGGAGTATATAGAGGCACCAGATCAAGAGTCATGGCTTCTAATCAAAGGACTTTGATTTCTGAAGATGATTCTGAATTTCTTGGAGAATCTAACTTTCCACCTCTGCCTACTGGGGGTAATTCTCCTACAAATGACTTTGATACACAAAGTAATGATTCAGAACAAACAACATCCACCAGTTCATCAATAATCCCTCGTACAGTCACGACTTATATGGTCGATGGGAATACTGATGAACCTTCTTCTTCCATGACTCCTCAAGAACAAAGAATTGCTTCTTTGGAACAGCAAATGAAGTCTATGGCTGACACTATGAAGTCGATGTATGAACTTATGGCAGCTCAGCTGCAAAATCGACAGACTGTACCAGAAGCCATACCAATTAACACTGATGTAAGCCCAGTACATGTTCCTTCAGCAGTACAATCAAATACTCCTGGGCAAGCTCAACCAGTTCCTAGTCACTCGGGAGCTGGGGGTAGTGCTTATAATGCTGTTCCTCCTCCCAACTATTCTCTACAAGCTACAACTCCACAATCTTCCGGAGTTGTTACTGAAGAATTGAGGAATCTCCGAACTCAATTTGAGGCATTCAAACAGAAGGATGGTTTGCAAAGGTTAGGTATCAAGCAACCTTACCCGATAGAATGGAAGCAAGTATCTTATCCTCCTAAATACAAGCCTCCTACTATCTCATTCTATGATGGAACCACTTCTCCGAGTCAGTTTATTAATCACTTTGAAGTAATGACTGACCAGCTACAACCAAGTGACGCCCTCCTTACTCGGGTGTTTGTCGGATGTCTCAAAGGAACGGCTTATAAATGGGTGTATTACCTCATTTGCCGGTTTCAAACAAATGTTTCTTGAACGGTTCTATGAAGGGCTCAATGACATGACTATGTCTGCTCTTATAAGAATCAAGCAGAAAAATAATGAGACTACAGAGGATTTCATTGAACGGTTTCGAAGAGAAGCTCTGAAGATGCCTCTTGGAACTCCTGATGCTGTCACCATCGACACATGCAAATCAAATCTATTACCAATCATCAGCATGTGGACAGGATCTACTCAATTTCAAGATTGGCCTTCCTTCATAGTTAGTGCCAAGGCCGCAGAAATTAGTGCTGAAACCTTCAAAGGTTTAGGAGTGCAGATGACTCCCAAAGAAATAGGTCAAAGTACTAACAATAATGCTAAATCCAATACTCGCAAGGAAAAAGAAACCCTTGAAGTTAATCTTCAGAGTAAAGATGCATTGACTGTTTAAACTCCTCCTGCTTTTACGACCCAACAACCAAGAGCACCTCGTCCCAAAGAAGAATACTCTTTTGATGACGATGATGTCCTTGGTATCTTTGAATGTCTGCTGAAAGGTAATAAAATACAATTACCTGAAATTAAGAAATCTGATAAAGCTGGCAAGACAGATCATCCTAAATACTGTCCGTACCACAGAATATTGGGCCACACAGTTCGTACATGTTATGTACTGAAAGGAAAGATCCAGGAAATGATCAAATCTGGAGCCATCACTCTTACTCCGAAAGAGAAGACCGTCACCTCCAACGTCGTCTCTATGCAATTCGGAGATTTCCCTCCTCAACTCCTTGAAAACGGGATCGTTTCTATTCCCAAGACAACTCTTAAAATAGTGAATATTCCTCCTCCACAGTCTGAAGGATTAGTACCGATCACTATGGACACAGGAGAAATTATATGGATTCATCCCGATCTAGTGGCAGATTTTGAATCTCCTCCTCTTCAAAAGACTACTTCCCAAAAATCTAAGAAGGCTGGAAAAACTACATCATGTCATATGACTTCTTTCGAGTCTACTTCCGATACAGTACCGAAAGATAAGGGAGAAGCACTTGCTGGTGCTACTAGAACAGGGAAACCTTATCTAAAGGATTATTCCAAGAGTCCTGAGGATACTCCTGATATCCCTCCTGCTGACAAAGATGCTCATGATGTTCCTCTTGAGGAAGAATCATCCACTGCACCTGTTCCTTCATTGTACCTATTCCTTCCAAGCCCACAGCACTGGAGAAAGACAAACAACAAGTTCGCTTCGACAAACCAATCAAGAAGTCCCCTCCTCTTGGACTTCAGAAGCCTTATAACTTTGACATTTTAGCTCAACTCGCTAATACTCCAGCTAGAATGTCCCTCTTCGAACTTCTACGTCTTTCTAAAGAGACTCGGGAGACATTAAGTGAGGCACTTCTTCAGGCGGACTCTTGTCTTACACAATTAAAGAAGCCAGATGAAGAACCTACTATTTGCTTACATTGCAATAGTGTATTGGAGATCATCCCGAATATCACCTTTACACAAGATGACATGTTATTGGAGGATAATCGACATGATCGGCCTCTCTACTACACCAGTTATATCGATACGATGAAGATAGATCGTATCCTCATTGATCCAGGGTCTGCTTTAAGCATAATGTCAAAGAGTCTGTTGGATGAACTAAAAATCCTACTTCACAAGCTCTCCAAGACGGTTACTACTATCTTGGAATTCAATCAAAGTCGAAGCGAGCCGTTGGGAAAGATTCATCTGAAACTCCAAATAGGCGATTTCAGATCCAAAGTCACTTTCTATGTGATTGAGATCGTGGGATCTTATAATCTTCTCCTGGGAAGACCCTTCCTTCATGCAAATAATATAGTGCCTTCTACTCTTCATTAGTGCTTTAAATACATTGACAGCAATGGAAGAGTGCAAAAGGAAGTTGCTGATATAAATCCTTTCCGTGGGGTTGAAGCTTATTTCAGTGATTCCCGGTGGTACAAAGAAGAGTATACAAAATTAGTACAAGCCATGGAAAAAGAAGATCCGTAAAGTGAGACCTTGATAATTCTTGTTAAAGGTCGAACTACTCAGCAACAATCTCCTAAACCCTCTGGAGAAGGTTCTTTCATTATTCCAGTGAGCGGACGGATCTCTCTATTATCTCAGTCGCCTACTCAAGATACACTGATCATTCCTGTCAGTGGGTGTACTACAGTTCCTGTATCTTAACATATAAAACAAGATACTCTAGTAATCCCTGTTGGAGGGCGAACTACTCTTCCATCTCAGGTTTCAAGGGAGCTCACCTCTTCTGAGCCATTTGTTATCGATCTTAATCGAAACAAAACTTCCTCTCGTTCTTCTTCTCCGCCTTTAGTCATTAATTTGTCTAAGATTTCTAAGGCTCAGCCTTCTCCCAATGTAAATACTACTGCTTTTAAATTTAATGAAAAGTCTCCATCTTTGCAGTATATTGATGTGTGTAATCATGTTCATAGTTATTTACATTTGTTAGATGACTTGAGAAAAATAACCATAGGAGTTGTACAGACTTTTCATACAGGAGTATCCCTAGAATCAGTACAAACTTCATACTTTCTGGTTCCTAGTAGAAAGCCAGGAGACATCCCAATACTCTTCTACAAAGGGCCTCAGAATCCTTCTGATTTGGAAGACGATGACAAAGACGATGATACTGGAAGGTTACAATTACGTCGTTATAGTCAGCAATCTAAAGACATTATCAAAAATATGGGCTATGACTTCAGAACTGGCCTCAGTGATGGAAGAGGAAGAAAAATGCCTATCCGGATTCCTTCTCTGAAATATGGGAGGACAAAATGCGGATTAGATTATATTGCTCCTACTCCCTTTATCAATACTATCCATGAAGATCCCAAATCTGACGAAGATAAGAGATCTGATTCTTCTAGTACCACCTCTTGGGATTCCGATACAAGTATCGGTGACTTCCACTGCAACATTCTGTCATCCAACATGGTCTCCGTTGATGGGTCTGAAGAAGATGATGAAAACGAAGACGAATTTGAAATCTCACCTGAATCAGAGCAATGGGCTCAAAGGTTAGATAATCAATGGGAATTCCGATTTGAGCAAAAAGAACCTCCGACTGAAGACAAACTCGTTCAAATAGATGTTGGTGAAGAGGGATCCCCCAAACCAATATTCATTAGTGAAAGTCTTTCAGAAGCTGATAAGCAAGACATGATCAAACTTATTCATGAATACATCGATGTCTTCGCTTGGAGTTATGAAGATATGCCAGGACTTGATCCACAGATTGCAACTCACAAACTCAATATCATGCCGAATGCTAAACCGGTCAAGCAACAACAGCGACGATTTCGTCCAGATATTATGGATGCAATTGAAGCTGAAGTCAATAAACTCATGGCTTCTGGGTTTATTAGAGAGGAACAACATCCCGATTGGGTGGCTAATATAGTTCCTGTCCTTAAAAAGACTGGTAAGATCAGAGTATGCATAGACTTCCGCGATCTCAATGCGGCATGTCCTAAAGACGAATTTCCTCTACCAATTACTGATGTTATGATCGATAATACCTGTAGGTTTGAACGGATGTCATTCATGGACGGGTATTCTGGGTACAATCAGATTAAAATGTTTCTAGATGACGAGAAACATACTTCTTTCAGAACGTCGATCGGTACATACTGTTATACAGTTACGCCGTTTGGTCTCAAGAATGCAGGAGCAACTTATCAACGAGCCATGAGCACTATATTTCGTGAACATTTGCGGAAAAATAGTCGAATGCTACGTTGATGACATCGCAGTCAAAAGTCGACAAAAAGAGGATCACATCCAAGATTTGAAGACTATTTTTGATCTAATGCGTAAGCATCAATTAAAGATGAACCCTACTAAGTCCTTCTTAGGCGTCTCTAGTGGCAAATTTCTCGGCTTCGTCATTACCTCGAAAGGTATACACGTGGATCCCGAGAAGATCAAAGCCATCCAAGAGATGCGTCCTCCACGTACCTTAAAAGAGCTACGAGGATTTCAAGGAAGGATCGCTTATATCAGGAGATTCATCTCTAATCTTTCAGGACGCTGCAGACCATTCAATAAGCTTATGAAGAATGGTGTTTCTTTTGTCTGGAATGATGAATGTCAGAAAGCATTCGATGATATAAAACAATATCTGATGAGCCCTCCAGTATTGGTACCTCCTGTCTCAGGAATACCGTTCCTCCTATATACCCGAGCAATGAGTCATTCATTGGGTGCATTACTTGCTCAAAAGAATAAAAATGGTCATGAACAAGCCATTTACTATCTCAGTCGTACTATGACCGGAGCTGAACCTCGATATTCACCGGTCGAAAAAGAATGTCTAGCCCTGATGTTCGCTGTTCAAAAGACACGACAATATATCATTGGCCAGACTATTCATGTCATCTCCAGGATCAACCCCATACGAGTCATGATGAAGAAACCAAGTGTTTTAAATTCTCGATTGGCTAACTGGGGAATCTTACTTGCTCAGTATGACATGCATTATATCCCTCAGAAATCAGTCAAAGGACAAGCTTTAGGTGATTTTCTGGCTGCTCATTCAATTCCAGAGAATTCAAAACTCTACGATGAAATTCTAGATGAGGTCCTAGACTCAAATCAAATTGATGAAGAAGATTCTACTTGGCATCTATTCTTTGACGGAGCTTCAAGAATAGGTCCTAATGGTGACATCGTTGCTGGACTTGGAATTGTTCTTGTATCACCAGAAGGTCTTGCTATCCAAAGAGCTTATTCTCTCGATCAACCATGTTCAAACAACGTTGCTAAGTACAATGCATTACTCATTGGTCTTCAGCTCGCTAAACATCTGAATATTTAACATTTGGAGGCGTATGGAGACTCTAAACTCATTGTCAATCAGATAAGGGGCACTTATGAAGTTCGCCATCAAGATCTGGTTCCTTATCATAGATCGGCTATATCTATGGCTTCTTTATTTAAAGAATTCTTCATCGAGCACGTTAGGCGAGCATGTAACACAAAAGCTGATGCTCTTGCTAATCTCGCGGCGGTGTTAGCTATTCCAATTAGACGTCAACAAATAATTATTGTTTGCAATCGAAAATTATTTCATCTCGAAAACAATCTAACTCTAGGACTTCCAGTTGACACTGAAGAATCAACATCTCATGATGTCAATACAACAAGAGGATTTGGATTAAGTCGTAAATCATTATCATCTTCATCTGATTCTAGTATGGAATTCACCTTCAATAATTCAGCTGAGATTCAGAATACAGATAAAGATTGGAGACTTCCTTTCTTAGATTTCGTATTGTATGATATCCTTCCAGATAATCCGAGTGAGGCAGCATCTATCAGACGACGATCACTCAGATTCTATTACAATCATACTACAAAAACCTTATATCGTCGAGCTTATGATGGTTTACTTCTTCGATGTATTGCCGGTGATGAGGCTCAACAAATTATTCGCGAAGCACATGATGGAATTTGTGGAGCACATCAGCCTGGACCAAAACTTCAAGACCGTATTCGACGTATGGGTTATTATTGGCCCACTATGGTATCAGATGCCATCAAATATGCAAGGAAGTGTAAAGCTTGTCAAATTCATGCGGACTTTATTCATCAACCCTCAGAATTTCTACATCCAACGGCAGCATCATGGCCCTTTGAAGCTTGGGGCATGGACATTATCGGTCCAATCAATCCGCCGTCATCAAAAGGTCATCGGTTTATTCTCGCAATAACCGATTATTTCTCCAAATAGGCCGAAGCTATTCCTTTATCTGAAGTCAAAACTTCCAATGTTATCAACTTTATCAAGCACCATGTCATCTACAGATTTGGTGTTCCTTGACGCATTATTCATGATAATGGACCACAGTTCGTCAGCCAGAAGTTTACTCGATTCTGCGACGATCATCGGATCAACAATATGGCTTCTACCGCATATAATCCTGCAGCTAACGGATTAGCAGAAGCTTTCAACAAAACCATCATCAAACTCTTAAAGAAGTTTGTCTCTACTAACAAACGTAATTGGAGTGAGAAACTCGGTGAATGTTTGTGGGCTTACCGTAATACAGTTCGTAATGCTACTAAATGTACACCTTTCTCTCTGGTGTATGGATGCGAAGCTGTTCTTCCATTAGAGATTCAAATTCCTTCTTTAAGGATAGCAATCGCTAATGAACTTACCACCAAGAATAATGATCGTATTCGACTTCAGGAATTAGAAGCTCTGGATGAAAAGCGATTATCTGCTCAACAGAATATCGACTTCTATCAAGCTAGAATCTCAAGAGCTTTTAACAAGAAAGTCAGAGTTCGAGCATATCAAAAAGGAGAACTTGTTCTTGCAGTCAGAAGTCCTATGACTATGACTCATATGAGCAAATGCAAGTTCGATGCAAAGTGGGAAGGTCCCTATGTTGTGAGCTGAGTCTTCTCAAATGGAGCTTATCAACTCTCAGGACTGGATGATCGAATTGTTATGATGCCTATTAATGGCAAATTCCTTAAAAAGTATTATGTATAAATATAAATACATGTAAATCATCAGACAAAGTTCAAGTTCATGAATTCAAATGTTATTTTATCATGTATGATAGTACATGATATTAAGGAAGATCACTATCATCTTTCTCTATATTTGGACGCGGACCGCTGCCGTCCTTCGCGAAAACACGATCAGCAAAGGAGTTGAGAACTTCCTTGCTGGAACCCACGAGGAATTTGCAAGCAGCCATCCTCATGGCTTCCTCTTCTTCAGTCCTTCCTGGATCAAGCAGAAAGTCTAGAATGTCTCGTGGTGGCTTGGGTGCAGACGAACCTTCACCTGCTTCTCCTTCGGATGAACTGGATCGGCAAGGCGTTCTTCAGTGCCCTTCTGAACCTTCGGGGCGATTTCAGCCTTCTTGGATACTTCTTTAGACGACATTTTTATGTTGAAGAGTAGAAGTGTTCGTTCTTGTCATATTTCTGCTATATTTATAGACAAAAGTTCCTCAAATAATGAAGCGACACATTCATCCGACGGTTCGCCCGTTCATTAATGCCTGACGGTTCATCCGTTCATTTATCACATTCATCCGACGGTTCGCCCATTCATTAATGCCTGACGGTTCATTCGTTCATTTATCACATTCATCTGACGGTTCGCCCGTTCATTATAATCTGACGGTTAACCCGTTCATTCATCATCATTTGACGGTTCATCCGTTCATAATCATTCATTTTTGACGGTTTATCCGTTCATTCCATCATTTCTCAGTTTTCCCGTTCATCCCACATACATTTACGATTCATTATCATTTATCATCCATGTCAGTATCATATTTATGAAAATAATATCTAGTCTTTTGATTCTCGAGTCCAAAGATCATGAAAAATTGAGCTCGAAGATATTTTTATGTCTGAATTCTATTTTTTCTAATTAGTGTCAAACTAAGATCATCTCTGGTTTGATATCCTCTGATAGAATTATAAAGTTTATTTGTACATTCTATTCTATAGAAATGTGTCATGTATTATTTACCTCTGAACATATTTTCGATTACTATATCGTTACCAAAACCACAAAGTCCAAAATCAAATCAAAAGTTCTCATTCGTCTTTATTCAAAATCAAAATGTTGATTACAAGATCTATTTATTAGGAGTTATTAGCTCCTTAATACGATCAAGTACAATACTCATTTTCTCTTCATGAGCTTTTCGAACTTTTTCTGCTGCTTCAACAGCGACATTTTGTTCATCAAAAATGATAATAGCAGATTGGAGACGATTAACTTCTTCAATTTGCTCTGTCTGCATCTGCTCTCGCTCCTTTTGAAGAGTTTCACAGCGTTCGGCTTCAGAAATATAAGCAGTAATGACCTCAGCTTGCTCTGTTTCTATGACAGCAATTCGCTCTTGAAGACGAGCCAACTCCTCTTTCAACTTCTTCAGCTCTTCAGCTTTGGATGCTTTATCTTTCTCTAGAAGCTCTACTCTCTGACGAGTAGCTAATATTTCTTCACCCTTTTCTACTAATTTCTCAGAAGAAGAGGCAAGAAATGCTTCTAATGCAGCTTGCTGGGACTGGGCTTCATGCTCTAGTTGACTGATCTCAGCCACCATTAAAGAATGAATGTCTTCCTTCTTAGTCTCCCAGTATTTTTGGATAGTTATTTCCAACTCATCCAGGAGATGTTCGAAGAAGATGCACTGAGATTCGCAACCAGTATGTCGCAACGCCATGAGCGGGAAATTGATTATAGTTCGAAGCTCAGAGAAGGGCATAGCTTCGTCCTTCAAGAAACGCTTGGAGTACGTATCCAGATATGAATAGATGATATCTGAATACATCCCCAGAGTTCTTGCCAGTCCTGTCTCGAACCCAAGAGTCGCTGTCATCATTAAAGAAGAAGCTTGTATGTTTTCTATCCTGGGAACAGAGGTATGTTTGATCATGTTTACGTTTTCTATCCTGGGAACAGAGGTATGTGCCGCTGGAGAAGTTGGCAAGTGCGAGCTCCCTTCATCAGCATCAGTCTGGACAAGTGGAGCATGAGTTGAACTTATTGCTGCAGCGGTTCCTACTAGTCAAAGAAAAATAATCAGCATCTAAAGAAAAAAATAGTAAAAATAGAATTTGGAATAAAATTCTACCAGGCTGAGGTTCATATGCTATATATTGAGGAAGTCTCGCGTCTTCTCGTAGCCGGTCTATGATGGTGTCCGATACCTGCTTCATGTGACTGCTTCCAGCTCCAGAATTACTGGGCGCTGGAGCGTTGTCTGGAGATTGAGCAGGTTCAGAGCTGAGTTCCATTCTGTTTCCTCTGACTTTATCTTCATCATAATGAGTAGAAGTGCCAACATGCCAATCCTCTTCTTCTTCAGCTTCTTTTTCTTCTTCAGACTCTTTTTCATCCCCAGCTTCAGGATGAGTCTCTGATCCGGAGTCCATGATGTTCACATCTTCATCTATTCTTTGAGATGGATGAATCTCAGGAACAGTAATGATAGCAAGCTCAGTATTGACAGCCGGTTCAGTCTCTTCTGGAATATCAGTTCGAAGAATGATGTCTTTACAAACATTCTTCAACAAGTCATCAGCAGCTGATAGCTCGGACGTTGGCACGTCTTCATCGCCTCTGGCCAAAGAAATGTTTTCTTCAACCTGAGTTTCTGGAACTTTCGGTTGTTCCATAACTTCTGTCAGGGCTGGTTCTTCTTCAGAATATTCAATCTGGTCATCCAATGCCTGGATGACGCCCTTTGTCCCATGCTCAAAAGGGATCATCCTCATCTCTGAGGGTTCAGTAGCTACTCCACTTGTTGTCGGAGCAGTCGTGTCCTGAGCTCGAGCGGACTCTACCTCCGTCCGTTCAGCTGAAGTTACTGGAAGATAAAAATAATCAGATTCTGTTTTCTCAGTAGAAGCCGCTTCATTGATTTCTGGCAAAACCCCTTCACTCATAATCGTTTCCAGGAGTTTATTGCCCTTCATTTTGCCGACGGACTTCTTGATGTACTTGCCTCTCGACCTCCTTGTTATCAAAGGTGCATCGTCTTCATCAGTATCTTCGTCTTTATCGGCGGCGTCATCTTCGTCAACTGAGATGCCACCTAAAGATGAAGTGGCAATTACTGAGATCCCTTTCTTCTTCTTATTAGATGTCTGAGACTTAGTACTCTTTTTGGAGACTGTCTCAGATTCATCACTTCGCTTCCTCTTAGAAAGGGATACAAATATGGGAGGAAGAACTTCATCAGGAAAATTTTGCTCTTGAAATAAGTCATATAGGGGCTCAATCTCCGCTGTCTCATCTTCAGGTTCCGGAGAAAATCGTTGAGTAACAATCTTCTTCTTCGACCTTTTTGATGGAGCTAGGTCGTCTTCCGCAACAAAAGTCTTCAGATGGAAGCTCGGCATAAAGGTGCTCGACGAAACATAGAAGCGAGCATATGTGTAAAGCATCTTCGTCCCCGTGCTGGATAAAGGATTAGGCATAGAGAATACAGCTTTTGTATCTCTAGCCGCATAGTATCTCCAGGCCCGAGCTCCGTCAATAAGCCCTCCACGAGCAGAAAGGCAAGTGGTGGCATTCCCAACATGAAGTTGGTCATATCCGAATTGCCTGGCAAATCGGATTGGTAGATACGGCTCCAGATACGTCATTTCTTCATGACGGTATACTAGATGAGAGGGCCGAATTCTCTGCAACCACTGAAAGGCTACATCATCTAGCCTGTGCCCGTTATCTCCGTCTATCATATTCAAGGGCATGCTCTCATAACCCAGTGGTGGAGGGACACAATGAATGGACCAATGTGACGCTCGATTCAGAATATTTCTGTATTCTGGAAGAGTGTGAACCTTCCAGAAAGTTTCCCTGGAGTACTTCTCCAAAAAGAGACTGCCACTCCCTCCTGCTCCCGGAGGTATCAGACCATCGTGATGAAGAAGCATCCAACCATATAGATATGTGAAGGGCATCTCTATTCTTGGGAATTCATCGGTCATCCTCCTCTGATCAGATAGCATATTGGTTACAAAATTCCGAAGACCTGCGTTCAGTCTACAGGTCATCGCTGATAATAAGTCTATCTTATAACCATACTTGAGGCGCACTGCTGCAAAAATAATACCTCTATGTATTCTGTCCAAAGAGCTGGAGCCAGGAACGACGAATCTTCTTAACCAAAGAGACAGGAATCCGGCTAAATGACCGTTCCTTGACAGAGTCTTTCCACTCTGTCTCACATACGAGCTGAAGGTGGTTCCAGCTTTAAACTCATACCAGTCTTCAGTGATCGTGAAATCCTTGCAGTCATACTTCTCCAGTAGATAAATGATTTCACTCTCAGAGAGAGGCTTGAAGGAGTTAATTTGGTACCATCTCTTCTCGTTTATCTTTTTCTCATCCTTTTCACGGTTCATGAAAAGATAAGACATCCACTTCTGGATGTGGTTGCCGGCTTCATCTTTAGAACTCTGGTAATACAGAGTACATGTGCCGAAATGGCACATCATCTCTTCAAATAGGTGCACCATCTCTGGGTTCTTCTCTGACAGAAAGTTCAGCTCTTCTGTCATAGGCACATACTCTTACGGCAGTGTGCCCGAAGGCAGATGCGAGATGTATTCCATCTCATGAAGGGCAAAGCCCATCTCCCCTTTGGGAGTCATAAATGTCCCCGTCCTGTGGTTATACCTTTCAACCAAGGCCAGGAACAGAAAGGGGTTGGGTCTGAAGCCATAGGATGAATTGACGATCGCGTCATAAAGGTTTACCTTCTTCAGCTCACTCTCAAAATTCTCCAGAGCCCAATGGACCAAAGTCCTCCAGCTCACGTTCTCCTGATTCATTAAGCCGTTCATCCTCGGCGTCGAATCAGTGGGGTAGAATGCATTCTCGTTTGCCATGAATTCATTTATGAAAACAGGCATCCTGAACGGCATCAATATTGATGAGTCCTCAGGTGGTACACATCCCGGCTTCAAACCTCGAAACACGGATACATGATTCTCTGGAGAACTGAAGAATCCCTCCTTCCTGTAAATGATACGGCTCGCCTTTGCCTGCTGATATTCTGTTAAGTGCCAGGACATCTTTCTGGGATAACTGGCATGCATGAATCGCATGATAGATAAGCCCCTAGAAACCTTCAGCCAGTACAAGGGCTGCTTTACATCACCTTCGAGATAAAAGCAGACCTTCTCTCTGATCCTCTTTGGTTGTGACTTCTGTGCTATGGCATCTCCGAACAGAAATGCTGGTTTCTTGTGGGACACCAAATCAAGACTCTGAAAGGGTTGACCATTCATCAGACAAAGTAGAGTTGTATGGTCTTGATTTGCCAACAACGACAGTCTAGCTTCTGGAAGGTCAAACTGAGGAAATTATACATGAGATAAATCATGTTTAAATGAAAAAGTCAAGTGCCCTTCATAATCTGCCTCTTCACTTCGGATGTTCACTACAGAAAATAAAAGAAGACAAGGTCTGATGTGTTTCAGTAAAATCTATGTCTACGAGCCTTATGCGTGAATAGCAGTGTTCGAAAGAAATTTCAAAAGTCACACAGACTTCATATTATCAAAACACGCTGAATGATTTATTCACGTAGGTGATTAATTCACACAAAGTCTAGACAGATTAGAATGAAAAGTCACGCATCATTGACCAGATTCACATTTAAGTGAAAATGATAAAAGTACGCTGACAGATCAAGACTAATCTATCCAGAGGATGACTCTCAAAAGTCTGCGTGACTATTTCAACATTGACATCTCTGCCAACATGTGAAAAATCACGCAGAGTCATGAAAGCTGCGTGAATAATTCAACATGGACATTTCTGCCAACATGTAAAAAATCACGCAGAGTCATGAAAGCTGCGTGAATAATTCAAACATTGACATCCCTGCCAATACATGAAAAATCACGCAGAGTCATGAGAGTCATGCTCATTTGCGTGAAACACAGAGCTTCGTAAACACGAAGATGTGAAGTATGGCCGACCCTAAAGAGGGGGCATACTTTATTAAATATCCTTTGCCCTAAGAAGGGGGGATATATTTCTGAAGTTCATTATTTGTCTTCAGATCCTAAGATTTCTATGTGGAGTTCATCTTCATCAAAAACATCTTCATCAAGTCATCTTCAACAGTTCGTATCCCATCCATCACTTACGCTGTATAGGAGGATACGTGACTTCGTGTTGAGGGAGTCTGTCGGTGGTGGCACGCGAGGAAGTCGCAGGAGCTTTCCCTTTGGCCTGAGCGTCGGTTTTCTTAGGAGCCATTGCTGCTGAGAAGGGGAAGAAGAAGTCGGGGAAGTTGAAGTTCGTCGGGGAAGATAAAGTTTCTCTTCTGTGGATTTTTCTTTCTCTAAAGCAAGTAAAGAAGGAAAGAAGCGATTTATGGCTTATTTATAGGCTCATGAAGAATTCCAAACGGCAACATCATTATTTGCCTCGATTTAGGAGCTTTGCACGGGATCCTAACTGCACAGAATCCCAACAGTCCAATCATTTCGGAGTAAATCTCTCTTTAAAGTCATCTCAGCGTGACTAAATTCATTTTATCATCTCGATTTCAAAGTATTTCGAAATAATTTATTATTTTTCGAAAACTTTGAAGGGGGTTTTTGTAGGACTTAAAAAATAAAAGTCACGCTGAGTTGATCAGGACCAAGTCTAAAAGTCACGCTGAGTTGATCAGGACAAAGTCTAAAAGTCACGCTGAGTTGATCAGGACAAAGTCTAAAAGTCACGCTGAGTTGATCAAGACAATGTTTAAAAGTTATGCTGGGTTCTACCAGACTATTTCCTCAAATATACGCAGAGACAGCTCATCATGTGTCAGAGTGTCATTATGACTGATAGCACGACAGTCAAAGAATGTCTCCACGTACGCCACGTATGTACGGAACTCGAGAGATCACAGCCGACTATTGCGTGACTTTCGAAATCTTCTTCAACAAGACTCAGCCTTCATCAAATTGGCGTACCAAAAGAGCTTATTGTCATTTAATGCAACTGACAAGGCAATCACTGTCAGAGATTTTTTGTCAGTCGAGGCACGTCGAATCAAGACAGCTGGCAGTTCTGCCTCAAGCTCGCGTATATTTTGAGCCTTCTTCCTCAAGTCTGCGTGTATTTTGAGCTTTTCGTCTCAAGTCTGCGTGGATTCTGAAGCTTTCTGCCCCATGTCTGTGTGGATTATGAAGCTTTCTGCTCCAAGTCTGCGTGGATTCTGAAGCTTTCTGCCCCAATTCTGCGTATATTTTGAAGCTTTCTGCCCAAAGCCTGCGTGGATTTCGTCTTCAACAAGCCTGCGTGGATTTCATCAAATTGGAGTACGTGGCAGCCATGCCACTGATCTCTCACCTGCGTGTCCTGTAACTTGTACACGACTCATGCACGATTGCCATGTATCCAACAGTTACAGGCCACGTCCAGTAACTGCTCATAACCTTGCATATGTTAAATCCTGCGTGATATTCAACTATGCACAGGTTGTGAAGACAGTTATCTTTTCAGTTATTTTTGACTCTATAAATAGAGTTATTTTCTCATTCATTGTACAGATACATAGCTATCTAAATTGCTGTCGAATTCTTGAGAGCTTTTCTTCTTCGCATCGTCTAAGGGATAAAGCGATCGTTTTCTAGATCGGATTCCTACAGTTGTATTTTCCCAGATACACAATAAATAAAGTAAATTTATTTATGGAAAACAGGTACGACTTAGGGCCCGTGTGCACGATACGAGGCCTAAGCTAGGCACAAGAATATAGTAACCGGGATTGGTCACATGGCTAGTGTATTTTCCTACCCGACACTAATAAGTACAAGAATGAGAGTACATGAGTACATATTGTCGTGCCATGACGTGTCACAAGAAGAGTACAGGAATGTAAATACACAAAACCGTAGAAAAGTACTTGCCTTGCTCCAGGAAGGTATGGGTAATGAATGGAGCTGGATGTCCTCCTGTTTATTTTAAGTACAAGTTGATTAAAATCTAAGTAAGATCCATTTAATTATCTCATAACCTATCTATAAAATATCTAGGATATTAAAAGGGTAAGCCCTAAACAAGTTTTAGATAACAAAACTTAACTCCTAATCATAGAGTAATATCACTAATCAGTGCTTTATGAGATTCTATTTCAAGCTACAGAAACCACTATTCAAATGTCAGGTTACCTTATTTAACAAATAATATGCCACCTTCTAGAAAATAATTAGAGTCTAGAATAACTATTTATATATAGAGAGTAGCTAATGAATTATCATTTATATAAAAGACTAGATAAGAAAAATACTCTTTATAACAAACTAATAATAATGCACTTTCTAACTATAATACTTATTTGTAATAGTTAGCACAATACAAAAAATGGAAATTAAGAATTTTTCTTAATAAGCAGCATTGCTTAGATTCAAGGATAGTTTGATTTGGAAGAATTCTATTAAAATAATACTGGTAATATTTTCCATAATAAAAATCGTTACTACAGTAACTGACCTAGTTCTACTCTCGGCTCAAATCATCACATCATCCGGTAGTCCAGTTTAACCCACCACAATTCTATACATACCAAGGCCCAGCATTATGTATAGAACTTATCAATTCCATCCCCATGAACTAGCAAAACCATGGAATAGTTCATCTAAGCCCAAAATAGGCTTGACCTATTACTGCACTTCCACTAACACATACCTATCAACCTTCACTAGATTCCATGAGTTAACAACTCAGGATCCCAGAGACTGTTAAACTCCAACTCGAAGAGAAATAGAATAATGATCCACGAAAATCACAAGAATATATACAAAATTTATACATGAACCAATATCTAATAGCCAAGTTAAATTCTCTAAAAAAAACGGCTAACTGTTACTGATTATTGATCTGAAGAACACATCCCAAACATAACATTCTAAAATACTAAATTTAATACAACCATATTGAATGAGAAAATATATACATAATCTAAGAGGAAATGAATTTGAAAATTCACTGGAAACATAAATAAAACTTCATTGTTTAAGCATATTCCCAAATACTGTAATCCACTGCCCCAACTATACTCTGACACCGCTAACTCTCAGCACCAGCTGGAAGGAACACGAACAGGACGGACACGAGCTATAGCCTCGGACACGCACCCCAAACTCGAACACGAAATCCATACCACCCAACCACGAACACGATACATGAAATAAACGAACACAATTGAGATTAAAATCAAGCAACTAGGCACGTCTGCACAAAGAATTCGAATAGGTAGATGAAGAAATTACCTGAGGAATTCTGAGCTTGCGATCACAGATCACAATGGGACACCAAACTTCGTGTCCAGATTCCTCATGCTTGCTCCACCAATATGAAGTACTCTCCCGATGATCACAATACTCAAAGTCCAGAATTTATTGAAACTAACCAAATTAAAGAACAACAATCGATCACAAATTATCATAAAAAAATTCAGATCAATAAGTGAAAACCCAATTTACCAAGTTTAGAGATTAGTGAAGGAGAAGATCCAAACAGCCGCTCGATTGTTCAAAACCAGAAGATCTGATCGATCGTTCAAACTCAGCGAGATTTCAACTGGAAGATTCAATACAAGGAAAAATTGAAAATAATTAACAGGGGAAGCAAATCACCGATCAATCGAGACTGAATCGAGCTCACCGTCGTCGAAGTTCGGTCATGCCCCCTCGAAGAAGAAGGATAAGCCGAAGTTGCTTAGAGAACTCGTCGCAAGAAGGAAGACGAGTCTCGCCACCTCTTAGTTCGCCGGAGAAGAGATCGTCAGCCCGCTGAAGTTTCGCCACACGCTCGACTGATTGCCGGAGAAGGAGGTTCTCACTCCGCTGACGTCGTCGGAAAGATGTCCGCACTTTGCTCGAAGGAAATCGCCGGAAGAAGATCACCGGAGGGAGAGTTCGGGTCGCTGTCGTGGCCGGACTCGTCGCCGCCGCTGAGGAAGAGTAGATCACCGGAGAAACGACTCCGTCGTCAGTTGGGGGAAAATGCCAGCGGATCTCGTCGGTGGTGGAACTAAAATTGAACGAAGTCGCCAGTAACCTTCGAAGCACTGCCATGGCCGAGAGTTCGTCTGAGTCGGTGGAGATGAACGTCGCCGCTGCCATGAGCTAGGGTTAGGTTTAGGTCGGATTGGAAAATTTGGGGTGAGCCCTAAAAATTTGGGAAGAAGAATAAATTGGGAAAAAAAATAAGCAGCTCACTCTCTCTCCTCAGTTCTGATATAAAGAGAAATTGGATTTTTACAAAAAACTCCCCCCACCAATGGAAGTCTTTCAATGGAGCCCTCCCCTTTTTCATTTATTACAAAACTTGTTAGGAAATTAGTTAAAAAGTTGTTTAGGAGATTCAAAAAAAATGGGGGCCACTCAAATTAGTTGTAACCAACTTTTGAAAATTAAAAAATATTCCTGCTCCAAATTCTTCCCTCCAAAATATTCATAAAGTACATATTTATAGGAAAAAAATAAAGTATTATTATTAAAATTTAAATTCCACTAAAATGGGAAAAGTGGAGTTACAAATCTCTTCCCCTTGAAAAATTTTGTCCTCGAAATTCAAAGACTCACAAAAAGTTCAAACACAATCATTTATTGAAAATAGAATTTTCGAACACAAGAATACAATCAAGCAAACAAGCTAGGATAGCGCTCTCACATCTCGTCTTCGCGCTCCCATGTGGACTCATCCGGAGAGTGGTGTCTCCACATGACGCGGACAAGTGGAATCGTCTGGTTCCGCAGGCGCTTCTCCCTCCGATCAAGGATCTCCACTGGCTGCTCCTCGTAAGTCAATCTCGGACCCATCTCTAGCTCTGAATAGTCCACCACCTGGCTCGGATCTGGAATGTAGCATCAAAGCTGGGACACGTGGAAAACATCGTACACTCCCTCCAAGCTAGCTGATAGTGCCAGTCGATATGCCACCTCGCCAATTCGTGTTGTCATATCGAAAGGCCTGATAAATCTCGGACTGAGCTTCCTGCCTCTGCCAAAGCGAATGACGTCCCTAGTCGGTGAGATCTTCAGGAATACTCTATCTCCAACCGCAAACTCCAGTGGCCGTCTGCTGTTGTCCGCCTAGTGCTTCTGTCGATCCTGTGCAACTCTTAGACGCCCTGAGCCTTCGAGATCAAATACGATAATTACACACAAGAAGTTGAAATAATACGATCTAACAATGATCAAGAATTAAATAGGCACAAATGGAATGAAGTTTCGATTACAACTTAGAGGAGCAAAATCATGAAGACACAACTATTAAGTACGATAAAAAAATTAATAGTTTAACACAAGTGGACTAAGACAAAATAGGAAAATCATGGTCAGATAGACATGATTTAAGATCAAAGTCTAGACAAGACATAATACGTATGGAATCAAAGTCTGGCAATGTATAATTTGAGGAAATCAATAATCTAACGATAAAATGCTAGAAGGGAAATTAGCAAGGGTTGATTTAGGAAATGTACGAAATACTCAGGAGATATAGTATCAAATCAGGATGAACGTGCAAGGATCTGTGATTTTCGAAAACCAATAATCATATGGAAAAGGAAATATAATTTCCATGATACCCGAAAACATATAGGTATTTGAAATCACTTTGCTTAGAATCCCTACCCCGCCAGTATATATCTGACTGCAGTGGACTTTCGGCTCCGTAACTCAAATAACAATATATCACCGAATACTCTGTCAACCTTATCAATTTTCCAACAATCATTGTCGAAACCACCCAAGATATCAAAGGTATGAAAAAAATCTCAATAATACTCGAAAACGTATGAATGTCTGAAATCACTTCAACTTAGAGTTCATGCCTCGCTAGTGCGCTGCTGGCTGTAGTGAACTTTCGGTCTCTGTAATCCAGATAACGGCTGCAGCGCGTACTACCACACCCTAGGGTCATCGAATAGCCTTTGAATTTTATCCATAGGAAATTTTCAAGGAATTAAAATAAGTTTCAATAGTCTAAGTCATGAAAATGGTGAGGTTATCTGACTATTAGAATACAAGGGTTTATGATATACTAAGAGACTACAAGGAATCCAATCAGTGAGTATAAAAGGGCAGCCAGGGAGATTTAAAATTTCAGACAGGGAGTGAAGTTTTAAATTATAATGAGATTTCAACTGATATCTGGAATGGTAACAAGATTCCATATATGGGACATTATCCCGAAGGGATAACAGAGTCTCGAAGGATGAACAAAAGCAAGGCATCAAATATAAGATAATGTCGCAAAATAAGAAATAAATTGCGCATTGGAAACGAAGTTCAACAAAATGTCAATTAACGACAAAATCTCGAACAGATCCCGAATAGGAAATGAAATCTCCAATAGTATACAAGTCTCATTAGAACTAAAATATCAACAAAATTGCAGATAAAAAGTAATTCTCGAACAAGAAGCAAGGTCATGACTAGTGAGGAGAAATAGGGTATCAAGTAGAGAATAGGAAACAAGCATTGAATGGTGAGTATGAAACAAGCAAAATCTCAAATAGGAAACGAGGTCAAATAAGGTCGTGAACAAACAAATTCTTGAATAGGAGGCAAAATCTCGAACGAAAGCAAGGTCCCGAATAGGAAACAGGATCTCAAAATCACGATTAGAAAACCAAATTTCAATAAAGCCTCGAATAGAAAACTGAAATGAGTAGGAAGCAAGATCGAAACAAAGTTGGAAACAGAACAAATTTTTTTAAAATAGGAAACAAAGTCATAAAAATGAATATGAAAACATGGTATTAAATAGCGGATATGAAACAAGTGAAATCTTAAAGTAAGAGGCAAGATCAAATAAGATCGTGAATAGAACAAAAACAATTCACGAATGAGAAATAAAATCTTATAGGGAACGAGTCAAAATTTCAAAAATAGAAAACGAACTCTGCAAATGAAATCTCGAATAGAAGCAAGATTCAAACAAGGTTTTGAATGGCATAAGTTTGAATAGGAATGTAATCCCGAAGTAAAATCTTAAATATCAACAGAGTCTGAATAGGGAACCAAATCTTGAATTAGGAAACGACGCCATAGGAAACAAGTTATCGAGCAGGAAGAAAATCTCGAATAAGAGCCGAGTTACGAACAAGAATGGAAACAAACTTTCAAAATACATCTCGAATAGCGACCAAGGTTTCAGAATAGGAAATAAAATCTAATAATCCTTAAATAGGAAACAAGGAGGTTTTAAGAAACAAACTAGGTGCAAGAGGAATCTAAGGAAAAACTGGATTATGAATCCTGATCCATGGTTTCTCCAACCATGCAAAAGAGTCTTCTGTCTTCAGTCTATCTTCAGTATCCCTCCGGGACTGGAATCTCTTCAATCTTCTCCAACTGTCCTGACGTTGACTGGTCCATGCGGCAGTGCTCCATGTGATTGCTGAATCTGGAGAGGCGGTTCCTTCTTCTGTGATACTGGTGCTTCTCGTGCTGGTCCTTGGGCTGTGTGATCAGCGGTCTCCAATATTCCTTGACTTGGTGGGCAGGCGATCAGCAGTACAAGTATAGCTTTCGTCTTTTGTGACACTCTTTGTGGTGATGTCCTGATGACGGCAGAAACTGTAAGTGGTCGTCATCTGAATCTGAGTCTGGATCTCCCGCTGGGGCTGAAATGCAGAGCCTCTGATAGAAATATACGTCTGCTGGCGTGATGGCTGTTGAGACCTGTCCTTGATGATGCGACTTGCTGGCAATCCTTTATTAAGTGAATGTGGACCTAAATCTGCCTCTGATGATGCAGCTGATGACGTGACTGAAGAAGCGCCGACTGAGTGTTGCGATGCTTTGCGGATCCATAGTAGTTGTTATCTCCGTCATAAGTCTTTCTGTCTCTCCTGAGCTTCAGCTTCTCGTCTCGTTTTATTGTCTGTAGTACATTCTAGGTTTCCTGGCTGGTAGCTTAAATGTTCAGAGAAGTCGGGTCCTCGAAGACTTGGATGATCTTCAGTGGCGGCTCCAGGTTCTCGATCTGCTCCTTGGTACAAGAGATTCGCCCGGTGTCGAAAAAGTCCTACGGTCTGAGAGTCTGGAAATCAGAAGTCCTCCAAAACTCGAGAAATGCATTTGTAATTCTGGATTGGAAAAGGAAGGCCTGCTGGTGTCAAGGAACTCTTGAAACGCCTCCGTCAACTGCGTACTACCCATGGGGACAGTAGAATGATAGAAGGTAGTGGAAGCTCAAAATCCTCAAGTGTAGATGGATCGACTGTTCTGATATTTGCGTGTCTGAATCGTCTGAAAAATAGAAAACTGTTAAAATGTCCTAAACCTAAAATAATAAGTGTTTATAGATATCAATATACCTGATATACTTGATATACCATTATTTCCCGATTTCCTATACTGTGATCAAGTTTTCCTAGTTTAATCAAGTCTCCTAATAGTACTCTAATACCTAGGTACCATTAGGATAGACCTGCATGGGCCACCACTAAAAACATGTCACGACCCGCTCCCGAATAATAGGATACGAGTCGGACACGCCCAGCCTTCGTCGTTAGATACGACGAAGTAAGTTGTACCAACTAGGAAAATCTAACCAGATAATCATAAATGTATATAATCACAGCATTTAAAAATGTATCCCAAAATGATCACCATAATCCAGAATTCTATGTATATAAATGTACGAGTCATCAATAATGAAATGTACTATGAATTCTAAAACAATATCTAAGAGTAAAGCTAACAGTCTAAACCTGAAACCTCAAGCTAAGTCATGGCCTCATCCTGCTCAACTAATATCCTGGGCTCTGGCCCATATGGTAGGATGATATCCTGTAAGTACACCTGCAACATATCCAGTCAGGAGCGAAGCAAAGTACAGTTCTAGGTAATAAAACATGAACATGATATGAAATGAGTACAAGGGTACAGGAAAAGAAATACAGGAATGAACATAAAAGTACAAGAAAATAGTACAGGGAATAAGTACAGGAACTATAGTACATAAATATAAAGTACATGAAATGTAATGTACAGGAATGAAACTATAATCCTGAAGTACCAGACATGATAAGTGCACAATATCGAAATACATCTAGTCCATGTGACCGGCTGGGGTGAAAACATGCACAGGAGTACATGAATAGGGTACGACTTAGGGCCCGCGTGCACGATGCGAGGCCTAAGCTAGGCACATGAATATAGTAACCGGGATTGGTCACATGGCTAGTATATTTCCCCACCCGACACTAATAAGTACAAGAACGAGAGTACATGAGTACAGGAGTACATGATGTCGTGCCATGACGTGTCACAAGAAGAGTACATGAATATAAATGCACAAAACTGTAGAAAAGTAGTTGCCTTGCTCTAGGAAGGTACGGGTAATGAATGGAGCTGGATGTCCTCCTATTTATTTTAAGTACAAGTTGATTAAAATCTAAGTAAGATCCATTTAATTATCTCATAACCTATCTATAAAATATCTAGGATATTAAAAGGGTAAGCCCTAAACAAGTTTTAGACAACAAAACTTAAATCCTAATCATAGAGTAATATCACTAATTAGTGCTTTATGAGATTCTATTTCAAGCTACAGAAACCACTCTTCAAATGTCAGGTTACCTTATTTCACAAATAATATGCCACCTTCTAGAAAATAATTAGAGTCTAGAATAACTATTTATATATAGAGAGTAGCTAATGAATTATCATTTATATAAAAGACTAGATAAGAAAAATACTCTTTATAACAAACTAATAATAATGCACTTTCTAACTATAATACTTATTTGTAATAGTTAGCACAATACAAAAATGGAAATTAAGAATTTTTCTTAATAAGCAGCATTGCTTAGATTCAAGGATAGTTTGATTTGGAAGAATTCTTTTAAAATAATACTGGTAATATTTTCCATAATAAAAATCGTTACTACAGTAACTGACCTAGTTCTACTCTCGGCTCAAATCATCACATCTCCCGGTAGTCCATTTTAACCCACCACAATTCTATACATACCAAGGCCCAGCAATATGCATAGAACTTATCAATTCCATCCCCATGAACTAGCATAACCATAGAATAGTTCATCTAAGCCCAAAATAGGCTTGACCTATTACTGCACTTCCACTAACACATACCTATCAACCTTCACTAGATTCCATGAGTTAACAACTCAGGATCCCAGAGACTGTTAAACTCCAACTCGAAGAGAAATAGAATAATGATCCACGAAAATCACAAGAATATATACAAAATTTATACATGAACCAATATCTAATAGCCAAGTTAAATTCTCTAAAAAAATGGATAATGTTACTGATTATTGATTTGAAGAACACATCCCAAACATAACATTCTAAAATACTAAATTTAATACAACCATATTGAATGAGAAAATATATACATAATTTAAGAGGAAATGAATTTGAAAATTCACTGGAAACATAAATAAAACTTTATTGTTTAAGCCGATTCCCAAATACTGCAATCCACTGCCCCAACTATACTCTGACACAGCTAACTCTCAGCACCAGCTGGAAGGAACACGAATAGGATGGACACGAGCTATAGCCTCGGACACGCACCCCAAACTCGAACACAAAATCCATACCACCCAACCACGAACACGACACATGAAATAAACGAACACAATTGAGATTAAAATCAAGCAACTAGGCACGTCTGCACAAAGAATTCGAATAGGTAGATGAAGAAATTACCTGAGGAATTCAGAACTTGCGATCACAGATCACAATGGGACACCAAACTTCGTGTCCAGATTCCTCCTGCTTGCTCCACCAATATGAAGTACTCTTCCGATGATCACAATACTCAAAGTCCAGAATTTGCTGAAACTAACCAAATCAAAGAACAACAATCGATCACAAATTATTATAAAAAAAATTTAGATCAATAAGTAAAAACCCAGTTTACCAGGTTTAGAGATTAGTGAAGGAGAAGATCCAAACAGCCGCTCGATTGTTCAAAACCAGAAGATCTGATCGATCGTTCAAACTCGGCGAGATTTCAACTGGAAGATTCAATACAAGGAAAAATTGAAAAGAATTAACAAGGGAAGCAAATCACCGATCAATCGAGACTGAATCGAGCTCACCGTCGTCGAAGTTCGGTCATGACCCCTCGAAGAAGAAGGATAAGCCGAAGTTGCTTAGAGAACTCATCGCAAGGAGGAAAACGAGTCTCGCCGCCTCTTAGTTCGCCGGAGAAGAGATCGTCAGCCCGCTGATGTTTCGCCACACGCTCGACTGATTGCCGGAGAAGGAGGTTCTCACTCTGCCGACGTCGTCGAAAAGACGTCCGCACTTTGCTCAGAGGAAATCGTCGGAAGAAGATCACCGGAGGGAGAGTTCAGGTCGCTGTCGTGGCCAGACTCGTCAGCGCCGCTGAGGAAGAGTAGATCGCCGGAGAAACGAATCAGTCGTCAGTTGGGGAAAAATGCCACCGGATCTCGTCGGTGGTGGAACTAAAATTGAGCAAAGTCGTCAGTAACCTTCGAAGCACTGCCATTGCCGAGAGTTCGCCTGAGTCGGTGGAGATGAACGTCGCCGCTGCCATGAGCTAGGGTTAGGTTTAGGTCGGATTGGGAAATTTGGGGTGAGCACTAAAAATTTGGGAAGAAGAATGAATTGGGAAAAAAAAGCAGCTCACTCTCTTTCCTCAGTTCTGATATAAAGAGAAATTGGATTTTTACAAAAAACTCCCCCCACCAATGGAAGTCTTTCAATGGAGCCCTCCCCTTTTTCATTTATTACAAAACTTGTTAGGAAATTAGTTAAAAAGTTGTTTAGGAGATTCAAAAAAAATGGGGGCCACTCAAATTAGTTGTAACCAACTTTTGAAAATTAAAAAATATTCCTGCTCCAAATTCTTCCCTCCAAAATATTCATAAAGTATATATTTATAGGAAAAAAATGAAGTATTATTATTAAAATTTAAACTCCACTAAAATGGAAAAAGTGGAGTTACAGCATTGCAAGTGCCGAGCCAATCCATTTCCAATATGATGTCGTAGTCCTTAATATCTAGAACTATCGCATCAAGATACACCTGCTTACCTCCAATGCAGATGATTCTGTCTCTGTAGCTAGTGTGCTAAGTAGTTGCGTGTCCGACGGGATGTTAATGCTAAGGTTAAGGCCTAGAGGTGTCACAAGAATTTTGTGCTCGACGACAAATTCTGCCGATATGAAACTATGTGTAGCATCGGAATCAAATAGTACATGAGCATGCACATTATTAAAAAGTAATATATCTGTCACAACTATGTCTGAGGCAAACGCCTCATCTTGAGTCATGGCATTGACGCGGCCCTGGGCATTGGGGCGACGGTCTCGGCCATTTTGATGTGCAGGCTGGGGGGCTTGTCACGACCCGATTCCAAAATATATAGGGAACCCAAGGCATGAGCATGCCAGCTGTACAACTAGAATACGTATCCCAATTTAATGGACTTATCATAATCGTACTACGCTGTAAATTATACTAACATATGCTAACTAATCTATATCTCAATTCACAATAAAAGATAAAAATCAAGAATAAACAATATATGTCATGGTCTGCAGCCCATTAACGTATATGTTTAATTAGACCCGAAGAACAATATGGGCCTTTAAAGCTAAGCTATTAAGCAGAGAGTAAGTAAATATAAAATTACGGAAGACACCTAAATAGGAAATAGCAACACCAAGAAGATCAGTGAACTAACTAAGTATAGGAAGAATTTTCTTAATCTGCCTTAAATAAATGGGGGTGTAGAGGAGTTCGATCATTGAATAGTATTGATGACGAGAACACAAATCCAAGCAGTTCATGAAGAGAGAAGTTCTAAATCAAATAAAAGAAAAATTTTGAGAGACACAATATGTAATTTTTGTACAAGAACAAGACACAATTTAGGTAGGTACCTAGGGTTTAGTTCATAGAGACTTGATAATAAAACTTGAAGGGAACAAATTTGGTACCTAAGATGATATAATATTAGGCATGAGGAAATATAAAATCAAGGATTTGATCTTTGAATTTATTGCATAGCTAGGAAGAGAATAAGATCTTTCTCACTCACATAAATAAAATAAATGATTGTGTTGTCAAATGACGAAAGTATGTTTGCAAACATAGAATAGAAAATTACAAATTACAGGTTAATGATACAGTCTCGGGCTACAACTTTTGATTACTTAGGGTAAATAAGAAAATCAAACAGGCTGAAAACAGGATGAAAAAAAATTACACCAAGTCATATTATGGTATAGCTTATCTAGTCCGGTTCTCTAAGATAACATATGATTCCTAAGATACGATTAGTCGATCTTAAGCCAGAATCTAACTTATTACATTGGAAGCTCTGTACCTTCTCCACTAGTTCACCCCATTCTATGGTCTAGCTTCATCAATATAATTTCTAATAACACGATTTAAGCTGTTGATAATAAAATCTGCCAAGGTCTTTAACCGTCCTCGATTCTTGAATATTGACATAGTATTTAATTATTAGTCTTTCTCCTCCATCTATAACAACTTCTTCCTCTAACTGTTTACTACAACTCAACCTTGGATTATATCTATTAATCTAATTAAGAATGCTCTACTTCTATTTCACTCTCACATTTCTATCATGAAATTTTCTTCATTCTCATCTCATGATGTTATGTTTCTTGTCAGTCTTGTGAATATTGTAATTTTGGTCATGAGTATCAATAATCTATGATTCTAGATTCTTTTATCATTTCTACTTGTCACAACAATTTTATAAATTCACTTTTGTCTGCCATAAAATTTGCATCATCCATTTCTTCGAGCTAGCCTCCTCATCCTTCTTTGAACCTCAACCTCAAGTTGGATTTTCGACCACACAACTTGCTTAAGTTGTATCCTTTCCGCACTTCTCGCTACGTCATTATAGGTAGTCCTTATCGTAATCTTCACCTCCATTGACACTTCTCAGTTTCCATATTCCAAAAAAAAAAGTTCTTGCGATTCCGTCGTTGCTCCTCTTCAATTATTTATCCTAAACATAGTATTGCTCCTGTGATTTTTTTCTTCTTCCTGTAGCCACTACATATACCTTAATCCAACACAATTGTTCTAGTAATAATTCTTCTAGGATTTCTTACTAGCCTGTATCGACGAAGGGTTTACTAATCTACTACTTAAGATAAGGTTTCTACTCTATTCTCGAATCTCTAGCTATGGCTAACCACTAAAATGGAAAATCATAAACGATCTTCAACTCAACCAACCCTTAACTCTATACTATATTTTCTATAAGTCCTATATTAATTCTCTTAGCAGTATAATCAATAATCTACTCTTTTTAACAAAAAAAATACAATTCTTACAGACACGGCTAACTCTCTTACACCTTCTTATTAGGCAAGGGTCGAGGTTGAGCTAAACAGATACACATATCTATTGGTCAATCTTCTAGTCCTAGTCTTCTATTGATCCTTTCAAGGCTAGTCTCTTACTTTATCTGATACTCCTAGGTTACACATCATTAGGATATTATCACTCAATAATAATAATCCTCTGGTTCTTCTATTCAAGGTTCTATTTTAGGCAAAGGGTACCACAGATTAGTCTAGATGTCTTAGGGTCTTCTTGTTAGGGTCCAGGCCTATACTGTACTCGATTCCGACTCCTATCTTAGGGAAATATCTATAAAATTCTATCCACCTTAGCTAGTTACCTGGTCTTATCAAGTATGGACTCATATATCCTCTAAATAGAAATTTTCTACTGCAGAAGGACGCTACTCCTACCTACTTGGTTCATCTAGTATAGGTGTCCATCTCTACCCTTCTCATCTTTAGACAATCCATTTACTATAATATTCTATCCTCCTTACTTGTATTACACTATATAAAAATAGTTTATCAATCGTAGAGGTCGTCTTTCCGAAATAGGAAAATACGAGAATTTGATACAAGGAGTTCAAGAGGAGTATTTTTGAATACAAACACGAGATTCAAGGGCGATAATGGAATTCAAAGGAAATTTTAATAACAGTTGTCAATTGAGATCCTAATACATTATCCTATTGCAGGCTCGTCTGGTACAGTAACGTAACCGAAACAATTTAATCAGGACTTACATGGGCCAACAAAAAAATATAACACGTCCCAGTTCCAAAATATATAGGGAACCCAAAGCATGAGCATGCCAGCTGTACGACGAGAATAAGTATCCCAATTTAATGGACTTATCCTAATCGTACTACGCTGTAAAGTATACTAACATATGCTAACTAATCTATATCTTAATTCACAATAAAAGATAAAAATCAAGAATAAATAATATATGTCATGGTCTGCAGCCCATTATTAATTAGACTCGAAGAATAATATGGGCCTATAAAGCTAAGCTAATAAGTAGAGAGTAAGTAAATATAAAATTACGGAAGATACCTGAATAGGAAATAGCAACACTAAAAAGATCAGTGAACTAACTCAGTATAATCATCTACCTGGAGAGATCACCAGGTCCTCGGGGGACTAGCAAGACATATAAAAATAATACCATAATGAACTGTAAATGAAACATGACAAGGTAATAAAAGCTCAGGTCATAACATGGTTTCGCACCCCCATCATCGAAATAGTAGACCACCCCAACAACCAAACAAGGACATGAGGTGACCCACCATTTCGAGACAAGACACTATCCCATGTCCCAACACAAACTAAACCTAACCATCTAGGTGTAATACAAGTCAAAAACTATACTGGAACGTATAAGTGGGTAGGAATGAAGCAAAATCTGCCAGAGGCTTTCACATGATCTAGTATACATCCGGACTGGATCTGACGCGCTGTCAGGGCCACTGTATGGATATATCCCCTAGCCATACTTTGCATCACTAGCATACCTCCCGACCGTGCCCTGACGTACAGTCAGCGGCCGTTGCCGGATATATCCACTAGCAATACACCCATAACCGAGAAACTATGAACCCATAACCGGGCAATCCAGTGAGGCTGTGGGCTAGCTCATATGTCATAGTAGTTTTCCCCGCCCATGTATCACACATGTCATATCCATGTCTCGACGAACCATATCTCTATGCAAGTCACTATCTAGACTCCGCTAATCCATAAATGAACCAACACACGAACCGCCCGTATCGGTATCAAGTCGAATACGTAGGTTCATACCAAATCTATGATCCTCACTCTTGTGTCATGTATGAAACGTGTCAACGGGTCAAAGAAGTTACGAAGCATAACGTCAACACATCGGGAATGTCAACTATCACATATGGTCACACACGCACGTACGCACACAAACATCGATAGATATATCGATGGCACCCAAGTCATACTTGGACGAACTCTACTAATGTAAAATACTAGCAAACACACAAACATCATGAATCAAGTACAAGTGTAAGATGGTAAGATATCTTGCCTGCGGTATCGGCAAGGGCGTAGTAAACAAGTCCAACTCGTATTGCTGCTGCCTCCTGCTCATGAACTCCTATAAATAATAAATAATAATATATTTAGTATCCAATTATAATTATAACTTACCATATATAGATACTTACTATAATTAGACTCAATCAATCAACCATCAATGCCATAATGGCTATATTGACTTTCTAGATACACTACCATATATGGAACCAAAATATTATGGTAAAAAAAGTTTAAATCATAAAATATATTATTTACATTTCTGGAAGAATGGTGATTCAAATTCTGAATATAAAATTATATATTTATTTTACACAAAAATGTCACTGAAATATCGCATATGTACTCTAGGACAACATGTCGAAGTTGATTCGGAACGGAGTTGAAATACATGGAAAAATTCACAAATTAAATATTCTGGAATAATTCAGTTTAAATTATGAAAAATATCAATTTACATATAAATTAATTGAATTTATATCATATATTATATTCGGAACGTTGTTGTCTCATATATACTCGACGAGCCTCTCGGCTACTACCACGGCGGTGTTCAAGTCTTGTACCCTCTATTGTTGTAATTCTTGAGCCATCCATGGTTTAAGTTTAATGAGGAAAAAGAATAAGCTACCCTCCTCGCCCATGTTAGATATCGTGAGCATCAAGCGTGTGCACTCTACAATATACTCTTTGATCGCCTCGGTATGCTTGAGTTTCCGTAAGCTTCGTCTCACTGCAAACTCAATATTCTCTGGATAGAACTGGGACTTGATCTCCTTCTTGAGATCCTTCCAAGTCTCTATCGAGCATAATCCCTTTTCGGCTTCCATGCACCTTCGACGCCACCACAACATATACAATATCGTCGATAAGATAGAGTGAAGCAATATTCACCTTCTCGGCATCATTATTGATGTACAACACCTTGAAGTTGTTGGTGCTTTCTTTACATGAAAAGATCTTGCTCTCAACATGCCTTGTAAATTTTAGTCCCACATTGGAAATGCACCATGAGTTATCTCAACATATATACTTGGGTGTGTTGTTGAAAGATGCACATGGGGTGGTGACCCTAAGGAGGAAACCATGTGGGTGATTTTACTATGAGGTAAGAATAAGGCTCCAAGGATGAAGCATTAATGCTTTTGTCATTCTCTTGGATTAATTCCATTTGGAGCTAAGCCTCAAAGGGGCTTAGCGACTCGGACTCGGACTCGGACTCGGGCTCGGGCTCATGGGCTCATGAGGCGTAATGTGGCATTTTGTTGGCACACTTTGCACTTAGCACGTCCGCAGTTATGCGGTCTTTATACGGCATGCGGCTCATATGCGGCCATGCGGCACATGCGGTTTATGCGGCCTTGCGGCTCATGCGGTCCATGCGGCTTATGTGGTCCATGCGGCCCATGCGGCCATAAGGCTCATGCGGCCAGGCTGCTGCTGCTGCCGCATGGAGGGCTCCGCTGTCTGTACAGATTAAAAATTAGTTATGAAAAGGCTGAATCAATGCGATTAATTCAGATCCTATCTTTGTGGGATTTGAATTAATTTTGTTGCTATCTTTGTGGGATTTGAATTAAATCTAGTTGCTATCTTTTGAGATTTGATTCAATCTTTCCATAACTGAAGAGGCGGCTAGGGTTTCCACCCTCTCTCTATAAATACTCTCTTCTGGCCTCCTTTGTGGTACTACAAAAAATACAAGTCAGAAAAGGAGAAAGAGAGAGAGAGAGAGAGAGAGTTGCTGCCACCATTGCAAGTACATCCGAGGAGTCAGAACAGAGGTGACTTCGAGCGTTCCACAAGTTCTTCAAACTTGCTGGTTCCTGGAAGCAGATCGTGTGGGGCGAATCTTGCTTTGAGCAACGGTATTTTGACACCCCAGCATTGTTTTTCTTCTCATCTCTCTCTAGATTATTGTAACTCGTTCTGTCCCAATTGCAACACGTTTGCAAGGAAGAACGAGATATCTTCTCTTCTCTATTTTCTTCCTCTATATTGTAATCGGGTTATTTGGTGTTTGTATCTTCGTAGATCTTTGTTGCATCTGTTTTACCATCTTTGATCAAGCCTCGGGACTAACAATCTCAAAGCAAGATCCGTGTAGATGGAAAACATTAATGCTTCGCTTCTCCAATCGGACTTCTGTAAGTTGGAAAAGTTCGATGGAGAGCATTATCAAGTCTGGAAGAGAAAGGTTTACCTAACTCTTCAACTGAAAGACGTTGATCATGTTTTGTTGGAGGAAGAACCCTCTGTTCCAGACACTGGATCTACTACCGCATTCAACGCGGCTACCAAACTCCAGGCCAAGTGGAGAAGGGAAAATAGCATCTGCAGGCTTCTCATCCTGAATGCTATGGAGGACTCCCTGGCAGAATCCTACTCGAAGAAGGAACTTGCCAGAGACATATGGGAGTCTGTGGAAAATCTGTATGAAGAAGACAAGAACAGGAGCAAAATGTTTGTGGTTGAAAAATATCACAAATTGCTCTTTGAGGACGAAAAGTCCATGCTGCCACAGGTGAAAGAATTTTTGAAGCTGCGTCAGAAACTGGAAGACGAAGAGATGTCCCTTCCCGACAAGTTTGTCGTCGGAGGGATCGTCTCAAAACTTCCTGCTGGATGGAGTACCTTCTATGCAAGGATGTACAGAAAGAAGCTAGACATTAGCTTGGGAGATCTACTTCAAGAGATCCATTTTGAGGACGAGATGCGTTCCCAACAGAAGGTGGATACTCTGTCCAAACAGTTGGCTAAAGCCAATCTTGTGCAGACGAGAGATCCCAAGGGGAAGCAGGCGGCTTCTCATCCCAAGAAGAAGGACTTCACTAATCTAAAAGTGAAGGGTCCTTCTTTCAAGCAACAGAAGACTAAGTCCCACGTGACTTGTTACAATTGTGGCAAGAAAGGCCACTATAAGAGTGAATGCCGATCTAAGCCTAAACAATCAGAGAAAGGTGAGCCTAATAAGGTTTCATTGGTTTCTAACACTGTTGCTATGATCGGACAGGTCACAACTGTGGGGGTTGACTCTGACTGGTAGATAGACACTGGTGCGACTTGCCATATCTGTTCTGGCAAGGAATGGTTCGTCACGTACCAGCCGATATCTGAGAAGGTTGTCATGGCGAACCAGGCCCAAGTTGAAGTTCTGGGGATCGGGACCGTGGAACTGAAACTCACTTCTGGGAACACTCTGACGCTTCAAGGTGTGAAGCATGTTCCGGCGATTGCCAAGAACCTGATCTCTGGGAGCCTGCTCTGCAACGCAGGCTTGAGGATGGACATCAATGCTGGTCAGATGGTGATGTCCAAGAAAGGAACATACTTCGGGAAGGCTTATCAAACCGAAGGAATGTTTAAAATTCAGCTTGTCAACCAGTTTGATGACATTATTGCCGTTACATTTTCTGATTATTCTCTTGAGTTGTGGCATAATAGACTAGGACATGTTTGTTGTAAAAGAATTAACAAAATGTCTAGTCTAGGACTTATCTCTAAATGTGGCGGTAAGGTGGAGAAGTGTGAAGTGTGTGCTCAGACGAAGATCACAAGGAAACCCTTTCATCGGGTCAATCGAAGCACAGATCTTCTAGAGTTGGTGCACTCCGATATCTGTGACTTCAAATATTTCTCCACGAAGGCCGGGATAAAGTATTTCATAACCTTCATCGACGACTTCTCAAAATACGCGTTCGTCTACTTGCTCAAGTCTAAAGAAGAAGCCTTCGAGAAGTTCAGAGAGTTCAGGGCCGAAGCAGAGCGGCAGACTGGACAACAACTCAAGAGGTTAAGAAGTGATCGAGGTGGAGAGTACAGGTCTCATGAATTTGCATCGTTCTGCAAAGAACATGGAATCGTATGCGAGACTACTGCTCCATATTCTCCTCAATCCAACGGAGTAGCGGAGAGGAAGAACAGAACGTTGACAGAAATGATGAACTCAATGCTGCTAACCGTGGGTCTTCCTAAATGCTACTGGGGAGAAGCTGCAATGACGGCCACTTTTATTCTAAATAGAGTGCCATATGCAACTTTGGACGTAACTCCTCATGAACTCTGGTTCAAAGTCAGACCAAACTTGAATGTCATTCGAGTGTGGGGGTGTCTGGCATATGTGAAGCTCCCAGATCTAAAGATTTAGAAGCTAGGGACAAGGACTACGAAGGCGATCTTCTTGGGGTATGCCGAGAAGAGTGATGCTTGGAGATTTCTTGATATTGAGTCAAATCATATCATCGAATCTCGCGATGCTGAATACTTTGAAGGCAAGTTTGCAAAAGACAAAATATTGTTCTTTCGGACATTCCGGAAAATGATGTAGGTGCAAATGAGACTGAAATCTCATATGAGCCAGTAGTCCAAGAAGAAGCTGTTGTTGATAAAACAACTCTTATACCAGAACCCGCAGAGCCGTCAGCTAAGCGAGCGAGGAGACCGAAAGACTTCGGAGATGACTTTGTCACCTATCATGTGGAAGCAGATCTGCTTACCTATGATGAGGCGATGAAGACCAGAGATGCTATCTTCTGGAAGGAGGCAGTGAATGACGAGTTCGACTCTATCACCTCCAATAACACATGGGTGTTGGTAGATCTACCTGAAGGAGAAAAACCCATCGGATGTAAATGGATCTTCAAGAAGAAGATGAAGGCAGATGGAACTATTGACAAGTTCAAGGCCAGGCTGGTAGCCAAGGGATTTTCTCAGAAACAGGGGATAGACTACTTTGACACGTACGCTCCAGTAGCTCGGATGACCACCATCAGGATGTTAATCGCTCTAGCAGCTATACATAAGTTGGTGATACATCAGATGGATGTAAAGACAGCATTCCTGAATGGGGAGCTGACCGAAGAAATTTATATGCAACAGCCAGATGGATTTGTCGTCAAAGGTCTTGAAGACAAAGTCTGCAAGTTGGTAAAATTATTGTATGGTTTGAAGCAAGCTCCCAAGATGTGGCATGAGAAGTTTGACAAAGTTATTAGGTCAAACGGCTACAGAGTCAGCAAGACAGACAAATATGTTTACACCAAGTTCGCTGATGGAAGAGGAGTCATCGTTTGTCTGTACGTGGATGACATGCTAATCCTAGGTACGGATATAGGCTGTGTCACAGAGACAAAGAAGTTCCTCTCAACCAAGTTCAGTATGAAGGACTTGGGGGATGCAGATGTCATATTGGGCATAAAGATCATCCGGACAGACACTGGAGTAGCGCTGTCACAATCTCACTACATTGAGAAGATGCTCACACGCTATGGGTATAAAGTTCTTCCAGGGATCGATACGCCATACAGGTGTGATCAGAAGCTGAAGCCAAACTCAAGGGAAAGCGTCAGGCAGCTGGAGTATTCTAACGTTATCGAAAGTTTGATGTACGCAACCACTGCCACAAGGCCTGACATAGCTTTCGCCGTAGGAATGCTGAGTCGGTTCACAAGCAACCCAGGTGTTGAGCACTGGAAAGCTGTGAAGCGGGTGATGAGATATCTCAAGAAGACTCAGACATATGCACTGCACTACAACGGGTATCCGACAGTAGTGGAAGGCTTCAGTGATGCTAGCTGGTATTCAGAGGTGGAAAGCGAGAGATCCACAGGTGGATATGTCTTTTCCTTGGGTGGAGCTGCTATATCGTGGAATTCGAAGAAGCAGACTATACTCTCTCGTTCCTCCATGGAATCTGAATTTTATGCACTTGAAACTGCAGCAGATGAAGCAGAATGGCTTCGGAAGCTCATGTATGATCTTCCAGTGGTTGGGGCTCAGATACTGGCAATACCGATATACTGTGACAACCAGGCGACTGCGGCGGTAGCATCAAATGACCTCTTCAACGGGAAGAAGAGGACTGTGCGGTTGAAGCACAGGGCAGTACACGATCTTATCAAAAGAGGTGTAATTGCAGTAGTTGATGTTCGGAGTCAGGAGAACCTGGCAGATCCATTCACAAAGGGCCTCAAGCGCCAGTTGGTCGATGACACAGCTTGTAAAATGGCCTTGAAGGCACTCTGATAGTGTGTCTTTGTAATCCTACCATAAAGTTTTATGCTATTAGTTCAAAGAGAAATCTACTAGGCATCTAACTTTTGGTTCAAAGGAGGATCACTGACTGGGAAACTATCAGGTAACAGTGGGTACTTGTTCTCTGGAACATGGAAGGGATACGGACCCATAACCACTGTTGTCTACTATGTAATTTTCTGCAGAAAAAATAGATCCTGTGGAAGGATGGCTTAAACGCCTTAATGAGTTCTCAGGCAGAGTGAATGCCTGGTGTGTTTTACAGGAAGCACGGTAGAACAGTACTACAAGGAGTGAAACTCCATACTACAGTGGGATGACTCCACCATGAGGTTCCCAGGTAGGGATAATGCCTCGGCTTTGTAAGCCAAGTCATAGCGGCGTATCACCACAAATAGGCAGGTAGCCTAATGCTGTATGACGTAATTAAAGAGTTGTAGACAGCACTACAAAGGGGAGGATGGCCCCATATTACAGTGGCACGACACCACGATGAGGTACCCAGGGAGAGGTAAAGCCTCGGTATTGCAAGCCATGTCATTGCGGCGTAACATCGCAATGAAGCCTTAGGCTTCATGCTGGGTAGTTTGGCATTACAAAGAGGCTTGTGACCTCATGCTACAGTAGTATGACACTACGATAAGGTTTCCAGGTAGGGGTAATGCCTCGGCTTCAGGCCATGTCATAGCGGCGTAGCACCGCAAGGAAGCGCAAGGCTTCATGCCATATCTCTTTAATAAAGAACTCACCTATAGTGTATAGAAAGAGATATCAGGCCGTCTCTTGAGGGTAAACTTGTAGACGCCCAAAATTATACACTGAAACCAGGCTGGCACAGGGCCTTTAATGTGCAGCCAGAAGCACACGTAACTATACTTTGTGAGTGGAAAGAATTACAATTGTGGTACAGAATTCAAGGCGTAGTCCATTCTTATATCACATTATTATTTAACCCATGCGGGAAGATTCAAGTCGTCAGCGACATCTATCCTAATGCAAAATGGACAGTTACTGTGGGGAACGCTCAACCCTGGACACATATATATGTTGTGATATGTGGGAGATTGTTGGTGCTTTCTTTACATGAAGAGAGCTTGCTCTCAACATGCCTTGTAAATTTTAGTCCCACATTGGAAATGCACCATGAGTTATCTCAACATATATACTTGGGTGTGTTGTTGAGAGATGCACATGGGGTGGTGACCCTAAGGAGGGAACCATGTGGGTGATTTTACTAGGAGGTAAGAATAAGGCTCCAAGGATTAAGCATTAATGCTTTTGTCATTCTCTTGGATTAATTCCATTTGGAGCTAAGCCGTAAAGGGGCTTAGCGACTCCGACTCGGACTCGGACTCGGGCTCGGGCTCATGGGCTCATGAGGCGTAATGTGGCATTTTGTTGGCGCACTTTGCACTTAGCACGTCAGCAGTCATGTGGTCTTTATGCGGCTCATATGCGGCCATGCGGTCTTATGCGGCATGCGGCTCATATGCGGCCTCATGCGGCTCATGCGGTCCATGCGGCTCATACGGACATGCGGTCCATGCGGCACATGCGGTCCATGCGGCACATGCGGCCATGCGGCACATGCGGTTCATGCGGCCATGCGACTCATACGGTCCATGCGGCTCATGTGGTCCATGTGGTCCATGCGGCTCATGTGGTCCATGCGGCTCATGTGGTCCATGCAGCTCATGCGGTCCATGCGGTCCATGCGGTCATACGGCTCATGTGGTCCATGCGGCCCATGCGGTCCATACGGCCATGAGGCTCATGCGGCCAGGCTGCTGCTGCTGCCGCATGGAGGGCTCCGCTGACTGTGCAGATTACAAATCAGTTATGGAAAGGCTGAATCAATGCGATTAATTCAGATCCTATCTTTGTGGGATTTGAATTAATTTTGTTGCTAAATTTGTGGGATTTGAATTAAATCTCGTTGCTATCTTTTGAGATTTGATTCAATCTTTCCATAACTGAAGAGACGGCAAGGGTTTCCACCCTCTCTCTATAAATACTCTCTTCTGGCCTCCTTTGTGGTACTACGAAAAATACAAGTCAGAAAAGGAGAAAGAGAGAGAGAGCTGCTGCCGCCATTGCAAGTACATCCGAGGAGTCAGAACAGAGGTGACTTCGAGCGTTCCACAAGTTCTTCAAACTTGCTGGTTCCTGGAAGCAGATCGTGTGGGGCGAATCTTGCTTTGAGCAACGGTGTTTTGACACCCCAGCATTGTTTTTCTTTTCATCTCTCTCTAGATTATTGTAACTCCTTCTGTCCTAATTTCAACACATTTGCAAGGAAGAACGAGAGATCTTCTCTTCTCTATTTTTCTCCTCCATATTGTAATCGGGTTATTTGGTATTTGTATCTTCGTAGATCTTTATTGCATCTGTTTTACCATCTTTGATCAAGCCCCAGGACTAACAGAAGTATCTCTCCACGTTATGCAAGAAGTTCTCAACTTCTTTAGCATATCGCTCCCTACTAAAGGATTTTGGTTCGGGGATCTTCCGTCTCAGTGTCTTCCTACTCGACGGTCTACCATTCACAATGGCCTTCTCCAAGATGGCAACTTTGAGCTTGAGTTCTCCGCAACTTTCGACCATGGTCTTTCGCTCATCGTAGCATCGGACCTTCCTACACAAGTCCTCAATCTTCGTATGATGTCCCTTGAGCTATTCCTCAAGTGCGGATCGGATCTCTTGGTCTTGCTTCTGAAAGATTGACATAGACAAAGCAAAGTCACTCTCCAGCCCATCGTAGAACTCCTCTAATCTCGTGTTGCTTTGCTCTACGTAGCCCATGCGTATCTTCATGTCCTTCAAACCCGTCTCCAAGACTTCAACGCGCTGGACAAGATCGACAAGGTTATCCTTGCTCCTGCCCTTCCTGGAGGTCCCGTCTTGCCCCTCCTTAGGCGGCATGGCCCTCTCTTGGACATTCTCGAATCTCGACATAGCACCAACTGACCTTCGCTCTGATACCACTTGTCACGGACTTAGTGTTTTTGCCTACATTTTGACCCGTATGGAGCACAAGATACCTACTCAAAGACCCGTGCCAGCCTTCCCCCAAATGCTTATGCAGATCTCTAAGGCGTAAATGAAAACAATATAGAGCTAGAAAAAGAGAGAGACTGGAAGATAAAACTTTACTATAATAGAGAGAGATTATAACTTTTTGGTGTGGTGAGGAATAAATGAGCCTTCAACTTATTTATAAGACCTCAAAGGGTTTACATGAAGCTTCTGGAATCGACATATTTCAAGAATTATTCTAGAACCTAGATATTTATATGAAAGCTTAATTATAGTATAAAGATCATGTCATCTAGAAAGATCGTGAGTTTTCAAGAGGATTCCACCATCTTCTAGAAAGATCCTGGGTCTTCTAGAGGCTTCTACTATCTTCTAGAGAATTTTGGAAGCTTCCAGTATAACCGCGATCCGTGGAGAGTTATACAAGTCTGTCTCGGTGGGGCACAAAATCTTTGATATGATTGGGAGCTCCAAACACATCAAAATGTTTAAGCGACTCCCAACACCTGTGGATGATAGGATCAGCATATTAAAAAATACATTGGTGAGTACAAATTAAAGCAAATAATTGATGAAATGATATTCCCATATAAATGCACATAAAGTTTTTCTTACATAGGCTAAATCTTGGTTTTAGTTCGAATGTACACTGTTAAGAAGGTGGTTTCAGATTCTTTTTTAGTAAATTAAATCAAGGTTTTCTTGATTTTTCTTACATAGGCTAAATTTTGGTTTCAGTCTTTCATTTTCTCTATAGGAACTTTTGTGTTCTTTTTTTCAATTCATATATTATATTATTGTATTAATTTTGTGACATATTTGTAAGGTTAGATTTTCTAATATTTACAAATGATCTTTTATACGATGGATTAGATTAAATATTGTTAGATTAGGTTAAATTAAAATTTGATTCAATTTTAATAAAAATATATAATTCGATTTAATTATAAACTATATTATATATTAACTCCTTAATTTGATTAGATTACGTAAATTTAAAAACTTTCTATCATATTCATAAACTTTATTAACTCAACCAATGATATGATGCAACAACCTAATTGTATTAAATTGTTTTTATCAATTTGTTTCAATATTTATTAAAGAAGTTATTTACTTCATGTTTATAATACTATTTCAATTTTACTAGTATGTATTGTCTAAAGAATGATTTATGTTTTCGTTAAGCTTTAGAACTTAACCAAATTCGTCTATAATTAATAAAATTTAGTGAAATTTTTGGTTGATATCTTCTTCCAAGAAGATCTCTAAGTTTTTATTTTGAGACTAAGAGGATGTCACGTTGGAAGTCAAATATTTTTTTAACTTTATTTTTCTGACTCTTCCCATAAACTTTTCTATCAGCATGTTGCTTTCCAGATTCGCTATTATATCTTTTCATTATACTTTTCTAAGATGTCAAGTCTGACTAGCTAATAAATGCACTGATTGATAATAAAAAAATACTAACCACATATACTATGAATACATATCTTATTGAGGTTATAACCATCAAGAAAAAAATCCAACATTTTATACATTGAAAAGATTGCAACACAATTAGAGAAGACTTTCTTTTTCTAAAGTCAATCGCTTATACTTCTTAAGAAAAAGGTATATGTTATAATAAAATTGTTCAATACCCCAACCCTTTATAAAATGTACTCACCAAATAATTGTTGACCACTGTCCAACGATGACAATTTTCCTGGCGAAGTAGACGACACTTGTTCATAAAATATTCCCTTTAAAGCACAAAACCTATGAGTGGGAGATCTCCAAGAATTGCACAGTCTCCTTAAATTAAACCCTAGAAGAGTTATATCCAAGAGATTACCTCATTCTCTACTAAGAAATCTAATTTATGAATTAGGAATTCGTAAATTAGTTATCGAAATTGCCAAGAAATATGGTCTCTTAATTTTGCATAAAAACTGTCCAAAATAGTTTGACTACACAGGCCATTTCGGTAATTTGTTTCACCCAACCGGAATTCTAATTTGTATATAATTTGCACACTGGAGAAATCGGTATACAAGTTGTCCCGGAACCAATTTTGTAATTTTGGTTGAAAAAAGGGCCCGATTGTGTCGATTGTTCCGCCATTTCTTCACGAGGCCTCCGCCACTTACTTCATGATGGTTTAGACATCTCATCCACCTTCGCTCGAGCTGAATTTCCAAGAACATTTGAGTAGTCTACACCTCTCAATATACATATAGCTTAGCATTCCTCTTGAACACTTTTATGCTCAAGTTAGGTCGATGATCAATCTCGTGAACAGTGATACATGTTGCTGTAAATTTCTCCATGTGCAAGTCAATAATCAGTCTAGCAATACATGTTTATCAATATTCCTCTTAAACTCAAATTAGGTCAAGAAGCTATATTATGGCTTGAGAGCAAGGACAGAACTAGGTTGTGGGTTGGGTAGGTTCTAGTCGACCTCAAAAAAATAATATATATATATATATATATATATATATATATATATATATATATATATATATAAAGTTAATATACATTCTACACACTCTAGTCTACTTAAAGTCTATTTCGGTTTGAATTTCTTGTTCCACCTTTGCTTAAAGGGACCATATTTCACATCCTAAACTTTCAATAGAATATGTAATTACCCCTTCAGTTAGGGCTGAGCATTATTAGGTTTTAAATCGAAAATCGAACGGAACCGAACCGAATAAGCTATTCGGTTCGGTTCAAAACCAAAACGGGTTGGTTTCGGTTTTAGAAACCCGTTAATTCGGTTACAGGGTTCGGGTTCAGCTAACGGGTTCGGGTTCGATTTAAAATCGAAAATCGAATTGGTATATACATTTACCAAAATACCCTCACCTAATCCCTAACTATAAAATCAAATTTTCTCTCTCTCAACTCATTCTCACTCACTCAGTCTCACACCGCCGCTCCCTTCCATTCTTCTCCTCTGGAAAGAAATGAAACCCTAGTTCACTAACACCGCCGCTCCCTTCCGCCTCTTTTCTCAGCCGCTCACCGCCTCTTCTCAGCCTCTCACCGCCTCTTCTCAATCCCTCTCTTCCGCCTCTTCTCAATCCCTCTCTTCTGACAGCCTCGACTCTCGCCGATCATCGATGATCTCCTCTACCTAATTCTAGATCTGAAGTCTGAATCCTGTGGATCTACAGATCTGATCATGGATCTACAGATCTATACCTCTTAGAGCTTTTATATCCCGATTTGGAGAGTATAGACTCCAGATCTGTACCTCTTTCTTTATGAGATTAGAGATCTAAGACTCCAAGCTCTCTCTGAGACTCCGAGCCCCCTCTATATCTACAGACCCTATTTTGTGTAAGCATTTTTTGTTTTTATTTTAAATTCATGGTAGTTCTTGTTAATTTATACTGTTAGTTTGTACTGTTGATTTATATTGTTAGTTCTTGTTAATTTCAATTGTTAACAAGAAAGAAGATTTCATGGTAATTTATATTGTTAATTTATACTGTTAATTCTTGTTAATTTTTGTACTGGTAATTTCATGGATCTACATTCTACAGATCTGTACTGGTAATTTATGTAATGTTAATTCTTGCTAATTCATAGATCTATAGGTCTGTACTGTTAATTTTTGTTAATTTCATGGATCTACAGATCTGTAGTTGTAATTTATACTGTTAGTTCTTCATAATTTTTGCTACTATATTGTTAATATAGACTATTAATTTATAATTTTAATTCCAAGAAAGAAGAACATTTTATGTTATTTTATACTGTTAAAATTTATACTAATTTTCATGTCACATATCATGTCACATATCTAGTTTAAATTACCATAGACTTTTAGACTGTTAACTAATTTTTATGTCACATAAATTACCATATACTATTAGGTTTATATGTTAATTTATGCTAACTAATTTTTATGTCACATA